>CM049851.1:25683816-26016316 GCA_027422415.1 Schizothorax lantsangensis
AAGGAAGCCCTATGTTAACAGTGTCCAGAAGCGCCGTCGACTTCTCTGGGCTCGGAGGCATCTGGGATGGACCATCACACAGTGGAAACGTGTACTGTGGTCAGATGAATCAGTATTTCAGGTATTTTTTGGGAGGAATGGACGCCGTGTGCTCCGGACCAAAGAAGAAAAGGATCATCCAGACTGTTACCAGCAACAAGTCCAAAAGCCAGGGTGTCACGAATCCTGGCCATGAACTTCTGCTCATTCACCACAAGAGGTCACTCACCCATCACATTGACTTTCACACTACACAGACAGTTACAGATCACTCAGAAACTACATTTCCCATCACCCACTGCATTGACACAGCTGTTCACACTGATCACGCTTGCACCTGAGAACCATCTCACAATCACCATCACCCAATCACACACACTATATAAGCTCTGGACTTCCTCTTGCTCTCTGCCGAGTATTGTTTAGCGGTTATCACTCCCCTAGAGATAGCTACCTTACGGAGCCCACTTATTTGTCATAGTTTTTGCCTAGCCTTTTGATAGTTTTTCCCGTGTTTGATTCCTGCCCATGCTCCTGGATTATTCTCTCTGCCTTACCCTTTGGACTCTGTTTGTACCTCGCTTGGATTATTGCTCGTTCTCCTGGATTGTCTCTCTGCCTAGCCCTCTGGATATTGTTTGCCGATCGTCGACCCACGCTTGCCCTCGGATTACTCTCTGTGTCTTGCCTCTGCCATACCTGTCTACTGTTTACTGACCCTGCCTGTGTTTTGACCATGTTTCTCAATAAAGCCTTGCATATGGATCCGCATGTCTCACGTCTCATCAGCCCTGTAACAGAATACTCGGCCACAAAAGGATCCAGCGGCTTTTCATGTGGATATTGGCCAGGTATGGATATTGCAAGACTGTTATTATCCCTCAAACAGGGCACACGTTCGCTCGAGGACTATATTCAAGAGTATTTGAACATTGCTTATTACTCTGATCTGCCAGACTGTGTGCTTATAGATGTTTTTGTGAGGGCATTAACCAGCCGCTCAAATCCCGATTAACCCTTGAAGGTCCCCGTTCGTCTCTAAGTGATTTTATGGATTATGCCTTATTGACTGTTGGTTCAGCGTTCACAGTGGGTGTCGCGGAGGAACGCGACACCGCACTCAATTGTGCGATCACAGAGCACGCTCCCGAAATGGCGGACGCACCAGAGCACGCTCACAAGATGGCGGCGACAGCAGAACCCGTTCACAAAATGGCGGCCACAACAACACCCCGTCATTTCAGTGCTGCCAGTCATGAGTCAATTCAAGTCAAGGTTGATGTTAAAGAGCCTGGTCAAGTCCCAGCTGATGTTAAAGAGCCAAGTCAAGTCCCAGCTGATGTTAAAGAGCCAAGTCAAGTCCCAGCTGATGTTAAAGAGCCACGTCAAGTCCCAGCTGATGTTAAAGAGCCACGTCAAGTCCCAGCTGATGTTAAAGAACCAAGTCAAGTCCTCACTGAAGTTAACGAGCCAAGCCAAGCCACAGTTGATCGTCACGAGTCAAGCCAAGCCACAGTTGATCGTCACGAGTCAAGCCAAGCCACAGTTGATCGTCACGAGTCAAGCCAAGCGACAGTTGATCGTCACGAGTCAAGCCAAGCGACAGTTGATCGTCACAAGTCGAGCCAAGCCACAAGTGATCGTCACGAGTCAAGCCAAGCCACCAGTGATCATCACAAGTCAATCCAAGCAACAGTTGATTGTCACGAGTCCAAACAAAGCACAGCTCTCCAGCCAGAGTCACACCTCGTCTCAGCTGACCAGCCAGAGTCACGCCACGTCTCAGCTGACCAGCCTGAGTCACACCACATCACAGCTGACCAGCCAGAGCCACGCCACGTCTCAGCTCCTCAGCCAGAGTCTCTTCACGTCTCAGCTCCTCAGCCAGAGTCTCTTCACGTCTCAGCTCCTCAGCCAGAGCCTCTTCATGTCTCCGCTGATCTGCCAGAGTCTCTTCATGTCACCGCTAACCATCCAGAGCCACATCATGTCACGGCTGAGCAGCCAGAACCACGTCACGTCTCCGCCGAACTGCCAGAGTCTGTCACACCCAGAGATTTAAGGTCAGTCCTTCAAGTTCCCTGTCTGATATCCAGCGTGAGGGATGCACCGCTGGTGTCTGCATGCGCTGCTGGTATCCCCAAATCCACTCACTTTAGCTCTCTTTTCCCTGAACTCATTCCCCTGTTCGAAGCGCTTCCCATGATGGGGATTGCTTTGTGTTGCGTTTGGGCTGCATACACTACCACTGAACTGCCCGAGGTGGCGACGTCCACTGTAATGTCTCCAGAGGTGGCGGCTGATGCTGCAGAGCCTCTTGGGGTGGTGACGCTCGCTGCGGTGCTCTCTGAAGCGATGGCACTCGCTGCAGCTTCTTCAGAGGTGGCAGCACATGCTGCAGAACCTCCTGAGGCGGTGGTGCTCGTTTCAGCTCCTTGTATGGTGGTGGCGCCCAGTAATGAACTCTACCTGTCTCCGGATGATACCACTGTAGAACCTCCAGAGGTGTCAGTGGTACCCTCCTATGAATCCTCGTCCTGTCCTGTCACGGCTAAGGAGGGCGTCTGTGAACTCTCGCCCTGTCCTGTCACGGCTAAGGAGGCCGTCTGTGAACTCTCGCCCTGTCCTGTCATGGCTAAGGAGGCCGTCTGTGAACTCTCGCCCTGTCCCGTCACGGCTAAGGAGGCCGTCTGTGAACTTTCGCCTTGTCCTGTCACGGCTAGGAAGGCCATCTGTGAACTCTCGCCCTGTCCTGTCACGGCTAAGGAGGCCGCCTGTGATTCCTTGTCCTGCCCAGTCACGGCTATGGAGGCCGCCTGTAATTCCTTGTCCTGCCCAGTCACGGCTATAGAGGCCGCCTGTGATTCCATGTCCTGCCCAGTCACGGCTATGGAGGCCGCCTGTGATTATCTGTCCTGCCCTGTCACGGCTACGAAGGCCGCCTATGATTTCCTGTCATGCCCTGTCATGGCTAGGGAGGCTGCCTGTGATTCCCAGACCTGCCCTGCCACGGCCCCTGAGACCATGAAGGCTCTCCCTGTGTTGTCTGTCTCTGCTCTCCCTGTGTTGTCTGTCTCTGCTCTCTCGGTGTTGTCTGTCTCTGTTCCCCCCAGATCTCAGATTCTGCCATGGTTTCCTGCCCGGTCTGCTTTCCTGAGGTGGTCTACTGCTCAGGTCTGGTTGGCTCCTGTCACGCCTGCTCCGCCCTGGGGGGCTCCTGTCACGCCTGCTCCACCCTGGGGGGCTCCTGTCACGCCTGCTCCGCCCTGGTGGGCTCCAGGTCCGTCTGCTCCGCCCTGGTGGGCTCTGGTCCCGTCTGCTCCGCCCTGGTGGGATCCAGGTCCGTCTGCTCCGCCCTGGTGGGCTCCAGGTCCCGTCTGCTCCACCCTGGGGGGCTCCTGTCACGCCTGCTCCGCCCTGGGGGGCTCCTGTCACGCCTGCTCCGCCCTGGTGGGCTCCAGGTCCGTCTGCTCCGCCCTGGTGGGCTCTGGTCCCGTCTGCTCCGCCCTGGTGGGCTCCAGGTCCGTCTGCTCCGCCCTGGGGGGCTCCTGTCACGCCTGCTCCGCCCTGGTGGGCTCCAGGTCCGTCTGCTCCGCCCTGGTGGGCTCCAGGTCCGTCTGCTCCGCCCTGGTGGGCTCCAGTTCCATCCGCTCCGCCCCGGCTTCCTGCTCTGCCGACTTTGCCTTGTTCCACAGCACTCCACTTCCACATGGACCTGGCCCTCCGTCCCTCCCCCTGTTCCGCCTCCTGGATTATTTAGGGGCGTCTGGAAGCCGCTCCTTGGGGGGGGCTATGTCACAAATCCTGGCCATGAACTTCTGCTCATTCACCACAAGAGGTCACTCACCCATCACATTGACTTTCACACTACACAGACAGTTACAGATCACTCAGAAACTACATTTCCCATCACCCACTGCATTGACACAGCTGTTCACACTGATCACGCTTGCACCTGAGAACCATCTCACAATCACCATCACCCAATCACACACACTATATAAGCTCTGGACTTCCTCTTGCTCTCTGCCGAGTATTGTTTAGCGGTTATCACTCCCCTAGAGATAGCTACCTTACGGAGCCCACTTATTTGTCATAGTTTTTGCCTAGCCTTTTGATAGTTTTTCCCGTGTTTGATTCCTGCCCATGCTCCTGGATTATTCTCTCTGCCTTACCCTTTGGACTCTGTTTGTACCTCGCTTGGATTATTGCTCGTTCTCCTGGATTGTCTCTCTGCCTAGCCCTCTGGATATTGTTCGCCGATCGTCGACCCACGCTTGCCCTCGGATTACTCTCTGTGTCTTGCCTCTGCCATACCTGTCTACTGTTTACTGACCCTGCCTGTGTTTTGACCATGTTTCTCAATAAAGCCTTGCATATGGATCCGCATGTCTCACGTCTCGTCAGCCCTGTAACTCAGGGTCTGTCATGGTATTGGGCTGTGTCAGTGCCCTTGGCAAAGGTAACTTGCACTTCTGTGATGGCACCATTAATACTGAAATGTACATAGAGATTTTGGAGCACAATATGCTGCCTTCAAGAAGACATCTTTTCCAGGGACGTCCATGCATATTTCAACAAGACAATGCAAAACCACATTCTGCACACATTACAAAGTCCTGCTACGGAGGAAGAGGGTACGGGTACTTGACTGGCCTGCCTGCAGTCCCGACCTGTCTCCAATAGAGAATGTGTGGCGCATTTTGAAGCGCAAAATGCGACAACGAAGACCCCGTACTGTTGCCCACCTTAAGACTTGTTTGCAGGAAGAATGGGACAAAATTACACCTGAAACACTTCATCACTTGGTGTCTTCAGTCCCTAAACGTCTTTTAAGTGTTGTGAAAAGGAATGGCAACATTACAAAGTGGTAAATGCTTTACTGTCCCAACTTTTTTTGGAATGTGTTGCAGGTCTGAATGACAGGAAAGGATGTATATTTACAAATGATATGAAGTTGACCAGACAAAACATGAAATATTTTGTGTTCATATTGTCTGCAATGAAATACAAGTCAAAGTAAATTTAGAAATCACTACTTTCTTTTTTTATTTTTTGCGTTTTCCATACTGTCCCAACTTTTTCTGATTTGGGGTTGTACAAGAAACGTCTGACCTCTGTGATTGCCAACAAGGGTTTTGCCACCAAGTACTAAGTCATGTTTTGCGAAAGGGTCAAACACTTATTTGACTCATTAAAATGCAAATCAATTTATAACTTTTTTTAAATGCTTTTTTTCTGGATTTTTTGTTGTTATTCTGTCTCTCACTGTTCAAATAAACCTACCATTAAAATTATAGACTGATCATTTCTTTGTCAGTGGGCAAACGTACAAAATCAGCAGGGGATCAAATAATTTTTTTCCCACTGTAAAATCACAATTGTGAGAAATCAATGTGCAAAACACAACAAACAATGAATGTGACAAACACAATGTGAAACAAATATAGAAATAACAATGCAATACATAAAGAAATAACAACATTATCTGATGTACCTGATTGTATGATGTGTTCATTCTCATGACTGCAAATTTGTGACAATATTTCTAACACATGTGATGGAGTTTCTTGTTATTTCTAAGAGGCTGGTACACTGGCACCTCACAGGCCCTTAATCCATCCTTGTTCGTAATAAATAATAAATAAATCTCTAATAAAGAAGGTAATAATGTACCAAAACTGGTATACACCACCAAAGCTGCTTTAAAGTGTTCAGACAGCACAAGGCCAGGAACAGATTACATTTCTTGTTTATTTCATATTGTCCCAACAGTCACTGACTCGCATTGAAGTGCTGTTTGTCTATCTATATCAATTCATCAATTTTACAGTGGTCTTTCAGCTGGAGGCCCGGTCTATAATCTGTATTTGTAATAATCTATAATCTCATATGGCCCTTGCAGCCGAATTGTGGTATGTTTTAGTGCAAAACAGTGTGGTGCCAACAGAAGAGTTTTAATTTGTCATCTTTACACATTTAAATTGTAAAAATATTTCTGCTAGGGTTAGAATTAAGTTATAGTATTTATAACTAGCTGTGTATAATCAATAATCAATAATCAATCAATAATCAATAATGTCCCAATTTAGTTAGCTAAGTAAATGTGTGTGTGTGTGTGTGTGTGTGTGTGTGTGTGTGTGTGTGTGTGTGTGTGTGTGTGTGTGTGTGTGCGCGTGTGTGTGTGCGCGTGTGTGTGTGTGTGTGTGTGTGTGTGTGTGTGTGTGTGTGTGTATGTGTGTGTGTGTGTGTGTGTGTGTGCGTAGTACATGTTAGACTCCGGATGGGCCTTTAGTCTGGTAATTCCACAGCTCCTGGTTGAATGAGCATGCTGTTGGCTGATCTCCTGATTGTTTTTGCAGAAATTGGACAGCAAAGATTCTGGCAAACACAGCTCACAGGTAAGACACAAATACACAAAATAATTCATATTGCATAAACTGATGTGTGCATCCTTCAGATGAATCTAATCTGCTATTTTACACGTAGAACATTAATCTCAATCCTCAGTTTCACAAGCTGCTATATATAATGGCTAATAAAGGGCAAAAGCAAAAGCATCTCTGTGCAGCCTGTTTATCAAACCCACAGGCTGCATTCAGAAGAGGTTTTACCACAAACTCTAGGTAGATGTCATGACCACACATTAATTTAGTAGTAGTTTGTTATTGATAAAATACTGTGCTGGCTTTGCAAAATACATCCTGGTCATCTTTATATAAACGGTTCCACCCAAGACAGTGTTTATTTTAACACATAAACTCTAAAAATTCCAAGACAGCCCACTTTACTGGTTATAAATTGCACTTTAAAATGACATAGTGGGTGTTGTGTCTATACGAAGGACTATAATTTTCTTTGTATGTTGGCTGAGGTGTATGTATCTAATCATTTTAGGTCTTATGAGGTTTATGTCTTATGTTTATGTCTTCATGAGATTGTTTGACAAACACAATTTTCTGTCCTTTTTTATTCTTCTGTTCTTGTCCAGTGGAAAAGAGGAAGATGAAGGCACAAATTGAATGCAGTTTTCCAGCACATTTGCTGCTTCTGCTTCATTTGTTGAGTTAGATTAATGATATTTGGACACTGGACCTGTATATTGACATAGCGGCAGGAATCACTTTAGAAATTATTGAGCTGAAGAGTATGTTCCTCCTTCTCTCTCATAGTTTTCTTACTGCCTTTTCTGCCATATTGATTATAGATTTCTAAATAATTAAATTCAAGTCTTTGGCTTTGTTGTTTTATATCTCATTCTCATCTGTGATTATGTGTGTGAACACGTGCGTTTCTTCACCACATCCAAGGTCTTGTCTGGAGGAGGGCCAGCTTCCATCTGGAGCTTATTGCAGTTGACGCCATGCAGCGCAGTGCAGGATAGTGCGATTATTGATGTAATGTTATTTTGTGTGTTCACTACTTATGTGTGTATTGCAGCCTAACTGTTCACGAAGGCAAGTTAGCTACCTCTTATGCTAACAGCAGTGTTTAAAACTCCTTAACAGGCAGATAATACATCTCCAATGAACAACCTTTAACTAATGCCATTCAAGCTGGGTCATGGGAAAAGACAGAATCCAGACCTCGTTCATTAGAAAAAAAAATGCATATGGCTGCAAACGCTGCCATGGAAAATGCAGCTTAATGCACCACAGCAGTTTGACTGATTCATTGCAGATGGCATAGGCACCTCTCAAGCAGAAACATGGCCAAATGCCGGATTCAAGTCAATGCATGATTCTGGGAGAATTTAAACAATCACTCTAAGAGGCTTTCCACCGGCCTGTGTTTGCCAAAAGCTTCTCGTAAAAGAAGAGAGAGAGAGAGGAGAGAAATGTGTGACCTTTAGGTGCAATAAGACGAGAACTAGAAGGGTTGCGCTATGTTTTGATGTGTGAGGTTGTGTGTGTGGCGTGTGAATAAAGGAATATCTCAGACTTTGATGTGGTAAATAGTCTCTTGCAAAGCCTGGAACTGATATCAGCTCCAGCTGAAGTCTAACCAGAGGAGAGGGGAGGTCATTGTTTGGTGGCTGTTCAGTATTTGAATTTAGTTTAAAGCCTATTTTTGTAGCTGTATCTGTGGATAGATAGATAGATAGATAGATAGATAGATAGATAGATAGATAGATAGATAGATAGATAGATAGAATGTGAAAACAAACGGCCAAGTAACCTGTGGTTTTCTCCAGCTACAAGTTCTCATCTGTGGTCACTTTTACAAATTACATGTCAGACTGAGTCAAAATGTATTATATTGATTTCAGAGTCAAACATCACCTAGATATAAGTTAGAAATGTGAAGAGACATCTGTACTTTACATAAGAGCATTGGTTAAAGCTAAACCATATTCCTTCCATTTCTGATCTTTTTTCAGGAAACCAGAAGCAAATATAGAAAGACACCACAAAGGGAAAATCTGGATCCGTTTGGGTTGAATGAGATTTATTTGGAAAAGTAATGAAAGTTCCCAAAAATCTGCTTCCTCAGTTCTGTTGCCCTCAGAAAATATACTGCAAAAAAACAAAAAACAAAAAACATTTTCTCAAAAACATGAATGAATGGCTCGGGCTTTGGCATAGTTGGCACTGCAAATATCCTGTTCTTTTTGTGTATCCTTTAAACAAGATGTTTGCTTGGTCAAGCAGTGGATATATATATATTTTTTCTTAGTGTAAGTATAAAACTTAAAGTTATACATAACCCAAGATGTATTTTCGAAAACAAGTCTTAAAGTCATAAGCAATTTAGGAATAGCTATTTATTTTTCACTGGAAAGCATATGTTGCCATGTTTTTGTGATTGGAATGTACTTTCTTTCCCCTTTAAGTATTAAATAATATATTTTGCCATTTGAATGTCATTTTCAATTTGATAAATATATTTCATAACATTTTAAATATATTTTTGGCCTTTAATTCAAATATTGGTTGCTAAGGGTTTCAAATCATGCTGGGTAATTTGAAGTCGTGATAGTAGCACAAATAGTATGAGGCGAGTTGCATTTAAATGGGGGGGGGGGGTGGAGTTGTTTAAATCACTTACCGTAAATATGAACAATACTATTAATGGTCCACTTGCATTAAGCACCACTGAATAGCAAGTGTGCACATCTTTATTTGCATTGTTTGTCTCTTTTCCCTTGTTTTCCATTCTTGTCTTGCTCTGTATTCTCGGTGGAAGTGCATGCTATTTCTGAACTAGGTTTAATCAGGTAAGTGGCTCTGCATGGGCCGCCACTTCAAAGAGCGCCACATTTCCAGAGAACACATCTATACAGGTAGACAAAACCCACATTACCTAATAGCCTCTGTGGACCTGCGCTGGAGGAGGCTGGGAGAGTGACAGTGGCTGGTAATCTAATCTATGGGCACAGCATCATAGGCCACAGAGAACTGGGTGGAGTGAGATGGAGGCAAAGCTAGAGTAATTGAATATCCTCATACTTGATTTAAAACATCTTGTCATTTGATGATTGTGCTCATTTACAGCCTTCAGCGTGGGCGACTGCTCTGCGAGACACAGGATGGGAGGTGCCAGAAGGTGTGAGAGAAGCGAGGAGGGCCAAGGTCAGGTCTAGGGGAGGTGCTGTGTTAAACGGTCAGGGGGTGGAGCTGTGTAAGTCATATTAACAGGAAATACTGCATCACCTTCCTGCTGACACACGGATCAGGGTCATGACTCCTGGATGTGTTGTGTATTTCTCTTAAATTTACCATGTTTTTAGCAAAAACTATATATATATATATATAGGTTTTTTTTTTTTTTTTTTGTTTTTTTTTGTAGTAAAACCATGGTTAATTTTTAAAGGCTGTAATGCTGCACATTCATATTATACATATTTGCATATTTAAATTAGAACTAAAATTTGTAGACAAATTTTATGTTAGCTTGAGAAAAAGCTAGTATGAAGCCAATTAAAAACTTCAGGCTTCAAGGTTTTAAGTTTGAAGTAGATTTAAAGAGTTTTAAAAGAAACAGATAGATAGATAAATAGATAGATAGATAGATAGATAGATGGACAGACATGTTTTAGCATGTTGCTAGTGCATTGCAACACATTAGGTTGAACATGTTGTTAGCATGTTTTAGCATGTTGCTAGCACAACACATTGCTATAATGTTTTAACAGGTTGTTAGCTAGCATGTTTCTAACATGTATATTGCTAGCATGATTTAACGTGTTGTTAGCATGTGTCTAACATGTTTTAGCATATTGATATTGTTAGCATTTACTAGCATGTTTCTCACATATTTTAACATTTTTACATGTTGCTAGCATGTTTCTGGCATGTTTTAGTTGCTAGCATGATTTAACCAATTGCTAGCATGTTTTGACACTTTGCATTTCTAGCATGTTTTAACATTACTGACATATTTTATCATGATTTAACATATTGCTAGGATGTTTCTGGCATGTTAACACATAGCTAACATGATTTAATATGGTGCTAGCACATTAGCATGATAGCTTTTTTCAAAGCTAGTTATTGTGCTTTGCTAGTGACAGACAGACATTTGATTGATTGGTTGATTGATTGATTAATTGATTGATTGATGTAGACATAAAACTTAACCTCAGTTGAGTATGAAAAATACACTTAACAATATTTAAGATAGATTCTCCAAAAGCCCTGCGTAAAAAAAACAATAGACACCATTGCAAAATGTGTAATGGTTTTACTGGAAACTGTAATGGACCCTGTTGGTCTCTTCTGGTAATTGGTTGCCTTCTATTGGTGGCTTGTTAAAACCAATAAATCCTGATGCAATATATCCCAAAACACACTACAGAAAACCATTTTTTTTTAATAATTTTAATGGTTAAAAGTTGATGGTTTGTAATGTTTGTAACGGTATGTGTAGTGGAAACCATTAAAATTTTCTGTGATGGTTTTATTGTTTTTTTCAGTAGGTCTTAATGTCTGATGCACTTTTTTGATAAATATATTAACTCATATTTGAAAAGGTAAATATTTTCTGTTAATGTTATATGTAGACTATATCATTTAGCTAGCATGTAAAATGTATGTTCATTATTAAATATATTTCAAATATACTAAATATTCTTTACCTAAAACTTTGAAACTTTTTTGTACATTATAAAATGAAAGTGATATTTGAAAGCTTCACGATATTCCAGAGTTTATCTGAGCCGATTGGAATAGTAGGAGCGTTGTTTAAGATCTCAGTATACAGTGCTGTATATCTGCGGGCCTGTTCTAACATGTGAGGTATGTATCTGAATGACATACATTCATTGACTGTAGGCTACCCTGTTAACTAGACTAAACACTTCCTTTAGCCCTCTGACTTTGACAAATGAAGGAGGAGAAAGAAAAAGTGAGAAAGAAACAATGGATCATAATGTTTGTCCCAATGGTTGATTCATCTCATTCACATGTATTCCACAACCTTTTTCTGCTGTTGATACTTACAGCACATTCTTACACATAACACGTTTTATTCCTCCCATAATCGTGAAATATTCATTCAAACAAAACCTTGCAGTGATTTAAACTGACTGTCTTTAAATCCAACTAAAGAGCTCAAATGAGTCAGAAGAATCTCAGATGAGAACACTTGCGTGTATTTACAGTTGGACTGGTTAAGAATCAGCATAAAAAAATGCTTCTTTCAGCCACCACTCCCTCTATTTTGGTCTGAATTCTTTGTTAACAAAAGACAGTTGATCCTTTGGCATTAACAATTTACTGTCTGTTAAATCTGAGTGTAAATCTGCATATGTTCACACCCAGCTGCATCTTGTTTGTTCAAATGTAAGACGTCGGTCACAGAACAGAAAACTGAGAGAGTAGAATGAGATCAAACAACGTGTCCATTTCTAGTCATTAGCAGAGCTTTATTGTTAAACATATTAAAATTCCAAAGATACAATCTCACACCACACAGTTTAGATTAAGTACTACACATTGGCATTTCTGCTGAAGCTGCCTTTGTGAAGTGCACTGAATTGTATTGAATGAGCACTTGGTGTGTATTTATTTATTTATTTTCTACTTTCAGATAACTAATATAAAATTACTGAAATAAAAAGGCAACTTAAGCATACTTCAATGACTGTTTCTTTTTTTTGTTTTTGTTTTTAAAGTAGATTTTAAATCATTATGTTACTAATGCACATGTAAAGTAATGTGTTATTTAAAAAAGGGCAGTGGCTATTTACACTAAGTGAAAATAGCAATGGATTCTATTTACACTAAGTGCAAATAGCTATAGATTCTATTTACACTGTTAAAATAGCAAGATTTTCTGCTATTTATACTACTTATTGCAAATAGTGGCAATTATCTGCACCTCAGTATTGTATTACATTATAAAACAGTACGTAATAATAACGTAGAGTGTAAATTATAATTTGAATTCAAATTATTAAATGGATGCCACCTTATTGGGACAATAAAGCCCTCCCTACACCTACCCTAACCCTACCCGATACTTTATTTTCAACTTTTTGACTATTTCCTTCATTTTTATTGAAAATAAATGCCTTTAATGTGAAATGAGATTTGAAAAGAGAGAAAAAAAGTTCGGCAGAAGGTGGGTTTGAACTCAGGTCGATTGCGTTAAAAAGCACACATCTTACCATCTACACCACTGAAAGTGATGTTCAATAAGTGTCTTTTTTCAGTGTTGACTATCCCGATCACACGTTGGTGGACGGAGTTAGTGTAAATAGCCTCTGCCAACAAGGCGGGCTATTTGCACTTAGTGTATAGACACTCCATTAAAAAAGTTAATAACCGATTTTTAAATGTACTAAATTGCAATTAATAAAATGGAAGTTTCAAAATACATGACATTAAAGTATATTTTATACAATGTATGCCTTTCTGTACATTCAACAATACACATTAACAATATTTCAGTGACAACTGAAGTAATTATTAAATTAAATTATTAAAAAAGATGGTTATTGTCAAGTCATACTTAGCCTAAGTGGGTCACTTTTAAGCACTTATAAGTTCAAGTAAATGTATTTAATATAAATTTAAACTATAATATATTTTAATTGAATTATTAAAGGGATAGTTCACTTTGAAATTAAAATTTGGTATCTATCAGCTTACCCCAAGGGCATCCAAGATGTAGGTGTCTTTTTTTCTTCAGTAGATCCAATTTTGATGTTTTTAGGTCAAACCGTTCTAGTTTGTCAGTCATATAATGGCAGGTATAGGTCACTGTCTCTATAAGAGGGAAAAAGAACATGCACAGAGAAATCAAAATTAAACAATTCCCCATCGTAATTACACATTGATGGCCTAAGACACGAAACGAGCGGTTTGTGTGAGAAAACGAACAGTATTTATATCGGTTTTTACCTCTTGTACACAACCATGTCCAAGTGATCTGAGTGCCGCACACATCCGGTGTGTGACGTGTGTGTGTGCGCGCGCTCTGGCTCGTCGGCGTCAACGCTTGACGGAGGGCGTGTCTGAAGCGTGGTGCTGACGCGCCGTCATAGTTACAACAACCAATCACATACTTCTCTGGTGTTGCATGACTGGATTGGGTATTTGCATGAGGCGATCTGATTGGCTGATGCCTCCATTGGCGCTTGAAAAGTTGCGTCAGCACCACGCTTCAGACACGCCCTCCGTCAAGTGTGAGCCAGAGCGCGCGCACACACACACGTCACACACCGGAGGTGTGTGCACTCAGATCACTTGGACATGGTTGTGTACAAGAGGTAAAAAACGATATAAATACTGTTCGTTTTCTCACACAAACCGCTCGTTTCGTGTCTTAGGCCATCAATGTGTAGTTACGATGGGGAAATGTTTAATTTTGATTTCTCTGTGCATGTTCTTTTTCCCTCTTATAGAGACAGTGATCTATACCTGCCATTATATGACTGACAGACTAGAACGGTTTGACCTAAAAACATCAAAATTGGATCTACTGAAGAAAAAAAGACACCTACATCTTGGATGCCCTTGGGGTAAGCTGATAGATACCAAATTTTAATTTCAAAGTGAACTATCCCTTTAATAACCATAGGCCTATATAGCCATATTTCAGTGTCTTTATTCACACAGTAGCCTAGCCTATGAGCCAACTGCAGCCTATTGTTTCTCGTGCATTTTTAGAAGCAGTTCACACAGAATGCGTAAGCAATGCTAAGCAACTAAAAAAAGGAAAGATAAGAAGAAAGAATGAATGCAGTGTCTCGAGACGTTGAAAGTTGAACTTTTATTTTATTTTATTTTGAATTTTTTTCTTGGTGTCAACTAAATGTGTTCTGCGTGAAGAGGTGCTCACCATTCTGAATATAGGTTATGTATAGGAAGATGTTTTTCCATAATGTTGTTTATGAGCAATGCAACCAATAGCTAAGGTTTGTAATAGAGGCAGTTGGAAATAAATCACTAGCTCATAATTTCGGCACATCGGTATGTGCTTAACATTAGCATCTCTGGGCTCATTTCAGGTCACGAGAGGAGGATCATATCTCAGCACAGGAAAATGTAGTCCTGCCAGAGGAGATAACATCATCGCTTGGAGAGTAGAATTATACACTGGGAAACCTCATGGGTACAGTTTTCATTTTTTGGTGTTGATGTGTTCATGATATTGATGCATGTTTACTTCATATCTCCGCCTGTCTGGTTGGAGAGCGCAAGAATAGTGTGCTTATGTGTGTTGTTTTTGATTGTGTGATGTAATATGCATCTTAAAATGATTTGCATTACACTGAGGAATTACTAAATGGTCCATAAGGTGAACATCATGAATTGTGTTCTTTGTCAAAGAAGGTCTTTGTGCTTCTTAGCAAAATGAGAAATATCGAGACTACATGTTTTACCGCCCCAGACAACTTTCGCCAGACTTTGCGCTATATATCTAAACACTAGACATGCCACAGCACATTAAAAGCCTATTCAACAGAAACTTACTGTTGCCAACTGTGAAAAAGCTCTTGTATTCACACATCACACAACTGACTTTGCTGTCAAAAGTATCCTGAGCTGTTCAGACCTGGGTTACAGCTAGCTATGTGCTCATGCAGAAAACATCTAAAGATTTTCATTTTCATCATCCTCGCAGTTTTAAAAATATTCTGTCGGGGGAAATGGTCTAAAAGCCTGCCCTGTCATTTTCCTCATGCTAAAACTGAAGCCAGCAGCCCACACCCTGCACGCTAATGTGTGATTTATAAAAGCCTAACGTCTGAAGTGTGAGATCACGCTGGTGTCATTACAGCGAATCCTTGTGCGAGTCGGAAAAACTCCAGGATGTGTTTCTTTTCATTTCTTTCTCCTTTTTAACACAGGCTAAATAAAGCTATTGATGAGGACATACCATAAACATCTAACGTTTTTATACTGTAAACATTGCACACTAACCCTAAACAAAACCTTAACTTTACCCCTAAAAACTTTATGCATTTTATTGGGGAACGTTTACACGACAATGGGTTGAACCCATGGGTTTTTGATTTGCATTTTTGAAAAGTTTCACATATAGACAACAAATTTGTCAAAACACAGAAAAAACGGCTTAATCACAGTTTTTTCATGATTTAACAGGAGGGGGCAATTCATTTTTAGGTTTTAATTAGGTTTGGACAGCTTTTTTTCCCTTAATAAATGAAATCATCATTTAAAAACTGCCTTTTGTATTTACTTGCATTATTGTTGTGTAATATAAAAATTAGTTTGATGATCTGAATCTTTTAAGTGTGACCAATATGCAAAAATAAAAAAAAACAGAAAGGGGGCAAAAACCTTTTCACGCTGTCCACAAAAGCAGCGGCTTTTGTCGCATTTTGGAGGCAAAAGCCTAAATATAATCTAAATATAAATTGAATTGAACTTCTTTACTATCGGCTGTCGCTTCCGAAAGGTGCTCTTCATTTGCATAAAGTTGAAGGATTCTAAACTTTGTCATGTCGCTGGTCGCCAACAGTCGCTGTCGCTCATGTCCAACTCTCCAACTCTCCATTGAAATGAATTGGATCGTGTCACTTTGTCGTTGCGTGTCGCTTGTAGCTTGAACGAGGCTTTACATTTAATACGCATGTAGTTTTCACAGAGATGATAACGGTGTTGCTTTCAAAAACTTTGAAACCCGTTTTCAAATGTTTGCGTTTTCAGGCCCCCAAGACGCTATTGTTGTGTAAATGAATAGCTAAAACACATACAAAGTTTTTAGTTGAACATGGTGTTGTGTAAATGCCCCCTTAGAACTGAAAGATACAGACTATGAAAACAGTTTTGAAATGAGGATGACACCAAATGATCCCAGAGGGAGTTTTTGTCTAATGAAACTCACTCCTGGTGACAAATCTGTCCTCAAGCATTAGCTAAAAGAAACCCCCAACACACACACATGCACACTCATTGAGCTGCTCGATCTGTCCCAAACAAAGACATCCCGGAAAGACACAGAAAGGCTGACGGAATGCACAATGTGGTGTTGACAGATGCATGAACAAATCACAAGTGGAGGTGTTTCCAATGTTGCTTTGGTACAAGTTACCTCATCCAAATCCCAACAACACCACCTATGCCTTCAAAACACATTTAGCACTTATTATGTAACCCCCATATTCTGTTCTCTATCCCTCTTTTGTATCATGAAGATGTTATCTTTTAAAATATGTGATTTTCCATCAGTAAATTCCGAAGTCCATATGACTTGTGCCCGATATGTGCCTGATAAGTCTTCTGAACTCATATAATATATTTTGCATGAAGAACATATTGCAATTTGAATATTTAAATCAATATTCACTGAAAAGCTTAACATCCCCTAGTGAAAAAAATACAATTTAGCATGTTTTATCTTCATATGTAATATCATAATTATATCTATTGTCTTTGAAATATGGTTAAAGTGTACTGCTGAATGTACTGACAAATTTATGGTAAACTAAAGTATAATTTAATGTATTGAATTGCGTATACAGTACACTTACACAATTATAATTAGGAAAATTTAAAATGTATTCAATTTTATATTGAATAACACTACAGTTAAAATATTTACATTAAATTATTTTAGTATTTTACATGTGCTTTAGTAGTCAAACACATCAAAATAAGTGTACTTCTTTAAAACATGACAAAATATTATTAAAACAATGATTTAAAATGTACTTTAAAGTACAGGCATGAAAGTGTCCCTCATAAGTGACCTTTTATTTCAGTAATATTACCATAATATATATTTATTTATTTTTAATATTTCAAGTACACTATAAGTGTACATTCAATACAGTTAAGTGCACTTATTTTGTCCATTTTGCAGCTTTAAAGCCCCCATCCCCAATAATTCACTGTTTGCATTCCACAGAAGAAAGTTGGGATTAGACTAACATGAAGGTGAGTAAATGACATAGTCTTCATTTTTATAATTTAACTATCCCTTCAAGTATGTTTTTTGAGAGTCTTGGTGTCCGAACAGAATATGAGGGATAATAGTGGTATCCAGTATTTTCTCAGCAAAAAATTGTCGTGGAAACGCAAATCGTTCAGGAAAAGGTGAGCGAGACCGTGGGAGCAGTTAGAGACTAAAAGCTGAGTATGAAAATCGGTATGCAAAGATAATCCCGCGGTCCCATTGTTCTGAGAGGGATCTTCTCCCTCTTAGCTCCGGCTCATGACACTGTGTGGTTTTCTCTTTTTTCATCTCCACGGATGAGAGGGTTCTGTCTTTACTGGTGCCTGCAGAATTTCCTTATGCTGATAAAGGAGGGAGTGGGCATATAGGCATGGAGGACGGAGTCTTTGTGAAGCAAAACAGAAGTCAACAGCCTGTGTTTTAAAGGGAAATAGTTCTATGGGTGTCTAGGGCAGGTGTTTGTCACTGAAAAGACAAAGACATCTGTCTTATTTGTCCTATGCAAAGATTTGTGACTGTCGTATGACCGAGATTATGTGAGTGGGTGAGAGCTGTTGCTATTGCATTGCGTTTCTAATACTACCAGGATATGCAGACGTCCCAGGGAACGGTCAATCATTAAACGTCTGAGCAGAGTTTATATAAACCTCCAATAACACAAAGGCTTCTTTTTTTATTGCCACTTTATGGGGGCTTGTGACTTGCGTGTGCGCGCTCTTCAAAGTTCCTTCTTGGGAGTTACAGCTCACTTCCCAGCTGTCTGTTCACTTACATGCAGCACACACACTGGATGGCCCTTTTTTCAGATCTCCACCACTAGCTCTGTTCCAAAACCTGTGCGCTCCCTTGTTAAGCAGCATTTTGAGTGCCGGTTTGCGCATTTGATTCCATTGCAATACTTTTTTGACTGGTGCACACAGTCTCGCTACTTTCTCAGCATCACATTTTTAAGACTCATTGTCAAGTTAAAAGAAGTTCAGCTGCCCTGCATTCTTTTCTATTTACATTTACATTTACATTTAGTCATTTGGCAGACGCTTTTATCCAAAGCGACTTACGATTGGGGAGTACATAAAGCGATTCATCATGAAGAGGCAATCAGACAGAGGAAGTGCTCGTAACACCAAGTCTCAGTCATTGTTCAAATAAGTACAAGCTAGCAAGGGAAAGAGAGAAAGATAAAGGGAAAGTTTTTTTTTTTTTTTTTTTTTTTTTAAAGTTTAGGATGAAGTCAAGTAGTACCGAAAGAGATGAGTCTTCAGTTGTTGCTTGAAGATTGACAGGGATCCAGCATTCCGGATAGGGGTGGGAAGATTATTCCACCATCCAGGAATGGTGAATGAGAATGTTCTGGAGAGTGATTTTGAGCCTCTCTGTGATGGTACCACAAGGCGTCGCTCACTAGCAGATCTCAGACTTCTGGAGGGGATGTAGATTTGTAATAGTGCGTGGAAGTAGGAGGGTGCTGAGCCTGTGGTCGTTCTGTATGCAAGCATCAGTGTCTTGAACTTGATGCGAGCTGCCACTGGTAGCCAGTGCAGTGAGATGAAGAGAGGTGTAACATGGGTTCTTTTGGGCTCCTTGAAGACCAGTCGTGCCGCTGCATTCTGAATCATTTGTAGAGGTTTGATTGTGTTTGATGGAAGACCAGCCAGAAGGGCATTGCAGTAGTCCAGCCTAGAAACGACAAGGGCCTGGACAAGAAGTTGCGCAGCATGCTCTGTCAGGAAGGGCCTGATTTTTCTGATGTTGTGTAGTGCAAACCTGCAAGATCGAGCAGTCTTTGCAATGTGCTCTTTGAAGGTCAGCTGGTCATCAAAGATTACACCAAGATTTCTGACCGAAGTTGATGGGGTAATTATTGATGTGCCTAATTGAATCGAGAAGTCATGCTGTAGAGTCGGAGTGGCAGGGACGACAAGTAGCTCAGTCTTTGCCAGGTTGAGCTGTAGGTGATGTTCTTTCATCCATGCCGAGATGTCCGCCAGGCAGCCTGAGATCCGTGCAGCTACCGTTGTATCATCTGGTTGAAAAGAGAGATAGAGCTGTGTGTCATCGGCGTAGCAATGGTAGGAGAAGCCATGTGCCTGTATGATGGGTCCCAGTGATGTAGTGTATGTTGAGAAGAGGAGGGGTCCAAGAACCGATCCCTGAGGAACCCCAGTGACCAGTTGATGTGCTTTGGATACCTCCCCACCCCAGGCCACCCTGAAGGACCTACCGGTGAGATAGGATTCAAACCAGCGAAGTGGAATCCCAGTGATGCCCAGCGATGAGAGGGTGGACAGGAGGATCTGATGATTGACAGTGTCAAAAGCAGCAGAAAGATCGAGCAGAATGAGGACTGATGATTTGGAATCGGCCTTTGCGACTCGTAGGGCTTCAGTGACTGAGAGTAGCGCAGTCTCTGTTGAATGGCCACTCCTGAAACCTGACTGTTTATCATCCAGTTTGTTGTACTGTGAAAGGAACAGTGAGAGCTGGTTGAAGACAACTCGTTCGAGTGTTTTCGCTATGAATGGAAGGAGAGAGACAGGTCTGTAGTTTTCTAAAAGAGAAGTGTTTAATGTAGGTTTTTTGAGCAGTGGGGTTACCCGGGCCTGCTTGTACGCTGTGGGGAAGATGCCGGTGCGGAGAGATGTGTTGATAATGTGTGTGAGTGCCGGTAAGAGTGTGGGAGAGATTGCTTGGAGAAGGTGAGAGGGGATTGGGTCAAGAGGACATGTTGTAGGATGGCAGGAGAGGAGAAGTTTGGATACTTCCGCCTCGGTGAGGGGACAGAAGGAGAAGATGGGAGTTTGAGCAGTGGATGTGGTTGGTTGGAGGTCCTGTGTGTGTGGAGTTGAGAACTGGTTACCGATTGTTCTAGTTTTGTCGGTGAAAAAAGTGGCAAAGTCGTCAGCTGTTATAGAAGTGGTGGGCGGTGGTGGAGGGGGACAGAGGAGAGAATTAAATGTTCTGAAGAGATCACGCATGTCTGGAGCACTGTTGATCTTGTTGTGGAAGTGTGAGGATTTGGCAGTGTGGACTTCAGTAGAGAAAGACGAAAGCAAAGACTGATACCTAGTCAGGTCCGACGGATCTATTCTGCTGCACCTTTCATATAAAAGCAGTAGCACATTCTGTGTGAGTATGTTTGAAATTTTTAGGCAATATTGTATGTTTCCCTTGTGGAGAATGCAATTCCTGAATGCACTGCAACAAGTTCTGAAAAAAATAAAAATAATAATAATAATAAAAATAATCTAAGATGGCGGATAAGTAAAACGTAAATATACTTACTTTTTATTCAATACCACAGATGTAAAATAGTTCCAACCAATTAAAACTTGACAATCAATTTTACATGTTATTTGTGAGCTATAGGGCAATATATTTATTCATTTATTAAATGTTTATTTTCATTATTGTGTTGAGTATTGTCCTTTTAGATTAGCAACATGCTAATGTCAAACTATTGTGGTAGAAAATGTACAATGTTCCAATCATTCACTTATGTTCAATTTCAGTTATGAATGGGCTGTCTGTCCTGCTCCTGGAAAGCCACTGACCCGAAGAATTTAGTTCAAACAATAAACACACCCGAAATATCTAATCAAGAGCTCCGTCCAAAATCACAAACTGTCTAGTAGGTAGGCCTACTACATTTGATTTGGACCTGACCTTACCGTTGAATATGGTTAATATGAATTGAATTTGGATATACAGCATCCACCATGCTGTCACTGTCACATGACCTACCAACATTATTTGTGTCACTTCAATGGCATACACAGCTCCTCTCCTCTGGCTTAATAGGATAGTAAAGTGTCCATTGAATACTCATTTTGCTGGAAGTAGTAAGTCAAACAAGTACTATTAACCTACTTTTTTGTGTACTACAAATTTGGATGTACTGCTCTTTTGGTTTTTCAGGGCCTCTACTAGAACCTTCTGACAGGTGTGTGGGAGCAGGTTGGAGCTAAACTCTGTAGGACATCGTTCTTCAAGCAGTAGGTCTGGGCAACCTTGAGTTTATCTGTAGCCTATCCCTTATTAAACACACCTGAACCAGCTAAAGTCTTTAAGATCACTAGAAACTTATGCTGCATTCCATTTCTAGGAATCAACTCCAACTTCACAATCCAATATGGCTGCTCAATACAGTAGTAATAGGGTAGAGTGGTGAAAGCGCCCCCCTTATGGACTGTGTAATTTTTTTTTCTGTAAAACAAAGGTTAAATGTTTTCAGAAAAGTTATCATAGTTTTAGTGACACTGACATAAATTATAAACCAAGTATGAAAAATGTCCAGAGTTTTCATGTTGTTAGATTTTTAACAAAAATTTAATTTGTACCATGGTGGGGGGTGGGGGGGGGGGGGGGAACGTACCTATGGGTGGGGTAAAATGCCCTCCCAGTCAAACAAAGCAATTTGCTTTAAACATTTACAGCAAAATCATAGTACATGCAGTTTTAGCTTAAAATAAAAGAAGAATATAATCAATAATTATGGATTACAAAATTATAATAGCCTATTTGAAAAAAAAAGTTAGCTGATGCTAACTGGCTAGCTAACTAGATTCCTGATGCTAACTTGAGGTAATTTTTAAATATAAAGTCCAAATATTTTGATTCAACTAACTAGTTAGAATATATTTGATGGACAAATAAAAGATTTGATGTTCAGAATAGAATAACTACAGTAATTGCCCTTTGCCCTCTGGGGGTGTTTTACCCCACTGACTATGTTTGAGAAAAACATTATGTCATTCTGAAAATATAATTATATTTTTATTAAATAACACATACTCTCTATCTACAGGCATAACTGTTCTCATATCATATATAACTGTGATGTTTTACAAAACAACAAGCTTTAAAAAAAAATTTTTCTTACTGCTGAAAATGAGATAATTTACTGTGAAATCTGTTTTCTCAGTACATTACCAGTGTAAGCTTCATGGTGAAAACTTCTACATCACTCTCGTCGACGTAGTCCATAGTTACAATAAAAATTGATCTTGACTTTATCTTGTGGTTATTTTTGGAAAAACAGTAGGGGGGGCGTTTTCCCCCACTCTACCGCAATATTATTTATTAGCACTTACATTTGTCTGTGTCACAATTAACTCAGTGGTGCATGCACACAGTAGTATCCAACCTCTATTTGTGGACATGATACTATGGCGTTAACTGTGCAAAATACCGATTTTTATGTGTTTTTAATTGACTGGTATTGCTAACAATGGACATGTCCATCTTGGTTGTCTGACTTCTCTACTGGAGCACGGTTCACTTGAGTGTGACGTCATTACCAGCTTTCAAGGTTATCCGACATCCAGCTAAATGGAACGCAGCATTAAAAGCAGGTTTGTTATAGATAAACTTTGCAGGAACGTTGCCCTCTAAGAGCATGATTGGACACTGCTTTAAACGCAGCTGCTTATGTAGACAATAGACAGTAGGGTGGCCGATTAGGTTTTGGAACATTTCTGTTGTCTCTATGGTTCCTCCTCCTGCTAGGCTAAGGCTCTGTGTACACAAGTCTTCCAGAAATTTCCAGATATACAGTGCCATTTTATTGTATCTGACAGAAGTTAAAAGTTTTAGCCTCAGCTGTTGCCTCTGTGCCTCTAAATCAAACCCAGGGTGTTATACAGTGTTATACACAAACTCTGAATCATTGAGTTCAAAGACCAGTGCATTGGGATGACATTATCAGCAATCTTGAACATATTGCACATTTAACAGCCCCATTTTTACTGCACAGATGATGAACAGGCTTGTATGATTCACCCACATACTGCACTCAGATATGCATTGTATATTTCATACAGTTAATCAGACAGACCTTGTGTGAATGCTTAGCTTAAGAACTTAACTGCAAATGTGTTCCATGTGCATCCACAAAATTAAACATGTCGAATGGTGAGGATGTTCTGAGGATCTGAGGAATGTCTGTGGGCCATTTGAAATGCCTTGTGGTTCTTGGCCTTCGTTATTGTCATGATCCACTACAGCTGGAAGCCGTACGTGCTTCTGCATGGTCACTGTATTTAGATTACGATGTGCTAATGGTGTTGGCTAAGGAAAGCATCATTTTCACTATTCATACATTATGTGTGCTTAGCAAAGTATTAAACTTTGCATTTAAATTTAACCTGGTAGAAGATAAAATGTCCATAGATTTACATTAAAGGAGAGACCCAGGCCATAAACTATTATAGAGACATGGGGGGTGACCTCTTCTGACCAGTAAGTAACAACCCAGAACATATTAGAACATCAACTGCATAGCAATGCACTAACAACCACTCAACACACCGTAACAACCTCTTAGGACAATCCTGGCAGGGGAACATTTGTCATAAGTCACATGGTATACGTATTTTGGAGGCTACCCAACCACTGCTCTCAGGGCCGTGAAAAACTTAGTCAACTTGACATCTTGTCCTAAAGTCATCATGATTTCAACCAAGGTGGACCTTCCTTGTCCCATAAAGTGCTTACAACCATGCCTAAAATTTGGATATGAAACAAAAAAATACATGTTTTGGTACCTAAACTGAAAACTGTTGTCTGCGTTTATCTTGCACTGTAAACTGAGGTGCCCGGGACCAGTAATACCAGTAATTTGACGAGCGCAAACGTTAGTAAATTGTGTTGGGTGATTAATTTTAATATTCTCCTCCCATAAATTTTGCATCTGAAATGGAAACTCTTACAAATGCATATTCAAGAAGGACAGGAGCCAAAAAAAAAAGCCTTTTCAGCACTAATTCTTCACTGCGCGTCTGTAGTAAATTTTAGAAAGACGGTTTGCTCTGGTGCAAACTGTTAGTAAATCTGGCCTCATTATGCATTAGGGTGTGGGGGCCCTGGTTGTCACTCAATGCACCAAGGGCCCAACTTTTACATTAGAAGTCTCAAGACACCCAGAACACCTTAGAAATATGGTAGCAAGTTTTGTACATTTCGTTCCAATTCCGGCTCTCATGTCTAACATCCATACATCCAGTTTTCAAACCGCTTGTCCTATGTAGGTTCGCAGGGATGCTGGAGCCTATCCCAATGTCTCTGGCGTAGGTTGGGAAACACCCTGGACAGATGGCCAGTCCATTGTAGAGCTAAAACTCACACCTATGGACAATTTATTGTCTCCAATTGGCCAGTCTAACAGATCTAGTTTAATTAAGATAACATGCTAACACTCTCCCTGACTTTGTAAATCTCTTTGATTAAAAAGCTCCAGTAATCATAGGAAAAAGAGCTGAGGTGAGAACAGACAAGCTTTTCCTTTTAAAATGGATTGTCTGGTGCTTGTGATCAATAATCCCAATTGATTTTGGTCAAACAGCTGTGAAGCTACAATCCATTCAAAGGTTCTCAAAAATATGAACAATAAATCCGTTGAACGATGATTACCTTTGTACAGAAGAAGAATTTACACTACAAAGAGCAGTGAATAATACAAAGGGATCACACTGTTCTTTAGAGCATGTTTACTTCAGAGAGAGGATTTGCATTCAAACACAGCATCTCTTATTGACAGTCAAGATGATTTGCAGATTCTATTGAAGAAATGCCAGCATCATTTAGCAGGCAAATGTTGAACACACATGCCTTATCCAAGATGAAGCTGCAATGAGTTCACTTTGAGCATCAAAGGCACATATGGGGATACTAGAACTATATGACAAATATGCAAACTAGATTATTGTAATATTACTTCCAGATATACATTCTGTCTTTGTGTGCTGTATGACAAAGGTTGTGCAGTTACAACTGTTCTGAACTACTTGTTTTTGCCCAGTTAGTAAACTTTAAACTTTTACAACCAGATATTTTACATTTCTCTGGAGAAAAACTTGCCTTTGCAATATTTGCCTCTGTAATGCTGTGTGGCTGCTTACCAAGCCAAGTCTTATCTACCCACAAGTTATTAGTCTGTATAATGTGATTCTGAACTATATTTCTGTCATGACTCACTTGCTACTGCCAATGCATCCACACAGATGCTGCTGTGAGTGTGTACTGCTGTACATTTAACACACATGAAATTACCCCTGCATATATGACATACATGGAATCGCCCAGTAGCAGATCTATGCAGGTGGAGCTGGGGAAGGTGGAGGATTTCTGAAGTGCACTGCAAACTGCTACAGCAAGCACCGGCCAAGTATTTGAATGTTGATCAGCAAGCTCAATGGTGTAATGATGTGATTATATAATATTGAGTTAGAACCTATCAGCCTGCACCATCTAGAGTTTTTAACTCATGCGGAAGATGCAATTGAGGCTTATATCGCACATTTGCGGCAATCGTGTCACCCAATTTGCATCATTCACTTCTGCAGGTGTGAATTTGCATCTTTGCATTGACTTTGTATGTAATCTACTCACGTGAATAATTAAATTAGCTTTTGGTGTGCACACACCTTAAGGCAGCTGTGATTTTGATTATAATCTGTGTACCTTTGATACAACTCAGCAAAGTTTCAATTACTTGTTTTGGTGTGCTTTCTCACAAAATGTTCCTGAACAATCACATATTATATGAGTGGGTGGCAAGTGGGCAGACTGTGGCCCAGGACATGTTGAGGACATATATGAGCACTACACTTGCAATCTGGATCTCATGCGTTTTGGACTAACTATGTAGTATCTGATCACCAAATGTTTTTTGGTGTGACACCTGTAATTAGCGCAAAGCACTTGTGATCCAGTCACAAAAATTGGATGTTACTGGCAGGTGTAAACAGTGACTCCATTCTAAAAAGTTCTAGCAACAGGTGTAAACAATTGCCATTTGAAAGTCTGTGGTTCTGACCCAAAAAACGTACAAATGTGAACAGAATCCAGCAGGGAGAGTAGGAGGGGGAGCAATCAAACTCTGATTCCGATCAACCAATTGTACCAAATATGAAAGTACTCTAAGTACCTCTGATGAAAATCATCTGCTCACTCAAAGTGCTAACATAGTTTTCCTCACCAAGATGCATGATTAAAGATATCGTTCAGGTAGCACCAATGGTGCAGGACGAGTTACCCAAAAAATTGTGCTTTTGACCACATGTTCACTCTTCATCTCTCAGACTACGTCTGTCTGCACCCTCCCCCACTTCTTTCCTGCAGTCTATCCCTCATTAGTCTCACTGAGGTCGGTTCACACCTCATTGCCACCTCCATTCATTGCTGTATTTGGTGATAAGCCCCCTTTAGTAGGTCAATGGGACCCTTTCAGATTCAGCTGCCTGCTTGCTTGCCAAACGAACAAGAGGGGGACTAACAGACAATTAGTTAGATTTATTCCTAGGTTTTGCCATTGTGGAAAATAAGCTGAGAGGAACACTTCCTCATTTCAGAGAATGTATCTTTTGAGTCTTACCAGCATCTGGTCTCATAAGTGGAGTTAGGGATGACTAAACCATTTGATGGTCTAATGGGCAGTAGGGGTACAGTCATTTCTCTGTCACTGGGAAAATAATAATGTTAAAGTAACTGATGTTTCAATAGAACGTGTCAAAAAGAAAAGAAAACAGACAAGGAAACATTAGTCCTGAGGCCCTTTTGGAACATGAGTGGTGTGTCACCCATTGCGGCGGCGTCTGCTGTCTCCCTCTTGGACTTTGCTGTTGTTTGGAGAGCAAATTGGGTCAATAAAGGTTTTAGTAGAGAGAAAATTGTCACCTCAAGCCCTGTGAGGAAACCTTACAACTGTGAACAGAATATTGCCAAACAAATAAACAATGTTCAAATTGGAATTTCAGAGGAAACTGTTTGATTGTTTCTCAGAATGAAATGCATCACTCTTGACTTGTTTTATTTTAATGTTGCTGTTTTTACTTTTTGACGTTTATTTTCATTTTAATCATATTTAATATAGCTTGACAAATGTGTCTCTGCTACTCAGGTCCACTGCAAAAATTCACAGGACAAACATTTTATTCTCTCTCCTGAGCTCATTGGGGTCTAACCAGGGGCGCCTTAAGATAACCAGAGGCCCCTGGGCTACAGCATTACGGCAGGCCCCCCTACCTCAGAAAGCTACTTTTTTTTTTTTTTTTTTTTTAAAGCTTCCTGACAATTATTTGTCAAGTTTAGATTTTTTTTCTTGTTAATATGCCAGTTAACATTCACAACACTGTTCTGCGTAAAATGTGAATATAAGTGAATATGTATGGCCTTATTTTACTGCCAAATGTCGAGAGCGCATTTTTGTAGTGCGAAAGTAGATTAATATAATGCGCGAGCGCGAATCTTCCCGCTCGCACGCAGATTTCCTTTGCTCTCCCACAAAACTGGACCTGCATGTGCGCGCTCAAACTGTCCTGTGCACTAGCACATCTCTCGTGCTAGATATTAATTATTTTCACACCTGGATTAAACGTCAAAAGTTATCAGCCAATCAGATTTTTCTACGACTGACCCGATGAAAATACTAGGCCTACGTGAAGAGGGAACTGATCCTGGAATTTCTTTAAATTTAATAATATATATGCTGCGTTCCAGGCAACCCGTAACCCGTGTTTTTCCAACCGTCTACCCGTGAAAGTGCACTGGAACGGCAGTCAAACCCGTGACTTCCCACCCGTGAACTCGTACTAGATCGATGTACTCCCAGTTCCGCGCTCTGACGTCACATAGCCCACGAAACAACAATGGCAGCCCCTACGGATGCGGTGTTTTTTTATGCAAGTGGTACACGTGAGAAAAAGACTTTAGGACAATATAACGTTGCAATCAAATTAATAATAATATAAGAATAATAAATAATACACACTCAATTCCTTGCATTCAGGCAGTTTGGCAGCGACTTGCCTGGAACGCTACAAAGTCGTGAGTCGTGGTTTGAAGTCGTGACTTATGGGCTCAAAAACCTGCCTGGAACACAGCATTAGTCATATCAAATGTATATTAGAAATGGCTAGGAATCGGGTGCTTGGATGATTTATAAAAAAAAAACAAACAAAAAAAAAAAAACCTAGTTTGTCTAATCGTTTGGCCAAACCCCTCTGAGCGATTTATCTGAACAAACAAACAAAAAAGTATATGATTCTTAAAGTTCATGTGGCCATACATGTATTGTGTACTTGGGATGAAATATATATAGATGTCATACACTGATTATTCTGCGCAGCGCCTCTTCAAGTCGAACACACCTATTCACTTCATCTGTGATAGAGTATGCAAACACCGCGAGAGCATCACTACCGGGAGCAGAAAGAGTCCGACTTCACGTCTCCGCTTTCAATTCCGCCCCCGACTGCAAGCGGTTACTCTCGGCGATAGGTCTTTTTGGCGCTACATGAAGTCGAACACACTGGTATATCGGTGGAACATACCAACTATACAAACTGTGTGGGGGGAACCTAAACTGAACCATTCACTGTATAGGCAATTACAACCAGGGCGTCGCTGAAAATGAGTGTGTGAGTTTGTTTACAGAATGCTGTTGTCACTGCTGCAAATTCCCATATAAATAATTATTATAAAAATATAATTTCCCTGCAGCCAGTGGGCCCCCTTTCCCTTGTAGGCCCCTGGGCTTCAGCCCCTTGAAGCCTGTGCATTAATGCGCCCCTGGGTCTAACATAGAGGACCTTAGTGGGGCCCCCTTCATTACAGAGCCAGTCAAGTCAAGTCAAGTCACCTTTATTTATATAGCACTTTTAACAATACAAATTGTGTCAAAGCAACTGCACAATATCAAAATAGGAAAATAGTGTGTCAATAATGTAAAATGACAAGATTAAACACTAAATTTTCAGTTAAAGGCATTTCATTATTGAATTCAGTGATGGCATCAACCAGCTCAGTTCAGTTCAAAAAGTTTCTGTTCAATCAAGTCGACGATATCACTGGAAATGAAGTGTCCCCAACTAAGCAAGCCAGAGACGACAGCGGCAAGGAACCAAAACTCCATCGGTGACAGAACGGAGAAAAAAACCTTGGGAGAAACCAGGCTCAGTCGGGGGGCCATTTCTCCTCTGGCCAGACGACACAGCAGTTCAATTACAACTGCTGCAAAGTCAGATTGGATGGCTCAACTGGTTCCAGTGGTCTTTTCCCGATGGCTGTCTAGGTGACGGGGTCCTCACTGGGGGTCTGTCTCTGGGGCTCATCTAGGTGTCCTGGTCTCCGCTGATGTTCAGGGCTGTAGAGGTCATCTCTAGGTGCTGATCCACCATCTGATCTGGTGACTGCAGTGACCTCGGAATAAGAAAGAAACAGACTAATATTAGCGTAGATGTCAATCTTCTTACGATGTAACAAGTACATCGGGTGTTTTGGGAAGTGTTCCCGGTTCCGGTTGATCTAATTAATGCAGCCTAACAATCCTTTAACGGATTTGAATAATAGAAGTGTATTAGTGTGTTGTGTACGCCAGGTTAAAGAGATGGGTCTTTAATCTAGATTTAAACTGACAGAGTGTGTCTGCCTCCCGAACAGTGTTTGGTAAATTGTTCCAGAGTTTGGGCGCTAAATAGGAAAAGAATCTGTCGCCCGCAGTTGATTTTGATATTCTAGGTATTATCAAATGGCCAGAGTTTTGAGAACGCAGAGGCCGTGGAGGACTATAATGCGATAAGAGCTTGCTCAAGTACTGAGGAGCTAAACCATTCAGGGCTTTATAAGTAATTAACAAGATTTTAAAATCTATACCATGTTTAATAGGACAATGGCCCCCAACAATGGCCGTGCTGCTACTTAAGTAGACACTTCAAGGACTTCCACGGATGTTTTCTATGCAATAGTACCTCCAAACTAATTGGAGTTTGAATAAAACAGGAGATGTTATCTGGAGTTTGACCGAACCTTTTCCTGCTGTTGAGATAAAACATTTGCAAACTCTTAACTTTGTTGTCTTGGTCATCTTTACTATGCAAACACAAACCGTGTCAGGGGTGTGTGGACATTGTTGTCACAAACACAAAGAATGGACGGAACAGCTTTATCTACAGAGGATAAAGAAACGGGACTTATCAGTCATTCCATGGTTCTAACAATGTCTTTTAAGCATTTAGAATGGGTAGTTCATGCATAATGTCGACCTTTTTTTAAAAAAAAATATTTACCTGGCTTAACCAGTCTGTAACTTTTTGGTCTTAGTTTTTCGATATAAGCTATCACACACACACACACACACACACACACACACACACACACACACACACACACACACACACACACACACATATAACCCTGGACCATAAAACCAGTCATAAGTAGCACATGTATATTTGTAGCAATACCCAACAATACATGTATGGGTCAAAATGATAGATTTTTCTTTTTGCCAAAAATCATTAGGATATTAAGTAAAGATCATATTCCATGAAGATATTTTGTAAATTTCCTACTGTAAATATATTAAAACTTAATTTTTGATTAGTAATATGCATTGCTAAGGACTTAATTTGGACAACTAGGCGATTTTCTCAATATTTAGATTTTTTTTTTTTGCACCCTCAGATTCCAGATTTTCAAATAGTTGTATCCCGGCCAAACAAAACCATACATCAATGGAGAGTTTATTTATTCAGCTTTCAGATGATGTATAAATCTCAATTTCAAATAATTTACTGGTTTTGTGGTCCAGGATTACATATATAATATAATATAATATAATAATGTTGTAGCTATATTTAAAATGTAGAATGTCATTGTTTTTCTTTTGAGCGAGGGATTTTATAGGATTTTTAAGAAGGGCTTGGTGTGACAGAAACTACAATCCCAGGATGCACTGGGGGAGCTGTTTGGTAGTCCTGAGGTGTTAGTGATGGAGGGGGAGTCAGGTCTTTCTGATCACACTCCTCCATCCATGAGTGCGGAATCTCGCTGTATCCTCTGAAGTGCTGGGGAGGCCGACGACACGGACTATCTTCAGACCAGTAAAAAGATACCAAAGTAAACTTAGTTTCCGGAGGCTAGAACAATTTACACAGAGGACTGCGAGCCGCATTTGAACGTTTTGGTTAGTTTTGACTTTGAGAGGACTGCCGACCGAAGTAGAGATTGGGGTAAAAGTTTTTTTTTTTTCCTCTACCTTCTTTTCGCACGAGTGCAAACAAAAACCGCACGGGTGGGATTTTCAGAAGAAAAACAGACGAACTCGGTCGGAAATCGCTTCCTTGGGTCTGTAAGTGAGTCTTAAACGTTATGCTTCTTAACGAAATCATCTTGACTCGATCTTGAGGACGAGCACGCGTCTCTGCTGAGTATATTCACTCATTTCAAACGATTCTCGGACGAGTCCAAAGAAAAACTGAGTAACAGCCGAGTGATTTATTGAAAACCCAAAAGTCTACAACAGAGGAAGAAATGTGGTGTTGCGTCCAGTGACTATTTGGGAGCCTGTATTTCATGAACTTCTGAATCTGATCTGGGATTGACTCTATTCAGAGAGGATTTGTTCCAGAAAGGAAAAGGTGAGTAATGCCTGGAAATGGACTCTAGCATGTTCGTCTGTAATAAAATACAAGTGCTTTGCTGTTTTATGGAATTTGAATACTAGTAGTGTTTTTATAAAAACGCTTGTACACTATAAAAACACGCTTTTTGGGAAGAGTTAGATGACAGTTGAATTAAGTTTCCAGAAACGCGTATAGCCCACTATTTAGGTTATTTCATTTTCTTTTCTCTTCTTGTGCACACACTTTTTTTGCACCGTGCCTTGAATCATTTTGATTTGTTAAATTTGTCTCTTTTAACCTTAAAAGAAACTATTTGTTTCTGTTAATACATGAATAAATAGCCTTTATTTCTTGAAATTAATTTGAAATGTATGGGAAGTCATTTTGACTGGGAAGTTTGTTTAAATGTTAAATTAGTCTCTTACTGAGGCTGACTAGATTTTTTTCTCTACGGTATTCGTACGAGGACGCTGTGGGATCTCATTAGCTTTCATCATCAGATGGCTTCACATCTCATCTGTTAGAGAACAAGTTGATGCGCGTGCCTGTACTGTCATGCGCGCTCTCGAATAACATCTCATATTTGAAGCCATCCAGTACATACAACACAAAACTATTTCTCAGCTACTTTAGCAAGAGTAGCTTAAGACATTATAGGTCTCCTGTAGATACAGGTAAATAAAACCTTTCCTGTTTCACTTAGTGGCTTCTGCGGATAAGGTGTTTTGGTTTATTCCGCTTGACTAACAGCTTTGAGCTAATATTATTTTATTACTAGTCAGAAATGGGACCTAACAGTTTCCTATCATTTTGAGTAGACATTGCTACTGCACCTTGTTTTGTATTGTTTGTATTGTTATTTTGTTTATTTTTAATTATTGTTATTGTGTACATGTAATATTGGCCCTCCATCTTGAGGTTTTGCAGATTCCTTTGCCAAAATAAATGCCTGAAGTTATCTTGATGTGAAAGGCAGGTTTGTTCTTGCAGTTGTTTATCTTCCCACAGTAAAGGACAAACAACATAACTATACTGAAGCATGGGTTTGGATGGCACTGTGGCAGAAGGGTAATTTATAAAAAACATCATAAAAAGACACGAGACGCATTAAATCCTGGAAGCGTTTTAGTATTTTCAATGACAGAAAAAGACTCTCTAGCTGAAAGACACATTTATGTCCTTATTTGGGCAGCTAAAGGAATGTACCTTTCACAGAGATTAATATATATTTATTATATTGTATTGTATTGTGTGTGTGTGTGCGTCTATGTGTGTATATATATATGTATCTGCACAAGCACAACAATATTCAAGAATGTTGAATGATGCATATGTACACACACACACACACACACACATACATATGCATCCATATGTTTATCATTCAACATTCTTGAATGTTGTTGTGCTTCAGATCTTATGTTCTGTCACTTTGTACATGGCAAAGTAATTCTGGACCCATCTCACCGTGTCACTCCCTCTTTTCTTCCTCATCACTCACTAGATAATTTCAGAGTACTGCAAAGTAACCCCCCTCTTCATTCTTGGACTGTGTAGTGCAGTCTAGAACTTTGATCATTGCAATACTCTTTATATTTACCCAGTTACATATACTACAGTTTCAAACATCCTTTCTTTCAGTTCAGCCTTTTAAAATCTCTCTCAGTTCTTAAGTGGCCGTTGTCGTTTCAAAGAAACAGACATTCACAGATAGTTTCCACCTTTTCACCGGTGTGAAGAACGTGATGGAGGAGCAGAGCGGTTTGTGAATGGCGACATGCTGGCTGGCGACTGCATGCGCAGACTTGACCCAGACTTGTTGCAAGACGGTGCAGAAATGTCTGTTAAGAGGAAGTCAATTAAATATGAACATCTTTAGGCAGTTTGTTCAAGAACGTTTGCTAAAAATGTTTCCTAATGAAGACCCATATTGTAGCTTTGAGGAGAGTTACCCTTTCTGTCTGTCTTAGCCCTTGTCCCTCGATGGTATTTACTATGAAATGAGATTGGTTACGGTTACGTCATCGTACATCGTCGCTAAACGTCACTCACAAACTTCCAAGATGCCGTCTGCAAGTCGATCAGTGATGTTTTTGCGATTGTTGTGCATCAGCGATGTAAAGCGTCAAACTAGCGTAGTTTCAATAAGAACATGGTTGCAAATGTTGTGTAGAGCGACTGTCGTAATTTTTAAATCATTATCTGGTCTCTGGATGATCTGGCCGACATTGTTGATTGCATAAAGCTCGCGAAAATGCTTTTTTAGTGCTTTCCTTTGTGAAAGTTTTTTTACCCTTTTGTTGAGATGTATTTCTGTAATTTCATTCGAATCTTAAAACTCGTTTTCACAGAACATAAAGCTCATGGTAGATAATGATGTTTTCGAATCATATCTGGTTCCTTTATTCATAAAGCCGTTTTAGTGCTTTCCTTTGAAAGTTTTTTTTTGCTAGTTCTAGTAAGCCACTGAAATACTAAAGAACTGTAACTGACCTTGTGAAAATGTAGTTGTTTAAGTCCATAATTACATCAATTACTTAAATTAGAGGGGAAATCATTATTGCTGCTCGTCCCTTAGGATCTGACCAGTGATTTTACTGTTAGCCGCTCCAGACAGGTCATCAGTTCGTCTGGTTTGCAGTGAAGTTAGAGTATATTGCAAAGCATCAGTGGTATTTCCATAGAGGGACATGGCATTGACAGTTTGAGTTGCATTAATCAAAGTCAGTAAGCTTGTTTATCTTGGAATACTTCAGTGAGGTAATGGATGTGTTTGAGTCACAGCGCAGTGATTTGTGTCAGAGTTTATAGTGAAATGCTCTGTTGTTTGAAAATGAAAGGGAGTAAATGGATGAAGGAGAAAAGACGTGCTGTGCCGTGTGTGTTCTTCCGGTGGAAGTTTGTGTTGAGAGTTTGGAGAGAAGAGGAATTCTCTGCCCTCTAATTTACTGGGCTGGCAGGGCTGGGTTGGCACAGTAAACTATCGCCCAGCACTTTTAAAAAGAAAGTTACTATTACACAACTGTCTGAGAGCTTTAGCATGAAACTTTAGGTGGAGTCTCTCGAAATGGAGAAATTCTGTTTACATCAACACATCTGTAGCAGAACAAAATGGCCTTAGCTGTCTGAAATCAGATTTTTGGGGTATGAAAGGTTATGTACAAGATGACACTAGATTAAGTTTTGGTTGGGGGTTCGTCCGGGATCTTGTTTTTTCAAGAGCACCCATCAATAGACCGTGAGTTTAGAGTAGAATTCGAGATTTGGCAGAAAACAGATAAAGAAGCAGGAAAGAGTTTTGTTGGTAAAGTTCATCAGCCTGGCCCTAATAGCCTCCCCATGGAGTAGCAGTCTCTTGGTTTAGTGGGCCGGCTATTGCTCTGGCTCCCACCGGCGCTGGAATGAGTGAGGTCAGGCGTCCCGTCTCCGACACAAACCAATGCTGTTCTCTGGAATGTTCTGCTCCAGTAGTAGGCAGCGGTAATGAGCTGGGCCTGCTGTACGCTCTCCCCATGTTCCCCTCCAATGATCAGAGGGAGAGAAAAACACACTGGGGTTCATTAATTAGGGTACTAACTTCTCTTTCCACTTGACTTGGTCTATGTCTTTTTATTCCATGCACCCTCTCTGTCGTTTGTCTGCACCTCCTTTCCTTTTTCCCTCTCAAAATGAACACTGTGGAAAGAATTTAAATATAATCAGCTGAATGTTCTGCTGTTTGTTTTACTTAGAAATAGTTCACGTAAACAAAGGAGCTTTTTTTCTTTAAAAAAATGTTTAAACATTTGCATCAGTGTAATCTTAGCCAAGCAATTTGATTATAAACTAATCCTTCTGCCTTGTGTTTTTTCCCTTTCCAGATTAATTAAATGGGTTAAGAGCTAAAACTAGTTTAGGGTACATTAGTCTTTCCAGCCAAGTTACTGTAACTTGACCTGTTGAATCATTATAAGGCTAGATTAAAAAACAAGATGTTAAAGAGATTAAATGAGCACAGATTTGCCAAAACTTACACTTTGTATATTAGAGGGGATAAGAAATGATGTGATGAAGACGGAGAAAGAAATGTCACAGATTCAAACATGTTTTCTGCATGAACAACACAACTTTATATATTAGAGCATGTGCACTAGCTGTTCAATAGCTCCAAAAAATAATTACCATGCTTTTTTTTTTTTTTAAGTAATCAGCAAACTGAGATTTTGCTAACCTGTTTTCTGAAGTTTTAATGATAATTTTTGCAACTGTGTCTAGTTCCTCTTAGCTCACCTGCCCTGTGGGGAGTTTCCCAGACTGTGTTTGCCTTTCTTAATACTTCATATATAAATTTTGGATAAACTGTAGAGAAATTAAATGAATTAGACATATATGAAATTTCCTTTTATTGTAATATAAACTATGAGTTTTGTGTGCAAGATGGTGCCTAAATCTCTTATTTACACCATGTTGCCTGGTTTATTATAAGGTGTTCTGATTTTGTCATACGTCTTGTTATTGTTACACTTCAGTGCATTACTGGCACACAAAGCGTATTCATCTTTAGGGTTGGGTATCATTTGAATTTGATCAATTCCAATTCTGATTCTGCTTATCGATTCCGATTCTTTTCGATTCCTAGTTTCAATTCCAATGTGATTAAAAAATGAAGTCAAACATTTAGATATCAAGCATGTCTATTCTGTGTCTCTTTTTGCAAAACATTTAGTTGAAGTTGAAGTTACTCGTTTAAGACCCCGTTTACACTAGTGCATTTTCGTTTTAAAACGCATAACTTTTGCTATGGTTACACCTGTCGTTTACACTACTCCGACGTTTTCGACCCTTGCAAATGGAGACTTTTGAAAACGCTGCAGACCCCGTTTTATTTTGAAAAATCCGGGGTTGCGGTTCAGTGTAAACGGAGCAAAACGGACACTTTTGAAAATTATGGCGTGGCTGCCCACATTCTGTGTGTATCCTTGACAACCGTGTAAACAATAACATCATGCTTATTGTTCTACTCAGATATGTATAGGTAGATTACCCATTCCAGGGCTCCAGACTGCGACTAAAACGGTCGCATTTGCGACCAAAAATATTAATTTGCGAGTGAAGTTTTTGCTGAGGTCGCCACTGGCGACTATATATATTTACATGTTATGACATAAAAATTTGCATGTAAGGACTTTTTTCCTGATTGTTTTGCGATCACATCTTTTGCTTTGTTCATGTATTAAACTTAAAATTAAAAGACGATACGCATCAAAGTTTTAGTGGAAAAAAGTTTCAAACAGTCCTCGTCTCTGCCGCACAGCAGCGCTGACGCACACAGTCTGCTGAACACAGCTCAGTTGTGCAGCGCGAGAGAGATTGAAATGATGGAGACGTGCAAGTGCAGAAAAGCCGTGTCTATTTCGTGCACAACTTGAACAAACTTCAACAGGTAAAGCTGTCAGCTCTGTGGATACTGGCAATATTGTCAACAATTCTCATTTATAATCATTACTAATATGTCTTCTTCTTATCGAGATCTTAGTCTATATGCTGTGTTCTGTTAATGCGTGGACTTCATGTTGGTTATTTGAAGCAAACTTGCCATCCAGTAATCGCAAAAAGCTTTGTGCTTTGTTACTTTTTAATAAACAAAATATAAGCTTTAAAATGATGCCAAATTCATAACGAAATTCAAACAATACGGTTTTGGCGTTCTTTAATGCGGACCTCCAGCGTACACTTTCGGTAGTATAAATACAAGTAGTCCGTGTCCACGCTGTCCGTGTATGCGTCCGGATTGCACACGTGGAAAGTATAACACGGGCTTAATGCGGCAGGCGCGATCTCTTTAGCGCCTCAGTTAAAGCAGCAAGTGAACCCATTATATCTTTCTATGTACTACTATAGTACGAAATGAACATGATTTAACATCAAAAGGTAGGCTATTTTATAAGAGAGCCTACAGTACAACTTACAGAAATGTTTCATGTAAAAGCTCATTCAGTGTTTCAAACTGAGGAAAACGTGTAAAGCTTGTAAACATTGCATTGTAATAATACATTTACCTCAGAATAACCACTCAGTGTCCATAAGCTCATCAGTTAGCTAGAAAAATAACTATAAAGAGGAGCATTTTGCTATATTAATGCGCTATTGCATATTAATATTTTTACTTAATCTGCTGTACTTGATTCAACTCCTCCTATAAAATTGCATTTTACTAATGAAGAAAAACAGACTGAATGTGTGAAAGACATGACAACATTTATAGGATGCACTGAGGAGGAGCCCAAACTACACTCAGTGGCCAAGTGATGCTTATGGTCCATGATATTGGTACAGATTCTGTGTAACGAACAATTCTTTGTGACTGTATATTTCAAGTTGGAAAAGACATTTAGTTCCCTTTAAGTGAACCTTAGTTCCCAGGTCGACCTGATCATCTACAAGATGGATTAAAATGCTGATAAAGTCAAGAAAAGATGAGACATAAACACATGACAGAATGATTGAAATGTTAAAATGTAGGGAAAAAAAATAAAATGATAATAATAAAATAAAACACTTTTATTCTGCGGCACCTAAAAAAATAATTTGGTGCCTAAGTTTTTCTCTTATAGGAGCCAATGGCTCCTTACTCGATTTTTTTTGTCTGGAGCCCTGCATTCGACTGCTCCAAGCACGCGGACGCGTCCGCCATCTAAATAATGGGGAATCTCGTTATTATACATATCTATGGTTGTACCTGCATGAATGATCATGTGATATGTGTTTTCGGGTTGTGTAGTGTAGATGGAGATCATTTCTGAAACGCAGTGAAAACGCCAGTGTAGACAAGGATCGTTTTCATTTTAAAACGAAAACGCAGTAGTGTAAACAGGGCCTAAGAGTTGTTTGTGTGCAAAATAGAGACGCGTGATTCTGGATAAATTGAGTTTTTTTTTTTATTAAATGGAGATTGTGGTTTTCTCACGATTCTGAAGAAAAAAACACTAGACAACTAAACAAAATCACATGTAATTTATGAATGAATGATTCAATGACTCTTGTCGGGGCAGTCGTGGCCTAATGGCTAGCGAGTCGGACTTGTAAGCGGAAGGTTGTGGGTTCGAATCTCAGGTCTGGCAGGGATTGTTGGTGGGGGGAGTATCCTCCTTCAATACCATGACTGAGGTGTCCTTGAGCAAGGCACCGAACCCCCAACTGCTCCCTGGGTGCTGTAACATGGCTGCCCACTGCTCTGGGTGTGTGTTCACTTAGGATGGGTTAAATGCAGAGAATACATTTCACTACTGGTTATATACTCTCTATGTAATTGTGTATGTGACAAATAAAAATAATCTTAATCTTCTCACTCAAGATTTACTTGTTTCATTACTAGATGAATCAGCGTTTTTGAAGTAATCTCTTAAATGATTCAAAGACGAGCATAACAATTTACTTGATAAATCTTTATTTGAAGTGTCAAAAGGTGATCTACTCTATTTTAATTGCTACCGTACACATCTAGTTTATATCCTAAATATAAACTTTTATCTGAGTACTTCTGATTATTTGAATGTTTGTAACAGAAATAATTATACTATGTGGTTGAAAAGATGCTGTTTCATTCATATGCATGACACTATTTGAATGATCGTACGCTGCAGGGACGAACCAAGAGTGACTTGCTGCTTTTCCATCTAGTCTGATTTTTTTTGGTGTATGTTTTTGGCTTGGGGATGATTATTGGCATGTTGTAGGTGTCTTTTGCAGTGTCTGGCAGGGGATTGGAGTTGGCACAAGCTCAGAGTCCATCACCCCTGTCTGACCGTTCACTCATCTCTCTATTTGTCTGTTTTTCTGGTTTGTACCAGCTGCAGACATGGCTTGGAAAATGAAACCATCACGAACTCTATGGGAACAATTTTATGTGTATCAAGTCTAAATTCTTGGTGTTTGTCCAAATTTCTCGTCCTTATTAGAGCAGTTGTGAATGCGATAGACATCTCATTGCATTGTTCTGTAAAATATTCATCTCAAGGGCATTATGCACCACCTTTTTTACAGGGGCAGTAGAACTAGAAATTAGGGCTGTGCAATTAATTGCATGCGCTTCTCATGCGCATCTCGTCAGTAAAGCCGGTTCCGTAATTGGCAGTAAATCGCTATCACCTGCTTTCAAATGGAGCTGCAGTTAATACACAGAGCCGTAGTTCACTGACAAGCTAGGCAATATCGCGTTCATAATCGCAGCTGAATCACTTTCAATTATGAACATTATATATACACACTGCTGTTTGGAGTTTTGAGTCTGTACTTTTTTTTTTTAAATAAAAAAAAAATTAATACTTTCAGCAAGCATAGATGCATTAAATTGACCAAAAGTGCTTTACTTTACATTGTTACAAAAATTATATTTTAAATAAATTGTTCTTTTAGACTTATTCTATTTATCAATGAATCTTGGAAAAATATTTTAAGATTTGCACCAAAATATGAAGCAGCACAACTGTTTGCATCATTGATGATAATCAGACATGTTTCTTGAGCAGCAAATCAGCATATTAGAATGATTTCTGAAGGATCATGTGACACTGACTAGAGTAATGAAAAACTGTTTAAAAAAACAGTTCTTTTAAATTGGAATAACATACAAATGTATATAAAACCCTAAATAATTGTGCAGTTGTTAGTTTTACAGATAAGTTGAATTTAAAATCTACTTGGCTTTAAAAAAAAAATGTGACGGCATGTGTCCAGTTTGTGCATGACATTTCTTATCTGTCTAGAGAATTGAAAACCATTCACGACAATCCCCAATTCTCCAGGATATTTCCTCAGCTTTTTTTCCCTGTGTTAATGTTAAATAGGTGCACACAGTCAATTGAGTTTTTATTTAGTTAATTTATTAAGTCTAGCTTCATATTATCTTTAACCATATTAAGATTAATTTCATTTTATTTACATTTTGGGAGGACACAATCCCAATTACAAGCAAAGACACTCAAATTACTACAGCTGAACATTCTGAAAGAAAAACATCTGGCGAATTGTGAAATGCTGCTCTTTTCTGACCGATCTGCTCGTAGTGGAGTGTGTGATGAAATGTGTAAATGATGAGTTCCGATAGCTAGTAGGACAAATGGCGTGTCGGGGTCATGCTGGGGTCTAAACCAGCACAGGGTTGACAGATATCTGTGAAGGGTTGGAGGAGTGTTGTTGTGTTTCTGTGTATTTTACTGCATATGTTTGTAAGAGCAAAGAGATGGAGTGACCCTGCACAGAACAGCACTATGAAAAACATCTTTCCACTATAAAATTATGTACGTAACGGTTTATGCAATCTGCTTTCTTCATTAGCTTTGTCTTACTACATTGATGTACTAATTATTAAAAAATTGCCATGTTAACTTGTTCAAAGTGATTTAGTTGATGCAAACTCTAAGACTCAGAATGTTCTCTCCTGTTTGTAGTGGAAAAGTCTGAGGTGAAAATCCTTGAGTTCTTAAAGGACGTGCTGTTCCACTATTGACCTTATACAGCAAAGTTATGTTTTCGTCAGCCTCATGGCTACATCTAAAATGGATGGATATGCTGTTTATAAAAAAAAATATTTGATCTATGCAGCTCATGCATCAGAGAAGTTTTACAGGAATTTTTCTGTCAGGGATGCTTTTCTATTCTCAACTTTTGTCTACAATAAAAAATAAATAAACTGTAAGATTTATATTGTCAGTAAATGTCCTTAGTGTGAATTTGTACAATTCCTCAGTGCAAGTTACTCTAAAGAGATAATTAGCAAATTTGTTGGTATGATTTATGATTCTGAGCAGAATGCTTGCATAGTAATGGTCATGTGGGTGGAGAAAAATATTAACCAATAACATCATTGCCTTTGTTTAACAATCCAGTCAAATCCAGATGGTTGCATTCAAATCCCGTCCAATGTTATTTCCAACTGAATATACGGTTTCACTGAAATGTCACATTATGAAAGATTCATGTTGTCTTTAATCATTTGTTCTGAATATTCTTAATGGTTTTGCTTTCTGCTTTTCTCTCTCCGTCTTACATCCAGTGCTGATGTCCTAGCTGTTTTTATGGAGAGCTGGGCTGGATGCAGAGTTCAGATGTTAGAGAATCCTTAATAATGATGATGATGATAAAGACAATGTTGCTGGTGATCGCAGTACTTCTAACTCAGGCTCTTCAGTCCCAGGGCAGACCGGCCACCCAAGATGAGAGTAAGTCTTTTTTGTAGTACTCTTGTTGTATTGTGTCTCAGTTGAAGATGTGTTAATAATAAACCATGTCTCAGACACTTTGCAATTAAGCAACCTGAAATAGTTTTAAATTGGTCATATCCTACACTTTCATGGCAGTTTTTTCTTTAATCCACTTAATGTTGCTTAAGGTTTCTTTCACCAAAAACAGGTGTGATTGTTTTCCACCCTCTGTCTGAGCCTAAATTAAACAGACTGTATGTTGCAACAGTATCATTAGGATTTCTTCTTATAAATGAACATCAGTAAGGTTTCACAGTGACCTTAAGCTTATATGCAGGTATCTGTCTGCATAATACATCAAACACTTTTCTTCTTCTTAGTATTCACTGTAAAAATGTGATTCAACCAATTACAAGTTCATTTCTAAGTTAAACAAGATTCAACTCGGGTGTTTAAAACAATTCAAGTTGAAGTAATTCATATATCCAGTTTGATTATACTTGATAATAATGTATACAGTGTTCTTCTTATTCTTAAGAGCAAGTAAAATGCTGTCCCCATTAAATATGAGTTTGATTATGTTGAAATTGTACAATACAACTGTATAGCTATGTTGTATGACTATATGCACATTCTCAAACCATATTCATATCTCTAATATGCTGTGTGTCAGTGGTGTGCCAAAGGGGAAACACATTCTACACTGAGCTGTGGAAGTTTACACATGGATACCATTCGTTCTCCATTTCCACCTCATATCCAAAATAGTCATTTAAAACCCTAAGGACTTTCATGCACTTAAGTCATAGACAGAGAGTGAAAAAGGGAAACAGGTTGAAGAAGAAAAAAAAAAAACACCAGCTGAAATAAAACCCTGAAAAATGTGTCCTTTGGCAGCATTCCAGCTGAGCGAGTGCCTGTGGCTCTCACAGGCCCAAACGTGCTTCCGTAGCTTCATCATCGTCTTTTGGATTTCGGAAACATTGTGTTCCCAGGAGACTTCTAAATGCCTTGCATTATAGTTACCACTATTATAAAGCGAGCGGTCACTTCTGCTCTGGCTGTCTGTGGAGGCTTTAAATAAACACAGTAGGTTTGAATTTACCCCAGAGCTGGAGGTGTGAAATAGCTGCCATCTGTACCCTCCGGCAATGCAAAAATGCCTCACTTTTCTCTTCCCCCACTATCTCTCTCTCTCCCTCCCCGTTGTCTCACCATCCTCCTTTTGTAATGAAAAGGTATTTGTTGTCAAGAGTTGACTACCGGAGATGCTATAAATTACTGCTTTTAAAAGAAGACACAGAAAGTACTCCGCCCTATGGTGCTATTCCACAGTGGAGATCGTGTTTCTGGGAAAACTAAGCACGTTTTCTTGTGGTTGAGTGCAGAGTTGCGAGACCTATGGGTAGAGAGCATAGATCTATGGGTAGTACTCTTCATGAAAACTTGAATTGCATGAGAAAGTTGGTAAATATTAACAAGAACGCAGATTTATTCTGCGGGTTTAACAAATTGGGGGCTCGTCCGGGATATAAGTTATTTAGTTGATTTCTGACTATTTTGGTAATATATTTCAGTTTCTGGCTATTTGTTTGAATATTTCCCTAAAATATTTGGTTGTGACTATAATGTAAGGAGGAAAACCCAACCCAACCAAAATGTGATGGATTACCTTTTACCCACTTAATGCTTGACAGCCAAATGGCCAGACATGCTGATATCCTTTACGCGTTTCCTCTACTCCTCCTCTCCCTTCTTCCTCCTGTCAGGACAGAGAGCACTTTTCCCTCTCTCCCCTCAGGCCTCCTGTGGTGTAAATGATAGTTTCAGCTGTTGATGAGTGACTGACACTCCAGCATTTGGTTACATTTGTTTTTTCCCTTGGTGGGAATACAACCTGCACAAACAACAGGATTTGTAGTGTTTCAAATTTGTCTAAACACTCTTAAATGGTTTGGGATCGGAAGACTTTCAAAGGCCCAAAATGTATTTAATTGAAAGTGGAAATAAAAATCTAAATCTAATATAAATGTGGACTTATTTGCAAGTCATTCAAAACTGTTACTTTTTCCTTTAGAACAAATTAATACGTTACACCTTTATAACTTCATATATGGTTAATGCTGACAAAAAATGTGGTTTTGTTTATATACTAATATAGTATTTGTTTTAGCTCTTTTCCAGTTTAGTTTTAAATTATTTTTAATAGTTTAAAAATATCAACACTATTCTGTTAACCTCCAAAGAGCCAAGCGCACACTACAAGACTCAAGCTGATTGTTTTTGTTTTGGTAGGTGAGTAGTCTTTGGCAATATAACACGCTCCAACTAGTCATAGATGCTATGACAGATTTCAAACCAGTTTCATACTTCAAACCTGTTTCAATGAACCAGTTTTAAATCAGTATATTGAAAATCATTCAGTGAGTTGTCACTCAATAGTGTCCCCATTATACGTAATACATTGCTTTAAGGATATAGAAAAGTATTGTTAATATGTGTGTTTCCATCTGTCTGATTCCTGTTGTTCATGGTTAATGTCCACTGATGCATTTTAATGTGTGACTCTTCTTATTCTTGCCACATAATTTTTGCTCTCTGTAAAACAATCTGACTCTCTAGAAGGAGATGAATAAATACTTTGGGGAAACAATGGCTGTGATTCAGCAGAGCATGCTGATCTCATTCCGCCCCTCCTGCAGACCTTGTGCGTGTATACATGGCCACATTTGCGTGTAGGCAAGCAGTGATTGTGTTTGTACAACCATGGCCATTGTGAACAAATGCCATTAGCATCCAAGTCCTGATGTGGGCTTTAATTGACGCAGGCTAGCATAAGACAAGTTAGGTTAATGTTAGAGGAGGTGTGTGTGTTTCTTTTGGTGTCACACTGAGCCAACACCTTCACTAATCAGTGACTGCTAGTAAAAATAATCAAGTTAGGTTAATGTTAGAGTAGGTGTGTGTGTTTCTTTTGGTGTCACACTTAGCCATCACCTTCACTAATCAGTGATTGCTAGTAAGAATAATCAAATTTAGTCACAAAATAAACTTAAGTCACATTCCAGTTTCTTTGCATTTAATTCTTTGTGACTGTGCACTTTCCAGTCTGTTACTGAGACTAAACCTCTGATATCTCAGCCGCAGCTCACTGGGATAAAGCAGTAAAGGACTAGTCATTTGTTGGACTATTTCTTTGAGTTTGCTCTGGTTCTCTCTTTCTACTTATATATTTTCCTCTTCTCTGTACTTGACCATCATTCTCTCTCGTGAAAGGAAATCCCTGTGGTCATTCTCTTCTTGTATTGCTTCCTCTCTTGTTTCCAGTCTCTCTCTGAAAGGCCCTTCTGCCCTTCCTGCACGCTGCCTAAGTATCACTCGCTCACCTCTCATTTTGTCCATCGCCAAAAAAAACCTTCCCTTTCATGATTTACTGTAATGAACTTGATTTTCAGGGATGTCAATCATTTTTTCCAAATGCCTTGAAGCAGGAAAGAGAAAAAAAAATGCAATTCCAGCTGGGTTGCTTTCCCGAAAATATGGACTTTAATCCGAACTAATCTGGTCACAGAATCTGGAAGATCGACAGCCTTGAGTTTCCACGAGGAGTGTCTCGGCACGACAGGGTGCAGCTTTTCTTGAAGCTAGTTGAATTAGAATTAGATTTGCCGTATTAATTGTAATAAAAACAGCATTGTTATAAGGTGATTGCTACATTATATATACACTCATGATGACTCATAACTCACAGCCATGCTGTTATTGAGTGATATCACACAGCTTCGATCTATCTATCTTATCTATCTATCTATCTATCTATCTATCTTTATATATATATATATATATATATATATATATTAGTAGGGCTGTCAATCAATTAAAATATTTAATCGCGATTAATTGCAGAATTGTCATGAGTTGACTCTCGATTAATCACAACTTAATTGCACATTTTTATCTGTTCTGAATTTATATTAAATTAATGCTTTTCAAGTTTTTAATACTCTTATCAACATGGGCATGGACAAATATGGATGCTTTATGCAGATGTATGTTTATTATTAGTGAAACCATAGTCAACATTGAGCATGAAGACTATGTTTCAAACAACTTGTTCATGTCAGACACATGAAAAAATAACATAGAAATACCAGGTTCCCATTACTTCTCTTTCTTTGCACTGAGCAATTTACTTGCACAAGCCTGTTTACATTATTTGCAGGACAGGGCAGCTCACTTCTTCTGAACATGCAAAATGTAAATTTTTTATTACTTTTGTTTGCCTCTCTGTGTCCACATACTGTATTCTGATGCAGCTAAATTCTCAATAAAACTGTTTTCATTGATACATTTGACTGTTTCTGTTGTCAGACAATGGAATGAATATGAAATAGTGACCGAAACGCGGCCCTTTAAGACTATAACCCGCTCTCCCTTCCAAGATGTTAATCTGCACAAAAATCCTGATTTATAATCAGCTGTCGTCTGATGAAATCAAATACACATAAGATAAAGACAATAGCTGTGCTGTGATTTCGGCTATACTTGCATGTAAAATTAGAGAAGCAACATAATATCTGTGTTTAACTGAAACCGCTGCTCCTCTGCTGCTCGCTGAACAGAGCAGACGCAGATAAAGAGTCTCGTGCGGCAGAACCGGAGAGTCTCAGAAATAGGGATGGTATCGTTAAGGTTTTAACTGTATTACTATTACCGATACTGCTTATCGATCCGGTACTTTAACGGTATTCTTATCGGTACTGTGTGTATATACAGGTGCTGGTCATATAATTAGAATATCATCAAAAAGTTGATTTATTTCACTAATTCCATTCAAAAAGTGAAACTTGTATAATGTATACATTCATTCCACACAGACTGATATATTTCAAGTGTTTATTTCTTTTAATTTTGATGATTATAAGTGACAACTAATGAAAACCCCAAATTCAGTATCTCAGAAAATTAGAATATTGGGAAAAGGTTCAATATTGAAGACACCTGGTGCCACACTCTAATCAGCTAATTAACTCAAAACACCTGCAAAGGCCTTTAAATGGTCTCTCAGTCTAGTTCTGTAGGCTACACAATCATGGGGAAGACTGCTGACTTGACAGTTGTCCAAAAGATGACCATTGACACCTTGCACAAGGAGGGCAAGACACAAAAGGTCATTGCAAAAGAGGCTGGCTGTTCACAGAGCTCTGTGTCCAAGCACATTAATAGAGAGGCGAAGGGAAGGAAAAGATGTGATAGAAAAAAGTGTACAAGCAATAGGGATAACCGCACCCTGGAGAGGATTGTGAAACAAAACCCATTCAAAAATGTGGGGGAGATTCACAAAGAGTGGACTGCAGCTGGAGTCAGTGCTTCAAGAACCACTACGCACAGACGTATGCAAGACATGGGTTTCAGCTGTCGCATTCCTTGTGTCAAGCCACTCTTGAACAACAGACAGCGTCAGAAGCGTCTCGCCTGGGCTAAAGACAAAAAGGACTGGACTGCTGCTGAGTGGTCCAAAGTTATGTTCTCTGATGAAAGTAAATTTTGCATTTCCTTTGGAAATCAGGGTCCCAGAGTCTGGAGGAAGAGAGGAGAGGCACAGAATCCACGTTGCTTGAGGTCCAGTGTAAAGTTTCCACAGTCAGTGATGGTTTGGGGTGCCATGTCATCTGCTGGTGTTGGTCCACTGTGTTTTCTGAGGTCCAAGGTCAACACAGCCGTATACCATGAAGTTTTAGAGCACTTCATGCTTCCTGCTGCTGACCAACTTTATGGAGATGCAGATTTCATTTTCCAACAGGACTTGGCACCTGCACACAGTGCCAAAGCTACCAGTACCTGGTTTAAGGACCATGGTATCCCTGTTCTTAATTGGCCAGCAAACTCGCCTGACCTTAACCCCATAGAAAATCTATGGGGTATTGTGAAGAGGAAGATGCGATATGCCAGACCCAACAATGCAGAAGAGCTGAAGGCCACTATCAGAGCAACCTGGGCTCTCATAACACCTGAGCAGTGCCACAGACTGATCGACTCCATGCCACGCCGCATTGCTGCAGTAATTCAGGCAAAAGGAGCCCCAACTAAGTATTGAGTGCTGTACATGCTCATACTTTTCATGTTCATACTTTTCAGTTGGCCAAGATTTCTAAAAATCCTTTCTTTGTATTGGTCTTAAGTAATATTCTAATTTTCTGAGATACTGAATTTGGGGTTTTCATTAGTTGTCACTTATAATCATCAAAATTAAAAGAAATAAACACTTGAAATATATCAGTCTGTGTGGAATGAATGTATACATTATACAAGTTTCACTTTTTGAATGGAATTAGTGAAATAAATCAACTTTTTGATGATATTCTAATTATATGACCAGCACCTGTATATATACTCTATATTGCCAAAAGTATTGGGTCGCCCCCTTCTAATGAACAGGTTTGACTACTTTAGTAATTTCTATGAGTACAAATCTTAATGTTAAAGCATATAATGATATTCTAGGAAATTGTGTGCTTCTAATATTATAGCAACAGTTTGGACAGGACCCTTTTCTATTCAAACATGACAATGCCTCTGTGTATAAGGCAAGGTTCAAAAAGAAAATTATTGATTCAGTCAGTGTGGAAGAACTTGACTGGTCTGCATAAAACCAAGTCCTAATCCCAGTTTAACACCTCTGGTGTGACTGTAAATGCAGACCTTGAGCCAAAAACTCATCATCAAACACCAATGACTTGTACATATGGGTACAGTCATTTTAGACACTTCCAAAACAGAGATCAGGGCTCTAGACTCATTCTTCCCACTGGTCGCACTTGTGCGACTAACTTTCTCAGTTGGTCGCACGAGCACATAATTTGGTCGCAATTTTTTTTTTTTGATACAACATTTGATTAATCGATGCATGCTGATTAACTTTTATCATAGTTTATAGTTATATGGTAACGAAAGTGTTCAACATTCAACCCGTTCTTTTTCATCAGTATTATGTGATTTAAATTTTGTGACAGGAATTCCTCTTTTAGTGTGCATTCACTTTCACGATCTTGGTGTCACGTTTTACAAGAAAAGATAATTGTCTGTTTTGCTTATATCTATACACCTTTCACTTTTTAAGACTAAAACAAAAGATGGATTCATTGTTATTCTTAATTAAAAAGCACAACAACAATAAAACAGTAGGTTACAATGACAAACTAGCTTACATAACCTTTATTAACAAAAACGAATAAGACGAGGCATGGCATAGGACACATCACATGCTGTATTATACCGACTAATACATAACAGAATGTTTAGCAAACACTGAGGAATCAAATAAATAATAATATAAAAAAATAAGGAAAGCCTTCATAGCGTAACGTGAGGTAAACAGCAAAGATAATCTTTTCAAAATGAAAACAAAAAGAAAAGTAAAACTAAACTGGCTGTCGCTGACAGGACTTGCATGTTTTCTCTACAAGAATACCAAAATGTTCACCTTCTCTGGTTTAAGAAGCGGCCTTTTACATTAGTTTGAAAACCAAATCCTCCTTTGTGCTCTGTCTGCTGCACGCACCTTCGCGCTCGTGCTGAACGCGGCGAGTGAAAGCACAATGGGAGCGCGCTGCTCCCGCTCTGCATACGCGACGCTTCTGCGCTGCCTCTGCTTAAGCGTGCGGTGTGAAACGGGCGTAAACCAGGCTCTACTGAAGAGCTCGCGCTGAAAGCGCCTCTCTTCACGTGATCAGTGAAATCTTTCTCCTGCTACAATGTGCTGCGGCTGGCAGCGCGCTGTATGAAGAGCAGCGCAGACCATGCACTCGCACAAGTGCGACCACGTCAAATTTGTACTCGCACACTCTCAAAAAATGGTCACAAATGTGACCATTTTGGTCGCAGTCTAGAGCCCTGGAGATGGAAATACAATTTTTAAATACATGAATTATGTTCCCATCATTGTTGCCACAGATTTGGAAGTGCATTTTTCTGTTCTAAAGAAGGGGGTGTCCCAATACTTTTGTCTATATAGTGTATGTACAAGTCATTGGTGTTTGGTGATGAGTTTTTGGCTCAAGGTCTGCATTTACAGTCAAACCAGAGGTGTTAAACTGGGATTAGGACTTGGTTTTATGCAGGCCAGTCAAGTTCTTCCACACTGACAGAATCAATAATTTTCTTTTTGAACCTTGCCTTATACACAGAGGCATTGTCATGTTCGAATAGAAAAGGGTCCTGTCCAAACTGTTGCTATAATATTAGAAGCACACAATTTCCTAGAATATCATAATATGCTTTAACATTAAGATTTGTACTCATAGAAATTACTAAAGTAGTCAAACCTGTTCATTAGAAGGGGGCGACCCAATACTTTTGGCAATATAGTGTGTGTATATGTATATATATAGGTATATATATATATATATACAGTATATATGTATGTATGTAAAAAAAATACTGAAGTGTAAAATAAATATTTAATTAAATGAATATAAAACATAAATTTGTAAATGCACCAGGTTGCAGGCATTTTTAGTGTTTTATATACATTAGATAAGATACAGTAAGAACATGAACAAAGAAACAAAGTAAAAACAAACTGACAAATACAATAAAACAAATATACAAATGAAATGAAATAAACAGTGCTTTAATTTTTCCATGAAGGTTTACTAACATTAATGTTCAGGTAAGTAATAGGTACAAAATAAATCTAAAAGTAATCAAATGTAAATGAACACTGCATAGTTTTCACTGTATGTATTAATAGATTAATGCTTATTAAAGCTATAACGTTATTCAGATTAATAGCCGTGGGTGATTTTCTCTTTGCATTTTGTTCTTTGATTAACATTGATGAAGCGCCAGTCTGTCATGTTAAGACAAAATATTGACACACATCGGATTTTCTCCCAACTGTTCTCGTCCACTTAAGACATAAACTGTGTTTAAGTGAATACTCTCGTAGCCGATCATTTTGACATATTTTGTGTGTATTTGATCGTTTGGATGCGCCCGAAGCTCAAAGTGTAATTTGCCTGTCCGTTTTGTAGCGTGCCGCGCAGGCGTGCACACACACACATTTTAGCCTGGGGAACAGCGTCTCTTGTGCGGATTGTACTTTCAACGTTTTATTATCAAACATGTCCCGCAATTTAGCAACAGTAAAGATGGCATTTTACAACAATCACCGATTGAGCTGATTCTGACATTAAGTTTTGGTTAGGAACGAATGCACACCGCTGTGAAGGGAAGGAAGTTGTGCTAGAAGAAACGCGGCTATAATCCTTAGAAGCCAAAATCGAAATAAAAAAATAAACTTGGCTTAATATAACAGCCACAGGCCTAAAGCATAAGCAGATGTTTGAATAGTTAGTTCTCTATCATAATTAAACAGGGCTTTCTTGTTGTGCGTGCTGAAACTCCTCTGCGTGAGCGTGATCTCGCTTCTGAATTGCGAATAGCAAAAATGCATCATAGACAAATGTTTGAATATTATTGCACATAAAAACAGCTGGCAACTCTGGTGAGATAGAATTTGCAAGATAATGTGTATATATAGCAACAATAAATGTATGTGTGTTTTCTTAATTTCTCCAGTACCGACAGCAGAACCGATAACGTCAGAGCTTATCGATACTCCGGTCTTTCATAATTTGGCCCCGAGACCGATTTAATACCGGTACCCATCCCTACTCAGAAACCATATAAGGTTTTCCAAGAAGCCTCTAGATTTTTCACTAGGCACGCTTTTTTGAGAAGAAAAAAAAAAGTCGCTAAAGGGGTCTGAAAAGTCGCTAAGTAGGACACAATGTCCATCTCCATTTCTCCAACTATGGGCTAGGCCACGGGTCAAATGGAAAATGCATGCTGCATTAATCGCGCGTTAATAAAATTAGTGCCGTTAAAATGAATTTGTGTTAACGCATTAATTTTGACAGCCCTAATATATAGCAGTAGTAGTAAACAACCTGTACACCAAATATGTTTCCCCATCATATTTTTTTTCTCCCTTCTTTTCCAATTAATACCCCCCCAGTGTAGTAGTTTTGCCAGAAAACATCTGGACTCTATAGCTTGCACACCGGTGCATGTCTTCAGCTTGTATTGCATGGTGTTTTGTTCTTTGAAGTGACTGACGGCTTGGTAACATGCCACTATATAATATCCTGGAAGGAAGCATGTCGATTAATGACTATAAATCATAAAGCAGCTGTATAATTTTCTCCCTGTATGATTATTGCAGAATACTCTCACTTGATACCTCACAGTAAACAGCTTCGCTGGTGACTTGTGCAAAATATTTTCGGCATCTGCTCTGCTCAATCGAAAATGCCAAAAGGAAATTACAACCTCATTGTCATGACCTTACGATCAGTCAGTGTGTCTTTATTATACATTTCTCATCATTTATAATGTGAAACATTTCTGGCTCACTGACACTGAGGTCAAGTGAGGCTGTGCTGTTTTTGGGTGGAAGTGAGTGTCTTTGAATGGACCCAGGTTAGTTGTCATAAGACTATTTTCATGCCAGTATACAAATGTGTTTTCTCTAGCAGTGTTTTATTTTTATTTTTATGTGGTTTCAAACATGTAGTTTAAAACCCTCTTAAATTAGACAAATTTTTTTGTAAATTCTGTCCACCCACCAATAATTCTGTTTTTTATGTTGCTCTCGGGAAACACAAAGAAACCACACTGGCATTCAGAAGCAAGAGCCAACTATATAATGAAGGTAGATTTTAACTGAATGACTGATACTGTGTTTTCCAGACAAGGGTGTGTCTTATAAATGTCAGGATGGGGATAAGTTTCCACAGGTTAAATAAACTTAATTCATTAATTATTCTTTTAGTTACTATAATTAGAAACTATATTTTCGCTGTTTCATGAATGGCAGGTTTCACTGTGATAGCTTACCCTATATAGTGCCTGCTATTGGGGCATGTTGTTACACAAGACCAATTAAAGGTCCAGTTCAGATTCAAAATATTGGAGAGCATTGTTTCTCCCCCCCCCCCCTCCTCCTAAGACTCAACGCTCACATGGTTGCCAGATTGAAGGCATGCAATGGGAATGAAAGCAATTGACAATGGAAGGCAATGAGACTTGCACTGTAAGTTGATGAGTTGAATTATCCACGTTTTAATATGCCTCTGGTCATAGAGCTTTTTAGATGGATGCAGAGGCTGCCATCTCTGAGCCAGTACATTTGCTGGCTTCCACGGCTGCAGTACACTGTTTTCCAACAACTGGCAACCCAGAGGGTCAAAATTGGCAGTGGGCGGAGTCACACGGACCAAAACAAAAACAGACATTCTGACAGGAAATACACATTTCAAAGCAAAATAACTGTAGCATTGTTTTTTAGAGAAACAAGTATGTGAACTTAATGTTTCCAAAATTTCTGCAAACATATTATGATATTTTTCTGCTTCAGTAGTCAAAATTTACATACAGCACCTTTGAATCTTTTTTTCCCTGAGCAGTAAGCATGCAACTGCTCAATAGCTTTTTTTGTAGTGTAGTTTTCAAGGTATATAAAAATTGACCTGCCAAACTTGAAAACAATCCAACCTTGAGAAGTATTTACTTATTTAAAGTAAACTTATTTACTTATCTTGTGGCTAAATAAGACTATGCTAGCTCATCATCTTTTCTCCTTCCTTCATTCTTTTCTGCAGTGTTTTGGTGGGGAAAGTTGATCCCTCCCTGGCCCCTGTTCCTGTCAGGATTAAGAGCTTGTTAGACACATGCGAAGCAGGAAATACCTTAACTAGACCCTACTGAGGTCACCATGGATACCAGCCCAAAAACCTGCTGCTACAGGCCTCTTACTCGCTCGCCTTTATTAGCAGAGTTAATGGTAGTGATGGGCGGAGTTACTACAGCAGAACTAGTCAGAGGAAATCTGGCTTACTTTTGCACTTTGTTTACTATTAGAGATGTGTCAGTTATGAGCATACCAGTATCGCCTAAGCACTTTCTTTCCTTAAAATCGTTCTTAAGTGAATGCTTTTTCACAACCTTTGCCAGACTTTTCAGAAGAAGTTTTCTTTTGTAATTTCCTTTGCATTCACCTTTTTGTTTTTGGTTCTTTTACCACAGTGACTCAGTAGGATGTAGGCCAAGCATTGTTTCTTTAGATTTACTCACATTTCAAAACAATAGTGTAAATGTCGTCTTCAGCGGGTGGCAGGATTTCATAGAAATTTGACCTTTATTTGAACAATCATCAAATCCTCATGCATCTTTTACAGGAAACCAAGCATTCATATCCTTTCAGCAAGTCAAATGCATTGTTATTGAAAGGAAATTAATCCAATTACCATTTAAATATGAAGCAGACACCATTTGTTTTGTAAATGCGAAAATCTCACCTTGGCTTACTGTTAGTAAAGAATCACAATTAGCATATGGTGTCAGTATGTGCTCGTCAGTCTATTCTTTTAAAGAGGACCCCCAACAGGGATAATTCTCCAGTGCACTACTCTAAGAAGCAACCCCCCTTTAAAAGAGTACGGCAATTGCAGACGGGTGACATAATGTTGAGGGACAATGAATCAGCGTAATTATATTTAGACTCCCACCCCCGAGTCTTGCCCCCCCCTTCCCATCTCTACTGGTCGTCAGGAGTGACGGGTGGGCTCAGGTGGTGGTGTCTGAGGCAATGCCCCCAACCTTGCATCCCATAATCAAATTTCAGCTCTATCTCAGAATTGGCCTGACAATTGGCCCTTGACTAATTCAAACTCAGATTTGATTTAGCAGTGACTGAGGTGGGATCTTTGATAGATGCTTGAAGGTGTTGTCCCTCATCTATAGGATGCCAAACACTAATACTCTAGGGCTCGATTACACCTTTCTTTTCAAGAAAGATGTTAAGATAAATTGAGATGTTCATAAGAACATAATTAAGACCTCAAATGGAAATCTTAAATGACTTTGGTGTTGTCTGATTGTATGGTGGTTCTTGTTGAAAACTCCCTGTTCAACTGTAAATGTAAAACTCCACAAAGCTGTCTTTTTGCACTGCCCACAGACTGCATAAAAATATGAAGCACACAACATATGTATTTTGATAGGAGTGCAATACTTGGCATAATGTTTTTAATGCACCGTGTACTAGGGCTGCACGATTATGACAAAAATCATAATTGTCGATTATTCCCTTGAAATTGTAATTGCGACTATTATTTACGATCATCACAATTTACATTGAATGATGTTTATACCATTGTTTGAAGCAACTGCATCCCATATTTTAGGTGAAAATAAGCTGAAAACACTAACTGAAAAACTTCTATAGTATTAAGCCTCAAATGTGAACTCTACTGTATATTGGATTGGTTTCTTCTTTAAATAAAAAAGTAAAAATATGCATGGTATTATAATGCTAAACTAAAACTAAAATTAAAACAATGTAAAAACCCTTAAGATAACATGTAGAAAGAAAAGAACACATCTTAAGCACACAGAGTAACATAAATGGATTCTGAACGATTAATTGCTGCTTTGAATGATTATGTAATTGTGGCATCCGTAATTGTAATTGCGATTAGAGATTCGATTAATTGTGCAGCCCTACCGTGTACTATAAATGGGCCTGTCCCAAGATGTAAAGTAGGGTTGTGATGGTGAGGAAATTTTCCCACCGGTTAATCGACGTGTGACAACACCGTTAATACCGGTATCACCGTGGTTCGGCGTCAAGCAGTTGTTTGTTTTTAGGTCGAGTTTTCCCACTTTGCTTTGCTTAAATAGCTTGTAAAAGCTCCGTGCACATTTTACTTTCACTTTTAAATTAGCGGCAATTCGGCATCAATTGCTTGAATTCAATTCAAGCAACAACAAAATACAACGTAGAACATATAACTTTTATTATCAAAACGAATAAAAATAGACCATGCTATATGCCTAATATAAAATGACAAATAAATTACACATTTTAAATAGGTATACAAAACTGAAAATCAGTAAAGACTGAGGAACAAAAAATTATAAAACGTAGAGCGTTTATTAGCAAAACGATTAAGAAAGTTTGGAGGCTCGGACTGCATACACCTTGATGTAAAATAATGGGAAAAAATTACACAGTTTAAATAAAATAAAAATCAGCAAATACTGTGGAACCAAATAAATGGAAACGAATGTAAAAAAAAAAACTTCCAATATCACCTTAGATAAATGGCAAGTCAACAGGCTTTTCAAAATCCAAAATATTTTTAAAACAGGTGCTTTTTACATTTCTTTTTGAAACTCTTCTGCCATCGTCTTGTCTGTCTCACCTCACTCTTCTTGTGGGTCAGCTCGACTCTCTCCTCACGTAATAAATTAAATCTGATCTGTGATGCACGACTGTCGTTCGTTCTGTGTTCTGCATTGAGCAGCCGCGTTCAGCTTTAATTGTAGGCCTAGTGTCTGTTCCCTAACTGAACGAAAACATTTTTATTACTATTAAAAAAAAACTAAATGACAGTGAGGTACGGTGGGCAAGTGACGTAACCGGTGTTGCGGCTTCACACCGGTATCACCGCCAACACCATCTATCGCAGCAAGCCTAATGTAAAAGTTTAATGCGTTTATTTGTGAAATTCCTATTTGACTTGTTTTTGTTATTGAATTTCAAATTCAGCAAAAAGTCACGTCAAGCAAAATCATGACCAATCATTGTTTACATTATCAATCATTAGTGTACTTCAGAGTACTTACTTATCCCTAGTGATATCCCTTATCCCTACTGTGCATCCCTAGTTATAGTGATACATATTGTTTGACTAATGTAATGCTTAATATTTATTAAACAACAACAACAACAACAACAACAACAAAATTAAGACAAGTTGGAGGTTATCCTAAATTTAGCCTAGGAGCTTAGGGGTTGTTTATGATGATTTTTAAGAAGATTTTTTTCAGAAATTAATTTTTTAGGACTTGTCTTTAGAACAAGAAAAAAAGGAAAAGAACATTCTTAAGAAATGTTTCTGTGATTATATAAAATATTCTTACCTGTATTCTTAAGATAGAAAATAAGAGGAAAAAAAAGTTAAGAATTTCAGTCTTAAAAATGTGTCACAAATCTTGCCCCTGGATTCAGTAACCGATCAAATAAATGATATAAATTAGATAAAATACAAATGTTTACTGTATGTCAAGTGTGCATGGAGATTGAATGGAAATGCTATATCAGATAGTATATAATAATTAATTTAATGAAGAATTGAGTTTATAGAAGAATTTTGATTGATTTGACTAGGATAGTTCATTTAGTGCAATTAATTGAATTATTATTTTTTTAAATAGTGCACTAATTATGCCCCCGATCTCTATTAAACATCCCTAATTAATTTGATTAAACCTAACTAATTTCTTACATCCTGTTCTTAGTGTTAGCCCTGGTCGAGCCGATGCCGTACACTTTGTATCCGGGGGACAAACTGGAGCTGAGCTGTAAAAGTATAGAGGAGACACAGGAAGTGACCTGGACTAAGGACCACGTTCTCCTGGTTGACGGAGAGCACACTCGTCTGCATAACCATCAGATGGAGATTGAAGCAGTAGAGCCAGCTGACTCTGGTCTGTATGCTTGCTTTGCTCAGGGACACAACAGCAACCATACAGATTACTTCAGTGTCAACGTTACAGGTGAGAAATAAACAGAATAAGATATTACTGATTGATTTTTTTACGGGTTGTATTGTTTAAAACAAAAATTTAACCTAAGTTTTTGTTCTCAATCAGATGGATTGGTTTCCTCAGAAGATGATGAAGAAGATGAGTCTTCCTCAGAGGAGACCAAGCTATCGAGTGACCAGAAACTGCTTCGTGAGTCACCCTCCTCTTTTAGTCAAACTCTCTGTGCTCAAAACTCTGACTCAAAGATCTGCAAAATTCAATAACAGTATCAGTTTCTTACGAAATTGTTAGGATTTTCCTTTAAAGTAAGAACTATAACAGTAAATAGTGCACATTTTTGTCTTTTAAACCACAGGTGTCTTGTGGAATGTGCCTTTGTTCATTAGACTGAAAGTCTTTATTACTTTTGATGGATTACTCTTTGAGTCCCAAGGGCACTATCTAGCCAGTCAGGAGTGAAACCAGCAACCAACACCCAAATCTCACACACTTTGATCTGCCACTTTGGATTACCGTTCTAAAAGAGTCATGGCCTTGGTGTTGTGCACATTGTATTTTTGAAACAGTGGTTTTTAGGGCTTTTAGGCACCGACCGAATTACCTCGATACCACAGAATATCGAAAAACGCCTTGTCGTTCGGTACCAAATTTCGATACCTAAGGGGTTAATCTCATCAACGTCAGTGAGGCAATAAGCCTGCAGCACTAGGTGTGTTCGACTAGAAGCGGCGCGGCGCTGATTGATCAGTGTTTGACATCCGCAAGAGCGATTCAAAACCGTACGGATCAGTCTGCTCTCTATATCGCGCGTTTCGTTTACTACACACAGACTGAAGCGCGTGCGCTCGCTGTGATTTCAGCGTCTGCCGTCTAAATGAGGACATAAACACATGAACAACATCTCCAGAACTGCTCTGAGAGTCACTTCATGAGCATTTTACCATTCGATTGGAGTAAAACTAGCATCATATCATATACACACAGAACTGTAAAGGTATTCACGGCAACCCGTCAAAATAAAAGTTTGGTTTAATTTGGAAACACTGCGGCAGAAATATATTAATATTGTTCAGCAGACAGTACATACTGCTACTACTAGGCTACTATTAAAATTATTAAAACTTATTTTTTTTTAAAGTAATGATCACACAACATTTCTTCCATGTTTTAATTTTAATAGTAAAATTTTGTTTGCCAAAATAAAGTTTGATTTTCAATAATTTAAAAGATAAATTAAATTAATGTTTTATGCCTTCATTTGAAAACCAGATACAGAACACAGAATTTCTGAGGAAAAATAAAACATTTCATAAGGCTATTTTAAGAATAAATTTGAATAAACTAAGTAGTTTTTATGCATTCAAATAATTAGACATACTACAACACAGAATTTAATAACAATAAAACATATGGTGAAAGAAAATAAAACACCCACTTATGAAAGTAGTTCTAGTAGTAGTATTTTAAATTTCTTGAAGTCTTTAACCTAGAATAAATGAATAGAAATGATGATTCTGTTTGAGATATGCGTTTTAAAACGAACACGCACTAGTGTAAACTGAAAACTATTTGAACTTTATTAAAATTATTTGCACTGATTTATTGTGTTGGATATATTTTGTTCCTTTGTGCAGTGGCAGAGTCTTTGAGTCTGTATAAATGTCAACAAGCTGAAAAAAATAAAACCAAAGTTTTTTGAGATAATGTAATTTTGTTAAAACTGATTTCATAAACCTGGTATCGAAAAAAGTATCGTTCAGGAACCGGTATCGAACTCAAGGTATCGGTATCGATATCGAAAATGTTTGAACGATACCCAGCCCTAGTGGTTTTGAATGACCAATCTAACTTTCTCAATCTTATTTTATGTGCTTTCTGTCTGTTCCTCAGCAATGGCGCCCGTCTGGGCTCAACCTGATAAGATGGAGAAGAAGCTCCATGCGGTTCCCGCTAGCAAAACTGTCAAGTTCCGTTGCCAGGCCAATGGAAACCCTACACCAACACTCAAGTGGCTCAAGAACAGCAAAGAGTTTAAGAAAGACCAGCGAATAGGTGGCTACAAGGTGAGGGAACTACACCACAACCCATTAAAATCATGAAACATACAACATCTTGGTTACCTAACTCAAGGTTTGCTAGCCAGCTACTCTGGTTTGGGGGTTAAAAGGGCAGCTCGCCCTCAACAGATCTGTCTTCCAGACACCTCACTGTAGCATGACAGAGGCTGAAAAGCCGTGCCTGGAAGGCAGACACTGGAGCCGTGGGTTTCTGGTGGAGGCGGGCTACTCTTGCTTGGCTGTCCTCATTTTACACAACTGCTTGTGCTCAGACAGATGACAATAAACTCCAGGATAAACCAACTCTGTCCTTTTGCTCATTTGACCATGTTGAATATCAACAGACCCAAAGTAACAAAACATTTAATTTAATTCCTTAGCAAAGTATCATTATTAGTAGTGCTTTGTTTGAGTTTCAGCCTCAGTTAACTTGTTTCACACTTGTTAAATTTGTATTTCGGACCACAGTTGTTCTAGTTATGCACAGTAATGTTTTAATTTGAAATTAATCAATTTTGGAATTGATTTTTCCAGGTACTGTGTTATGGAACACAAAAAGAGAATTTTCTTTATGCATCTGTTGTCCATATAAAAACAATTGGTAACACTTTAGAATAGGGAACATGTATTCACTATTAATTAAGAGTTTTCCCTAAATAAACTCCTAATTTGCTACTTATGAAGTTTAGGTATGGGGTAGAGATTAAGGGATATGGTCATGCAGAATAAGGCATTAATATGTGCTTTATAAGTACTAATAAACAGCCAATATGCTAGTAATATGCATGCAAAGCAGCTAGTTAATAGTGAGAATTGGACCTAAAAAGTGTTACCAACAATTTATAGTAATTACTTCTGCCAAGCTTTAAAAGGACCAAAAACAAAATATATCAAAGTTATAAAAGTTGTGCATAGAACTTAAATAGGTATTTTACCGAAACTGAATGAAAATGAAAATTTTCATAATTTTCTTACCATCATAACTATAATGATAACAATTTTAGCATCCACAACAATGCACAATAACTGTCTGATTATTTAAGCTTGTGCTGCACTTTAAACGCTCAAACTTTTTAAAACAGGGTGCACTCTGATTGGTTATCAGTGTTTTTTTGTTTGTTTTTTAGCTGGAAAACTGTTTTGAAAGTGAAACCAGATGTATCATTCCTTAGTGCCATTATCGTTATAGTTGTGATGTGGATTCTGTATTGATTAAAAATTTAAAAGATTTTTTTAAAACAATGTTATTGTTATATCATTCTTGGTGTTAACAAGCCTTTAGTCTGAATATATCTTATGAGTTGTATGGAGTACTTCATGATGCTTTTATGGTCAATTTTTTCTTTTTCTTTTGAGCTATAAAATAAACAGTGTGAACTAAACAGTTTTGTGAAAATTCATAATTTCTCTTAAAAATAACAGAATATGGAATTAGAACTTCAACATGAGTTAATGAGTAAAAAATGACAGAATCTTAATTTTTAGGTTGAAACATATCTTTAATTGCATTTTTCTTTTTTCATTCTACTCCCTTTTACACGAACATTTAAAGTGATATTTTCTGATGTTTTCTGCTTGTGTCATTGTGGACCTGTAGCATCTGTGTTTCTCATCAAGGTGTTCTCCAGCTGGGAGACATTAGTCCTCTTCCTCTCCACACTGCATACACACTTTACCATCTGGAGTGTGTTTGAGGCCACTGCAAAGCATATACATATGCACGCACACACAGTAACATGTGCATCGACATGGTTTATACAAACATTTGAGTATAACCAAGCAGTATGCTTGTATTTATTTAAGCAGTATTTTTTTTTTTTTTACTGAGCCATATTGTAGCGATAGTAGTGCATTCATACGTTCATCTAAATGTGTCTTTGAGCTCCAGGAGTGTGAGGGGCTTCCGTTAAGGGGCCCTGCAGCTTTCCTTAGTAACCTCCCCCAGAACTCTTCCCAGTCTCTCGTGGTTTCTTTTGTTTAACAAGAGTCTGGCACAATTGTTCATTTACATTAAGTGATTGTGAAAAGGAAGTCAGGCAGACTGCGAGTGTAGCAGCTCACATCTGGGGTTCTGTAGGCCGAGAAGCCATAACCTCTTATTAATTTTGCCCAACCTAAATCTCATTTAATCAAGAAGAGCTGTTACTGCAGAGAACACTTGCTCTGTCTGCTGGATCTTTATAGGCTTAGTTCACCCGAAAATGGAAATCCTGTCGTCATTTACTTACCCTCATGTCATTCCAAACCTATCTTACACTCATATTTATGTAAAACGTAATGAGATAGAGGTCAAGGACAAAAAAAAAGGCAATATAAAGTCTCATAACATTACACTTAACTCTAACAAACAGACTAATAAGAATAATAAATCCATATTCACAAATAACAAAAAAAATTGTGAATATCTGCCATAGTTAATATAATATACACAAAATACATAAATATATTATAAATATTTTAATAAAAATATACATTTATTGAAAACTCTGCTGGTTTGTTGAGGTCCATGTTGCTTAGCAGACATATGTTTTTTAATAGACTGAAGTTTGGCTTTTTCTGGCAGTTCATAGAGCGTTTGGCTTGAGAAGAGGTCTGTATTAGTGGACATGGAGTGGCCTGTTTCCCACTCTCCACCATGAAACACACTGTTCTCCATGGCTCTGATCTCGTGCCTGACTGATGTTAAACTGACCTGACTGGGATTTGCTGCCAACTCACTCTGTTAAACTTCCTCAGCCTTTCACTGAAATTATCTTAAAAGACAATCAGCCCTCTAATGCATCTAGCAGTTTTCTGCTTTTACATGTTGGGCTGCATGAACATTTTGTCTGTAGAAGCCTATAATTGAAGAGTTTTACTTAGTGCACACAAACATGCTTTTTTTTTCTAAATAGTTACCACAATATGTGATAACTTTAATTGCATTTAGGTCTACACCTTTTTATTTTATTGCACAGGTTCGAGAGCACATGTGGACCATCATAATGGAGTCGGTGGTACCGTCAGACAAAGGCAACTACACCTGCCTGGTGGAAAACAAATACGGCAGCATCAATCACACCTACCAGCTGGACGTAGTCGGTCAGTCATATTTCTGTTCTTGTCTGTCTTCAACATTTTGAAATTTAGTTTTAGTTAAGTCCAACTTTTTTTGTTGTTGTTCTTTGTATGTGAGCAAATTTGTGTTGGTCTCCCCTTCCCCACTAGCTCAGTTGCAATGATTTATAGCTAAACCTCTGATTAAATCGATTCACGTTTTTTTTTTAGCAAAGCACAAGAGATGGCAAATGATCCCCAAGGGAGGGTCGCAGAACCACTGCAATGTTTACTCGAGTCAATCAGATGCAAATGGGTGTTGTTCACCATTCAGCTAATGCTTTGGCGCAGCACCACTAATGGTTACCATTACTTCCCTGAAATGAACCGAAGTAACGGGTGGCTTTACACTTCGCGTGCGAGTGTCTGTGTGCTTGTCAAGGACAGGCACGTGGACTCCGTTGATGGTGTGTGTTAAATGATCCATTGCAAATACAAAGTGTTTACTTGATGCCGTGGATGAGTTAGAGACGCGGTTAGTGGCTCAAGATGAGATCAGAGTATTTGGAATAAAGTAATTTAAACACTGATTGGCTGACGTGGACTTGATTGATGCCTTCATTAAGTAGCAAATAAATCAGCGCTACACCCATCTAGACAGAGCCCACTGTGACATCATTTGCACCATACATACACATTGATGAGAAGACATTGTTTGAATTTGGCACACAGAAGACACTCACACATTTGTGCCATCAAGTCCTCCTGGGAAGGTCCTACTTATTAGTTTAGAGGTTGAAATTATGATGTAATGACATGTGCATGATTTTGATTTTGATGAAATGGACACATTGGGCAAGTTCATTTTTCTTTCTCTTTTTTCCCTCATGAAAGTGTTTTTTCCCCTAGTACCACAAAATGAAGAACAAAAGAATGCATATAAGGGGTGTAGTTGAACGCTGAATGTATTATTCGTGTGCAGCCACAGAGATTGAGAAATGTAGTTTTTTTAGTTAAAAATGGTAGTTTTTGAAAGTCAGATTTGCATGGTACCAACTACAACAAAGATACCCAAACCAGGACCTGTTGGCCCATGGATGTCTTTTGATTTGGCCTGCCATGCTATATCACAAGAGGGGGAAATGTAGGGGAAAAAATGTACTATTGAAGCATATCTTCATTTCTAATTTAATTTTTGTTTTAACATGTTTTTTATTATTTAAAGAAAATAAGATAACTTGATTGCAAAATGAACATTTTAACATAATATTGTCAAGAAGAAAAAAAGTGTTGTTTAAAAAAAAAAAGGTTGTATTTGCTTAAACGTTTAGTCACTTTAATGTTAAGTTGTACTAAGTGAGAACTTTTTGAACTATTTGAGTTGACTAAACTTAATTTTAAGGCAGCATGAACACTTTAAGTTGAATCAATAATTTTTTTTAAAGCAGTGTAGTAAAATTTTGGACACACTCTCTTTTTTTTTTTTTTTTTTTTTTTTTTTTTTTTCGACCTGTCACTCTCAATGAGATATTATCATCATTCACAGCCAGTGGCCTGCTGAGAGAAAACAACAGAAGAAAACAACAGAAGACACAACATTGTCAGCAACAACCAACATTTTAATCACAATAAATTCTAAATGTTAAATGTTATTGAGCAGAACATAACTAATATTACAAAATAAGGAATAAGTTTTGCCTGAGAGGTGGGCTGTGGCTGAGAGGTGGGCTGTGGCTTAAAATAACATTTCCACTCATTTCCATCAAATTACAGCAATTATAATAAATGTTTAGCCTGCATGTTAAAGAGGCTGCTTCCTGCAGGCTATATCACATTAGTGTTTATTGAACATCAGTTGAATATCCCATTTGCTGTAATGTAGATTCCAATTTTGATTTCTTTAAGGATTAAAAATCCATTTTTATGTTAATGGGGTTATTTCAACAACACTAACTGTGTACAGTGTGTTTGTGTGTATGTTTTATTCAGAGCGTTCACCGCACAGGCCGATTCTTCAGGCTGGGTTGCCTGCTAACCGTACAGTAGTGGTGGGGAGTGACGTGGAGTTTGAGTGTAAAGTCTTCAGCGATCCTCAGCCTCACATCCAGTGGCTGAAGCACATTGAGGTCAATGGCAGTAGAGTCGGCCCTGACGGACTGCCATATGTTCGAATCTTAAAGGTAAAAACCTTTTTTGAAACCATTTAATTTAAAAACCATTTAAATTAACCAGTCAACCTAAATGTTTGATGAAAGTGCTTCCGTGTTGTCTGTCAATTAATTCTCTCCCTGCCATTAATGGAATTTTCCTGCATTTATGAGATGACGCTTCCATGCCATTATACAGTAGGAGGTGCTATTACACATCTTCTTAAAGAGTACAGAATCTCTGGATCGAAATACAAACAAAGACGAAGCAGAAATATGTGATAGCATACATAAGCAGATACATATATAAAATAATGCAATCATCAAACATTAAAAAGCATATTAATCAAAACTGCCAAATGCTACCAAATGAAATGATGATCCAGGAAGTGGCTGGTACCTTCTTTATATATATAAATGCTGGCAGGGAAAGAGTTATTAATAACATAGTGACACCTCAGAGTTGACCATATTTCATCATCTGCAATGATTCAACTAATTTCACCTCACTCTACGTCAGTGTTATTGTAGTGTTATTTATATAATATTATAGTAGTTATTAATATTTTGAATTCAGTTTTGTTTTTATATTTTCAGTTTTTATTTTAACTTTGGTTAGATTTTGAAATTTTGCTGTGTTTTTATATATTTCTGTTTAGCTTTAATTTATTTCAGTTTTAGTATTTTTAGTACTTAAAAACTGTCACTTAAACTAAATTTAGGTAATGCTAACTTGGCAGTGAACTGAAATACGTTTGTTTTTTCCATCCTTTTTTATTTCAGCTATATTTAAATTATTGAAAATATTTTTTTAATAGATTTAGTTTTGTTAGTTTTCCAATAGAAGTCTATGAAGCAAACATAAACCAATTTCCAAGCCTGTATAAATGTTTTTTTTTTTTGTTTTTTTTTGGTAATTGATGTTGTCACAGATACTGCTGATATTGCTCATGTTGTAACCTGGAACATTCTTTTAAATACAATTATCAGAAATCGGTGTTGATCTTTACCTTTTCTGTTGCTGTTAAACGTGTCCAAAATTCTTTGTCCACGTCTTTTTTAAAGTAACTTTCACCATTTTTTTCACCTCTATGGACAGAGCACCTGAGCAAATGGAGCAGGACTAACAGCTTTTGGGGAAAATATGAGCCATGTTCTTGGCAGACTGTCATAATGTATTTCATAAGAGCATTAATGGCAGGTGTTGTCCTTCAGTGACCGCTGGGATCACAGTGACCTGAATGTTTGACTTTGTGCTTGACCTCTGACATATGTTTGACCTCTGCAGCACTCTGGGGTCAACAGCTCGGACACACAGGTCTTGACGCTGTACAACGTGACAGAAGAAGAAAGTGGGGAGTATATATGTAAAGTGGCCAATTATATAGGCCAAGCCAACCAATCAGCATGGCTCACCGTGGTTAAACACATGCAAGGTAACACACGACCCCTGCTACAGAGATTCATCATTGCAGAAAGAGGCAGACATACACAGTTAGATGGAGGTAGAGACAGCGGTTATCAGGCTTTTAGGTGACCGCGATACACCTTCCCACTTCGTTGCTCTTTTTTTATTTTCTGTGGTGCCGTAAATGATGCCATGGAAAATCCCAGCAGAGCAACTGGAAATATTTTGGCTTTTGTTTACACTGGACGTTTCCTTCTCTCCATCTTTGTGCTACACTTTGCCCTCCTAATAAGGGTGTGTTTCATGCCCTCTGAAGATTACTTGCGCTCTCTTGCACTTCAAAAGCGTTTCAGTGGCACCTTGGGAATGTGCCCGTCTAAATTCCTTCAGCTCGCTCAAGGGCTTATTCTCTACCTGGCTCCACTTTGCTATTGTTTTGCTTTCATAATTAAATTCTACAATGTCTCTTTCTTCCTCATAGAGTTGTCACAATTGCAAACATTTTATTAACACAATACCAGTTAAAATTCACAAAAAAAGATATTCAACACTCTCCTTTATTTTAAACTCTAAATATGAATATAAATCTCATAATTCTACTAAAAGCATATAGTCCGGATTATTGATATTGATCAAGTTTTCAAGCAAAAATTTAGAAATGTGAAGAAAGGCTACAATTTTACATTTCATGGTATATTTGATTGCTTTTGGAGAAGAAGCTGCAAAAATAATAATTCCTGCTTTCCAGAAAGCAGTAGGGCGATGTGTCCACAATTAATGTGAGCATACAGGAAGTGAGGAAAAGTGAGGAAAAACCTTTTAAACAGTCCACATCAATCGGAAAAATTAATGTTATTTTTCCTAGCCTTTGTTTTATATTATCTGGCCAATAGTACTCACTTCTGAAGATGGCCACAATTTTCAAAATAGAACATGCCAGTATTTTCTTGATGTGTTGACACCACTTGGATAGCAAATTCAATAGGTACTATAGTATCGTTCCAGTAAGTGAAGTTCCAGTACCTTCTTGCTTCCTTTTCTGAATATACAGTCTCTGCTGGGTAATGTTCCATGTGGCCCGTCTTGTGCATGTGGAAATGGACTCTAGGGTGGCGAGGGGGTAGACATCACCCTCATCTTCAGGTGTTGGGTCTCTAGCAGGTGGAGCCATGTGCTCCGTTCTCATCTAACCATAAATCTGTCAGCAGGGTCATCGAAGGATCCAATCAGGGAGCAGTCCTGATTTCTTTAAGGGTGCTGAAGGGTGTTTCTCCAACGCCTTTCTCTTATGTTGTCAGATCTTCACCGCTCTTTATCCAAAACCTCTCTCTCTCCTCTGGTGGGTTTTCCCGGAGCTCTTCGGCTTCATCCTGTGGTCCTTTTCTCTATAGACGGCAGGCATCAACACCACGGATAAGGAGATGGAGGTACTGCAGATCAGGAATGTGTCTTTAGAGGATTCTGGAGAGTACACCTGCTTGGCTGGAAACTCTATCGGCCACTCCCATCACTCTGCATGGTTGACTGTCTATAAAGGTATCTTGTGGTGCTTCTTTTGGTTGCTGGTTTCTTCTCTCTGTTTAACAGCAGCAGTTCACACTGTGGGTTGAATTCGGTCACATGACTGCGTTGTTTCTTCATAAAATCAAACAATACTTTGTTCAAAGGTTTGACTTAATTTGAAAGCACAAAGTATTGTTTTTGACCCTCATGCTCTGTTAAAATTGACTTTACTGGAGTCCATTAGACCACAAAATAACCGTGCTCTGTTTTAGCACATAGACTCACTTTTCATAAATGTGACTCATCTTCAATCAATTTGACAAAAATGCAATAAAGCAAACCATACTGAGCGTGTAAGAGAATCCTAGCATTTGAATGTCATTAATTTTTTTTAAGCTATTAAATTGGCCTCAGAGCCCCATTGTCAGTGCCAGTAAACACACTTGTGTTTACTTTCATTACAAGTAATGCAGTGGTTTTGTAGCAAATAACAATGCAAACGTATTCTTTGTGAACTGCACCATTCTTCAACCCCTTTGTGTCTGCTTTGTGTTTTTTTTTATTCATCTGGGTGTTGACTGACACTCGAATTGTCAGTTGAAGCATGTTAAGATGACATGTTTCTAGTCTTTCTTTAGAAAAATGGAATCGGAGCAAAGCCAAGCCTCCCACAATCTCAGAGTAAAACTGAACTTTTTAGAGGTGCACAAAGTAAATATTTACTCAAAGACAGGAACAGTACTTTTGAAAAATCGTTAACACTAACATGAGTTGATGACTGTAACAGTGGAACGTATAATACTTGCTTTATATTGGTAACCCCATGTTATTTATTCACTTGCGGAATAAAATAATCATGGCCAACTGGCATTGGTAAAGAGCGATTGCATTTTATTTTACAGTACATGTACTTAAAAAGTACTTACAGAAATACTAAAGTTCACGACTTGGATTTCATATAAGTTAAGGTTAGGTTTAGTAGTTGTAGTACATATAACTAAGAGTATATATATATTGACAAAAATTCTGTGCACTGCTAACCTAATTAGAGACATCTGGCAAACATCTCTAATTATTCTTGCAAAGTACGTCAGAAACTGTAATTTCAACTGCAAAATAAGTTATGTAAAGCATAACAAATAACAACCGAGAACAGATGACATATTGTGGCTAGTGGTTTGGCAATGCTTTGTTTCCATTATAAACTTTTATATTATAAAACACTTTTCCTAGTTTTTCAAGATTAACCTGTTTCAAATTAACATTTCTGTTTGCCTGAACACTGGACAAGCATCACAAAGAGCATGATTTTAAGCATAAAGGCTATGCTGCCATCATTTCCTCTTTGGCTCAGGTTTGATAAATGCCTCACTCAGAGGGTGAATCCGTTTAAATATATTTAAGTAGATTCAATTTATCAAGATGCTTGATGGTCTAAGTCTTAAATACATTCAACACTTGAGAATTAAATTTCATTCTCACCGTTGAATGTTGGTTTTCTTGCATTTGCATGTTGCAGTCAGCAAATTGTGGGCTTAAGTCTTATTACAAAACACATTTTGTAAATACAATAACTTTAGCGTTTGAGCTTCATGTTCACACTACCATATTCATATTTGATTGTTCATTTAGTTATTAAAAGAGTAGGCAAAGAGAAGTGATCTGTCAATGAGATGCATTTGCATGTGTATTGTTGTGTGCTGTGTGAAATGTATACATGACACAATAACATCTTTTGTGTGCATGAATTGTGTGAAAGAAACCCAGTATTATGAACCAGAGCCTTGGGGCAGACAAACACCAACCAAATAGCATAGGAAATATCTGTATCAGCCAGACTTCTCATGTAATTTTACCCTCATAACCTAGCTCTCCATTTATACTGAAATGCATACCCGCTCAGATTTTGTCTACCCACCCAGATAAGCCATTCCTCTCAATTTACATTTGTATTTGTGTTGCAAATTTAATGTCTCATATGAGTTTACATAAGGCCATTTTTTGGCCTAATCTCGAAGCGAGAGCTGCCAAGTATCATGAGCAGTGGTTTCCTTCTCCTGCTAGTCACATAAGCAGAAGAATGTGCCATGAAACCCAATCCATGAAAGAAGTAATTATCATGCTACAATAGGAGTTTGTGTTCATTGCAATGCGCCACTCACGTGAACGACAACATCTCCAGAATTGTTTTAAGAGGTTTTTTGGTTTGTTTTGTGCATGTATGTGTGTGCATCAGTGTGTCTGTGCTTTTACAAAGAATTGCACGTGTATTCAGGTTTATGTTAAAAAACAATGGCCTAGAATAAAAGAGGTCTCCTGCTAATATGATATGCTTCAATCTTCTGAACCAGCAAATACTCGTACATCTTCATACCTGCTAAACAGGCTCACCATTAGGGTCACAGTTCAAAGTATCCTTTCCAACTGACCTTCTGCTAAGCTCCATCCCACCTATGTTTGCTATATTTAACAAACATGTAATAAAAACATAGTAAATGAAAATTTATGTCACACTTTATATTAAGGTTCAATTCTCACTATTAACTAACTACAACTTTTGTCTCAGTAAACTTCTAATTTGCTGCCTAATAATAGTTAGTAATGTAGTGGTTAAGTAGGTATGTTGTAGTATTAAGGCATCTAAAATATGGTCATGTAGAATAAGACATTAATGTGTGCTTTATAAGTTCTAATTAACAGCCAATATGCTAGTAATATGCATGCTAGTTAAAAGTGAGAATTGTTCCATAAAATAAAGTGTGACCTATATAGGTAAGAGATAAAAAAAAAAAAAAAAGGAGATTTCAACTTGCTGCTTGAAAATCAAAATTGCAAGATATAAACTCAGAATTGCAAGAAATAATTAGTGAATTGTGTGATTTAAGTAACAAAAAAGTTACTTTTATAATTGCAAACTTATTGGAAATGGACTTCCATAATTATTACATGAATATAGTTAATAAGTTTAATTTACTTTAGAGCAAATGTAGGTGTTTTACTGATATATACAGTTGGTACGGAAAGTATTCAGACCCCCTTAAATTTTTCACTCTTTGTTATATTGCAGCCATTTGCTAAAATCATTTAAGTTCATTTTTTTTCCTCATTAATGTACACACAGCACCCCATATTGACAGAAAAACACAGAATTGTTGACATTTTTGCAGATTTATTAAAAAAGAAAAACTGAAATATCACATGGTCCTAAGTATTCAGACCCTTTGCTCAGTATTTAGTAGAAGCACCCTTTTGATTTAATACAGCCATGAGTCTTTTTGGGAAAGATGCAACAAGTTTTTCACACCTGGATTTGGGGATCCTCTGCCATTCCTCCTTGCAGATCCTCTCCAGTTCTGTCAGGTTGGATGGTAAACGTTGGTGGACAGCCATTTTTAGGTCTCTCCAGAGATGCTCAATTGGGTTTAAGTCAGGGCTCTGGCTGGGCCATTCAAGAACAGTCACGGAGTTGTTGTCAAGCCACTCCTTCGTTATTTTAGCTGTGTGCTTAGGGTCATTGTCTTGTTGGAAGGTAAACCTTCGGCCCAGTCTGAGGTCCTGAGCACTCTGGAGAAGGTTTTCGTCCAGGATATCCCTGTACTTGGCCGCATTCATCTTTCCCTCGATTGCAACCAGTCGTCCTGTCCCTGCAGCTGAAAAACACCCCCACAGCATGATGCTGCCACCACCATGCTTCACTGTTGGGACTGTATTGGACAGGTGATGAGCAGTGCCTGGTTTTCTCCACACATACCGCTTAGAATTAAGGCCAAAAAGTTCTATCCTGGTCTCATCAGACCAGTGAATCCTTCAGGTGTTTTTTAGCAAACTCCATGCGGGCTTTCATGTGTCTTGCACTGAGGAGAGGCTTCCGTCGGGCCACTCTGCCATAAAGCCCCGACTGGTGGAGGGCTGCAGTGATGGTTGACTTTCTACAACTTTCTCCCATCTCCCGAATGCATCTCTGGAGCTCAGCCACAGTGATCTTTGGGTTCTTCTTTACCTCTCTCACCAAGGCTCTTCTCCACCGATAGCTCAGTTTGGCCAGACGGCCAGCTCTAGGAAGGGTTCTGGTCATCCCAAACGTCTTCCATTTAAGGATTATGGAGGCCACTGTGCTCTTAGGAACCTTAAGTGCAGCAGAAATTTTTTTGTAACCTTGGCCAGATCTGTGCCTTGCCACAATTCTGTCTCTGAGCTCTTCAGGCAGTTCCTTTGACCTCATGATTCTCATTTGCTCTGACATGCACTGTGAGCTGTAAGGTCTTATATAGACAGGTGTGTGGCTTTCCTAATCAAGTCCAAACAAACACAGCTGGACTCAAATGAAGGTGTAGAACCATCTCAAGGATGATCAGAAGAAATGGACAGCACCTGAGTTAAATATATGAGTGTCACAGCAAAGGGTCTGAATACTTAGGACCATGTGATATTTCAGTTTTTCTTTTTTAATAAATCTGCAAAAATGTCAACAATTCTGTGTTTTTCTGTCAATATGGGGTACTGTGTGTACATTAATGAGGAAAAAAATGAACTTAAATGATTTTAGCAAATGGCTGCAATATAACAAAGAGTGAAAAATTTAAGGGGGTCTGAATACTTTCCGTACCCACTGTATATATACAGGTGCTGGTCATATAATTAGAATATCATCAAAAAGTTGATTTATTTCACTAATTCCATTCAAAAAGTGAAACTTGTATAATGTATACATTCATTCCACACAGACTGATATATTTCAAGTGTTTATTTCTTTTAATTTTGATGATTATAAGTGACAACTAATGAAAACCCCAAATTCAGTATCTCAGAAAATTAGAATATTGTGAAAAGGTTCAATATTGAAGACACCTGGTGCCACACTCTAATCAGCTAATTAACTCAAAACACCTGCAAAGGCCTTTAAATGGTCTCTCAGTCTAGTTCTGTAGGCTACACAATCATGGGGAAGACTGCTGACTTGACAGTTGTCCAAAAGACGACCACTGACACCTTGCACAAGGAGGGCAAAACACAAAAGGTCATTGCAAAAGAGGCTGGCTGTTCACAGAGCTCTGTGTCCAAGCACATTAATAGAGAGGCGAAGGGAAGGAAAAGATGTGGTAGAAAAAAAAGTGTACAAGCAATAGGGATAACCGCACCCTGGAGAGGATTGTGAAACAAAACCCATTCAAAAATGTGGGGGAGATTCACAAAGAGTGGACTGCAGCTGGAGTCAGTGCTTCAAGAACCACTACGCACAGACGTATGCAAGACATGGGTTTCAGCTGTCGCATTCCTTGTGTCAAGCCACTCTTGAACAACAGACAGCATCAGAAGCGTCTCGCCTGGGCTAAAGACAAAAAGGACTGGACTGCTGCTGAGTGGTCCAAAGTTATGTTCTCTGATGAAAGTAAATTTTGCATTTCCTTTGGAAATCAGGGTCCCAGAGTCTGGAGGAAGAGAGGAGAGGCACAGAATCCACGTTGGTTGAGGTCCAGTGTAAAGTTTCCACAGTCAGTGATGGTTTGGGGTGCCATGTCATCTGCTGGTGTTGGTCCACTGTGTTTTCTGAGGTCCAAGGTCAACACAGCCGTATACCAGGAAGTTTTAGAGCACTTCATGCTTCCTGCTGCTGACCAACTTTATGGAGATGCAGATTTCATTTTCCAACAGGACTTGGCACCTGCACACAGTGCCAAAGCTACAAGTACCTGGTTTAAGGACCATGGTATCCCTGTTCTTAATTGGCCAGCAAACTCGCCTGACCTTAACCCCATAGAAAATCTATGGGGTATTGTGAAGAGGAAGATGCGATATGCCAGACCCAACAATGCAGAAGAGCTGAAGGTCACTATCAGAGCAACCTGGGCTCTCATAACACCTGAGCAGTGCCACAGACTGATCGACTCCATGCCACGCCGCATTGCTGCAGTAATTCAGGCAAAAGGAGCCCCAACTAAGTATTGAGTGCTGTACATGCTCATACTTTTCATGTTCATACTTTTCAGTTGGCCAAGATTTCTAAAAATCCTTTCTTTGTATTGGTCTTAAGTAATATTCTAATTTTCTGAGATACTGAATTTGGGGTTTTCATTAGTTGTCAGTTATAATCATCAAAATTAAAAGAAATAAACACTTGAAATATATCAGTCTGTGTGGAATGAATGTATACATTATACAGGTTTCACTTTTTGAATGGAATTAGTGAAATAAATCAACTTTTTGATGATATTCTAATTATATGACCAGCACCTGTATATATATATATATATATATATACATATACATATGCATATACATGTTTATTTGGAAATGAGGGGATTCAAATACTTTAATCCACTGCATCAAGACTTATTAAATTAATTTTAAATAAACAAAAACCCGGTGTGTCCTCTCTGGATATACATTGTGTCACTATTTTAAGTGCCCCAGCAAGGTTTTACAAATCTCTGCATATTTTATGCAAAATCCATTTTAAACTGTTGAAACGCATGGTTTCTAAAAAAAGCTTAGAAAGCACAAAAGCTTGTCTGATAATGGGGCGGACTGAATTAGGATTTCGAAGTAACATTAAGGCTGGACTTAGCAAAGGGTCAGTTGCAGTGATTGTCAAAGATTCAAGCTCTGCTGATACAGAATCTTGAGCTCTGTTTGCACCTGTATAGACTGAATTTCTCATTTTTAGCACACAAAGGTAAATAAACACATCATCACCATTCCTTCAGCATTCAGCAAGCTCATTCCCTTCCCTTCTGCCACCTTGCATTGCTCCTTTCTTTCATAATCCAGCCATTCCTCCGACTCCACTGCCAAACCAGACCTACCTGGAGGTGCTGATCTACTGCGTGGGCTTCTTCCTCATCTGTGTGATGGTGGTGACCGCCGTGCTGGCCAAAATGCACAGCTCGGCCAAGAAAAGTGACTTCAACAGCCAGCTGGCCGTCCACAAGCTGGCCAAGAGCATCCCGCTACGCAGACAGGTAACAGAAAGTAGATAGGGGGTTTGATCTCTTTACCACTAAACAAACATCTCATTTCAACAGCTTCTTCTCATGTTAATGTTACTGTTGAACATGTGTTGTAGCATGTGATGGATACTGAAGTGTTTCTCCCAAAAAAAAAGTGCAGGTCACTTTCGGAGGTTGCCTAGATCCACAATACTGTTTGGAGGTATTTAATTATAATGTTAAGCAATGAAAATTCTGTCCGAGTTTTCAGTAAATATAATATTGGTCGCACTTTTGTTTAAAGACCAATTCTCACTATGAACAACTATTCGTAAAATGACTTTTGCCTCAGTAAACTCCTAATTTACTGCTTATTTATAGATAGTAAGATAGTTGTTGAGTTTAGGTATGGGGTAGAGATTAAGGGATCTAAAATATGGTCATGCAGAATAAGGCATTGATATGTGCTTTATAAGTACTAATAAACAGTAAATATGCTAGTAATACGCATGCTAATAAGTAACACGTTAATAGTGAGAACTGGTCCCTAAACTAAAGTGTTGCTCTGTTCCTTAAGGTACGGTCACAAAATTTCATGAGCAAAACAGGCAAAAGTCTATTTTTTTTATTGTGTACTGATGTATGAAGCGTTTTCAAACCAAGCAGCACTGAATCTGTGTGACCAGACTTGATTTTACCTGGGAAGATGTATGAAGTCCCTTTCAAACCAGGCTGAGGTGAATCTGCATGACCAACTTGAACCTGTTGTGAAATCTGCATGGGGAAATTATTTGAAATATTCAGATCATGGATTCCTAATGAAATACAGCTTTCAATGGCTTTAAAAGACTTTGAATGTGTGTAATTTAAACTCAAGGTTATTGTCAATAGTCTAGTGATGTATAAAGTCACTTTCAAACCAGGCAGCAGCGAAAGTGAAATGGCTGTTTCATTTGCAAAAAATCTCCAAGTATCGGTAAATATGACAACACTTAAAAAAAAAAAAGCTTTTGAATATAATGCAGAAATTAATATAAATTTAAAAATCTCAGAATTAAAATAATCTCGAATTTAAAATTGTTGTCAATAATCTACCAATGTATAAAGTCACTTTCAAACCGAACAGAGGTGAATCTATGAGACCAGCTTGAGCCCATTGTAAAAAAAATAAACAAATAAAAAAAGGTTTTATGTAGGTCACAAATGGCACACTTTTAATTTCTTGTTGAGCTGATTGTTGAATTTTGGGAACTGCTATTTGTTGGATAATGTCAGTGAGTATCATCTCATATTTCTGCATCAGCATCTGTAGGTGCCTCTTGAGCTAGTAACTCACATACACACATGAGTCTTCATATGTGCATTTCTGTTGCTGTCTTGTATGGAGAGTAAGCTGTAAGTGTTTCCGTACAGGTGTCTGTGGACTCTAGCTCATCCATGCACTCGGGTGGGATGCTGGTCCGGCCCTCGCGTCTGTCCTCCAGCGGCTCCCCTATGCTCTCAGGGGTCTCCGAATATGAACTGCCCCAGGACCCTCGTTGGGAGGTGGCCAGAGACAGGTAATACACACACACACACACTGTACTCGTTATTTGTTGACCATCTGATGCATAAAAATGCTAAAATGTCTTGGAGAAATGTTGGCTATTCAACAGTGATTAATATTGTGTGTGTTTGTGTCTCAGGCTGGTTCTTGGGAAGCCGCTTGGCGAGGGCTGCTTCGGGCAGGTGATGATGGCCGAGGCTATCGGGATGGATAAAGACAAACCCAGTCGTGTCACTAAAGTGGCTGTCAAGATGCTCAAATGTAAGTGTTTTCTGCCACCGTTGTTAGCTGACGGTTCTGTGTGTGTGGTGTAAAAATGGAAGTACGCCAGCAAACTCTGTCTGGATTTCAGTGTCTCATGAGGAATCTGATGGTCTGCTGAGCTTTCGTCTGTATTTCAGCTTGACCCTGAAGCATGTTAATCGAGCTTCTTGTGTCACATACCATACCAGAGCAGCTGTTTATTCTGATTCAGATTCTGTCTGTTTCCCATCCTCTTCTCAGCGAGTGAATGCTCGCAAACATTAACAAACACTCTGACTACTGTTTCCTGAACTAATAGAATTTTAGTATTAATCTAGTATTATTTTAGTATAGTTTATTATTATTTATATACTATTATAATAATATATTTTATTATTATTATTAGTATAATTAATTATAATATGAATATGATTGTATTAATTAAATCAGTATATTAATATAATCATATTTTTGTTGCTGTTGTTATTTATAAATATTATAAATATCATACTTGGGCCTATTAATATTTTGAATTAGCTTTTATTTTATATTTTCAGGTTTCATTTCAGTTTTAGTAATTTTATGTGCTTTTGCCATTTTTAATACTCTTTTGTACGTATTTAGATTTAATTTTGTAATAGATTTATTTTAATTGTAATAGATTTAATCTTACTACTATATACTGTATATATGTGTGTGTGTGTATACATATACATACAGTTCCCTCCAAAAGTATTGGAACAGTAAAGACAAAATTGCTCTGTTGGCTGTGGAGTCAAGACATTTACAAATATGATTAAAAGATGAATATGAGACAAAACTACAGAATGTCACATTTTATTATTGGGTGATTCAACACATAGATGTTTTACCAGCTAAGAAGTTCAGCACTTTTAGAGTTCATCCCACTCAATATTTCACTTTTTTTAAGTTTAGGTTATTATTCTAATATTTACGTTTTATTTTAGCTTTATTTACAGCTTTTTTAATGAAAAATATTTCTAACAGTTTTAGTTTTAGTTAACAATAAAGCACTGCCCTGCATCGCTGAATGTATAGCACTACTACATAATTAATCATATCTGTTATATTTGTGTTGGCTGATTCACAAATAAATGACTCTTATGAATTGGTCCTGTAGATAAATTGGTGAAACAAACTCACAAACTCTCATTATCCATTTGATTCATTCACTTAATTAACATCTGACGCACTTACTGATCTGTTATTTGTCATACATAGACAGTATTTTTCTCAACACCATTATAAATTGTAGCAAACTGAATTACCCTGAACAAAAATAATAAATGCTATTGGACTTGTTGTACACAATTCATCAATGCACATTACTTTAAAGAAATTCCCAGTAATAGCATAGCCTAATATTTTAGTTTCCAATCAAATGAAGTGTAGCTCTACATTATTTTCTACCAATAATTCAGTTTCACTGAAAAAATGCATCAAATTATGCAAATTAAATGTTGCAAACTGTTAAGTTGATTTCAAGTCGACACCAGAAATAAATGAAAAAGGAAAGCATAAATAAAATCACCCATCTGCGGTCCGTTTGTCCCTCACAGCTTAGAGGCTGAAGGTTTCGTGACCTGTCATACTAAGATATATGTGTGTTCATCAATATTGCTTTTATAGCCGACGCCACAGAGAAGGACCTGTCAGACCTCATCTCCGAGATGGAAATGATGAAGATTATTGGCAAACACAAGAACATCATCAACTTGCTGGGGGCCTGCACACAAGATGGTGAGTACAGGATGAATTAAGAAGGAGGCAGGGAGACGGGTGGGCGGATGGAGACGTTTGGAGATAATGCAATACGGGCGTAAATCATTTCATATTTCAAAATCAATTTGTTAGGCATGCTGCTTTTTGACTTCAAAAGGACAGGATGTTGTCATCAGTCCAGCTATTGTGATTGCACATGCTAGATAAATTTAACCCAGCTTCCTTATTGAATCATTTGTAAATCCTAGATTAAAAACAGCAGCCTCTTCAAGGCTACCCCCGTATAAAATAAAATGCTAATTTGTTTTACTTTTTTGTGAATTAAGTACACTGCTTTTAGTATTTTTTGTATTATTTAGAATTTTTAGTATTATTTATGTACTGTTAAAGTATTTGTTAATATTTTGAAATAGCATTTTTTATATTTTCAGTTTTCAGTTTAATTTTAGGATTTTTGTTACGAGTTAGTTTTTTTAGATTTCTATTTAGATTTCATTTTTATTTCAATTTTAGTAATTTTTGTAACTGATTTTATTTCAGTAAGTTACCAAGGCAGCATTTTTGTTAAAATGTTTTATTACATTTTATTTATTTTGGCTTTATTTACAGATTTATAATGAAAAAGGTTTCTAATAGTTTTAGTTAACAATAAAAACACTGTTCAAAACTTTCAAAATCCTGTTCAAAAATGTTACTATTTTTGGAAGTTTTTATTCAGCAAGAATGCATTAAATTGATCAAAAGTGACAGGAAAGGCTTTTATAAAAAAAAAAAAAAAAACATGAAGCCACACAACTGTTTTCAACATTGATAATAATAAGAAATGTTTCTTTGAGCATCAAATCATCATATTGAATGATTTCTGAATGATCATGTGACACTGAAGACTAGAGTAATGATGCTGAAAATTCAGCTTTGAATCACATGAATAAATTACATTTTAAAATATATTAAATAGAAAACCATTATTTTAAATTGTAATATTTCACAATATAATTTTTTTTCTGCATTTTAAATAAATGCAGCATTAATGAGCATAAGAGACTTTCATTAAAAAAGTCTTACCTACCCCAACCTTTGTACAATAAATGTTGTGGGGAAAAAGCTGTAAAATACATGCTTATTTAAATCACATTTGCTGTCATTATATTGTATGATAGAAATACTGGCATTATATAATGGCTTTCCACTAAGCTGCTCTCTAGACACTTTAATTAGTATTAGCCATTGCAAAGTTCATGTCGTTCGACCACTAATTTCGATCAGTTGTGTTATATTTCTACATGAATTATGTGACTGAAATGTTTTCATATGTCCATTGTCAGGTCCACTCTATGTCATTGTGGAGTTTGCAGCAAAGGGCAATCTGAGAGAGTATCTGCGTGTGCGTCGTCCGCCTGGGATGGAGTACTGCTACAACCCCGACCAGGTGCCTGTGGAGAACATGTCAAGCAAAGACCTGGTGTCCTGCGCCTACCAGGTGGCACGTGGCATGGAATACCTCGCATCCAGGAAGGTGGGCATCTCAAATGCTTCTGTTCTCATATCAGTCAAATTAACATATGACTTTGATTAATTATTTGCTTGATTAATTTGCATGCGTGTTTTCTCTGTTGTAGTGTATTCATAGAGACTTGGCTGCCCGTAATGTCCTGGTAACTGAAGATAACGTTATGAAGATAGCAGACTTCGGCCTGGCCAGAGACATCCATCATATTGATTACTACAAGAAGACCACCAATGTAAGATTTTGGACTGAGACATAAGAAAAGTCACTTTATTAAAAATAAAATCATATTAATTTGGTCTTTGATTGCTGTTTAAACTATGAACCTGTCCATGCAGCTGCTGCTTGTCTCAATTATCATGCTGTATGAGATGATTCTTTTCACTATTACCGGTGTCATTTTCTTTGAACATCGACTTTGAATCATAACTAGATACATTTTCTGAAGTAAATGTGAGTGGTGCTTGCTGTGGCAAAACTCGGCACTGTGCAGTTACTAGCTTATTTTTTTATGTTTTACCAATTAGCTAGGATTTTTTTAGCACATTTGAACACTAAGCTAATTGCTATTAGCATGTAACTATTCAGTGCTAGCATGTGTAGCATGTTGGGAGTCCTGTTTGCTAGCATGCGTCAAAAGAGCCAACCCCCCTTGTCTATACGATGTTCTGATACAGAGATGTAGGTCTTGATAAACTGTTGCTAGGGTACTCGTGATGATACTCCAAAGGCTGCTTGTCAGTGTAAATGATAAAAAGCAACCCCCATGTCTCTATGACATTCAGATTTGAAGATATGCCTCTTTAGGTTTGGGTTGCTAGGGTGCTGTAAATGGTTGCTAGGGCTTGGCTTGTAAGCTTCCCACCTCCATGTCTCAATGAAAATTTGATCCAGAATGTAAAATGTAAACCAATGTAAAATTCCTACGCAAGTTACCATTGTAGGAAAAACACATGCTCAGTTCCTTCACCATAGTATGTCTATGGGCCAATTTTGGAGGGCTCTTGCGCCCCAAGGGTACAACTTATACCCCGCTGCGGGGTATGTCCTCGCACAGCTTGCCAGTCTCTTCAAATGCAGTGATCCACATGTTTCTACGAAATTCTCACTTGGTGCAATGACCCGTCAAATTTGTTTGCAATGTTAAGTCTATGGGATTTTTTGCCTGCTGTGCGATCATTGTGTGCCCAATTGCTTATAAAAGTCATAGCACACCTCTCCGCCTAATTCGTGGGTCTGTGACAAACGGTGCGGGACGAGTTATTCGCCCAAGTTTGTACGGAAGAAGAATAATAATAGACAAGTGAGATGCTTCGCAAGCAAAACATTTAATTACAATTTCTTCCCAGCAGGATTTGAAGGCAGCATTTGTCACAAGCAGAAATCTCAGTTCTTTACTCAAACAGGTGTTTATGTTTTCCACAGGGTCGTTTACCGGTGAAATGGATGGCGCCTGAAGCTCTGTTCGATCGCATTTACACCCATCAGAGCGACGTGTACGTCTCAATATATTCTCTCAAACTCACTCGCATACAAAATGCATTTTTCTGTTAATAATAGCCATTCTTTGCATGTTAGGTGGTCTTTTGGGGTGCTGCTGTGGGAGATCTTTACTCTTGGCGGCTCACCGTACCCAGGTGTCCCTGTCGAGGAACTCTTCAAACTGCTAAAGGAAGGCCACCGCATGGACCGCCCCTCCACGTGTACCCATGAACTGTAAGACTGTTTTAATGCTGTATCTTCTGTAATTATGTGAGAGGTTTCCAGTTTTTAAACCCTTGTTCCTCTCGCAGGTATATGATGATGAGAGATTGCTGGCATGCTGTCCCATCTCAGAGACCCACGTTCAAACAGCTGGTGGAGGATCTAGACCGCACCCTCTGTATGACGTCCAATCAGGTGAGCCCTCGCTGAAGCTGCATCAGAACACTTCGATAATCCACAAATCAGCTTTCAATGCTTTACATGGCATTGTAACTGTGCTTCAAAAAAGCTGGGTTTTTTTCCCCTAATAAAATTTTATTGTGACCTTGCATAACAGCATAGAAATATTAAATAATAATGATACATTTTTTTTATTTTATTATTATTATTATTCAGTAATTGATAATTATAATAATTAGTCATTAATAATGATAATAATAATAATTTAATCAATGATCATTATCAAGGATAATAAAAAATAAACTATCCAATAATAATAATAATTATAAAACGTATTATTATTCAGTAATTAATAATTACAATAATTGGTCAATAATAATGGATAATAATAATTTGATCATCAATGATCATCATCAAGGATAATAAAAATAAATGATATAATAATAATCATATTAATTATTATTATTATCATTATTATCATTTTATTTTTATTATTATCATTATTATTGTGGTTGTTCAGGGAATAATAATAAATGATCAAATAATGATAACTTAATAGCAATGTAATAACAATAACAATAACAAATAATTTGTTGTTCTTCAGTAGTAGTAGTAGTAGTAATAATAATAATTAGTATTAGTAGTTGTATTGTAGTAATTCAATAATTAATAATATTAATAGTCAATAATAATAATTAAATGATCAAATAATAACTTCAAATAAAAAATATATAACAAACAAAAAAGTTGTTGTTATTGAGTAGTTAATAATAATAATAATAATAATAATGTTATTAAATAACTACTACTAATAGTAATAGTCAATAATACATCAGCAAATAATATTAATAATAAGGTAACACTTTAGCACAGGGACCTATTCTCACTATTAACTATAGTTGTTTGGCATGCTAGTATGCCTATTATTAATATATTGGCTGTTTATTAGTACATATAAAGCACATATGACCGAATTATACCTCCCTAATTCTACCCAATACCTAAACTTAACTACTTTACTAACTGTTAATAAGCAGCAAATTAGGAGTTTATTGAAAAGTCATAGTTAATGGTTTGTTAATAGCGAGAATTGGATCTTAAAATAAAGTGTGCCCAATAATAATATCAATAATTTCTTTTTTGGATTAACAACAATAATAAATGATCTGTGTATTTTACGTTTTCAGGAGTATCTGGACCTGTCTGTGTCTCTGGACCAGTTTTCTCCTAATTTCCCCGACACACGCAGCTCGACGTGCTCTTCCGGTGAAGACTCTGTGTTCTCCCATGACCCCGGCTCTGATGAGCCCTGCCTGCCTAAATTCCCCCCTCATCCCAACCGCGGAGTGGCGTTTAAAAAGCGCTGAGCTCCCTCACCTTCAGTTCCTCTCCAGTGTGCTACCTGGCTGGACTCGGCTCATGAACTCTAGGAGACCATGCTTCGCCACATAGCACACTACAGAGCGGCCAAGAGCTGAAGAGCTCGGCACGGACTTCACATAATGAGACGCTTGTTTCACAGCTGGAAGAGAACAAACTGGGCCTTCACTGACCCATTACCTGTTGTTGCTATAAAGCTACAGGGCACTTGAGCAGAAAGTGGTCCACGCGTGTTTCTCAAGACTCGCCAATATGAAATATCCTCCTGCCAGCTATAATACAGAAAACGTTACCGTCATCAAATGAGGAACAGAATGATGGATGTTGGGAGTGTTTATAATAACAAGGACTTTTCTTTTGATCAAATTCGTAAGAAAATGTATTCCACTAAATGCTCTGCCCGAATGTATTTTTTACAATGGGCACACAGATTATCTGACTGACAGCCTTTCTTGTAAATACATCTAGAAATGTATAAATATGAATATATATTTACACTCTACCCTTATTTTTATTACACTATTTGAATTTTGTTGCTTTTTGTACCAGTATGCGTTTATGTAGAACTTTTTGAAGTGTAGCTTTTTTGAAAGGGACGGCGAAAAACGTCCACGAGAATTGTAGATGAAATGATATTATTAAGAGCTGATAGATGGCCAGTTTTGTTACTTAATGTTGTTGTCCTTTCTCGTTGATGCAGCTTGGCAGAAGTGGCTCAAAACTGCTGCTATCTTCCTGATGGTACTCAGTACAGGCGTCAGACTTAAGCTATTATATAATATATGTATTGAAAAGGTTCTCTTCTTCGCGTCTTAAGCAAGTCTGTAACAAGTCGATGCATTTTTGGAAAGATCATAGGGAAAAAATGAAATTCTCGATGAACACAAATATATAAATCACCTAAAATGTTCCTCAGAGAGAAGCTATAAATGTTTAGCTTCATGTAATGAGATGACCGTACATTAAAACAATGGTCAAATATGGGTAAGATCAACAGATCGCTTGTTACTCTACAAAAATGAAATACAATAAAATGCTGTCACGAAACCTTTCCTACCACATAAAGAACCTTGTAAATATCACTCTTGCTGATGAGTTTACAACGTAAATTGTGTTTACAGTGAAATTGACTCTCTCATTTACCGCAGGTTAGTAGAGGTGATTAAATATTATAATGCATAGCTTACAGTGTAAAAGCCGAGCGTAGCCGTTAGCGCTTTATTTATAGCGGTGTGAATGACCCTTCTTAGTGAGGTGCTATGCTACAAATGCATCAGACGGCAGACACTGTTACAGTGTTGATTGGCTCCCTGCCAGCGGCTGATGCATCGCTTCCTCTTCACGTACTTGGCGACGCACACTTGTGAACCCTGATGCCCACTACCAGCTCACGCTCCTGCAGCCAAGACAAAAGTACCAGCTTTGATTTATACGTTGAAAATGTAGTTGAAGGTTGCAGAGTATACAGCAGTTTAAATTTAACGCCGTTTGTCATGTTTATGGGACGGCTGCAGTAAATGTTAATTTGCGGAACATTGTTCTGTTCTGAGAGACACAGCGCGGGTCAGCGGATATGGATTTGTGAAACACTGGTTGTATGTCTGTTTTCTCCAAAGGCATGCAATTATGATTGGGATTGTTGCATTGCGGTTTAGACAACACCAAATTTATGGCTCAAATGCATCAATAAATGTATCAGCTTGTGTTTTATATGCAACAGCTTGTGTGGAATTCTTATTCTGAGTTGAACGTGAGTGACTCCAAGGAATAGTTTGTCTAAAAATGTAACTTCTGTGATACTCAACTTCTTATATTTCAAAGTTTCTTTGAAGGATTTGTTAGACACAATGTTGTATCATAAAGTAGCATAAAATATGGTAACATTTTAGGTTTTACAGATTATAATAGTTCAACAGTAAATAAAAAACTAACTGATAAATTATCAATATACTAACCTGTTTAAGTACTAAAATCTTTTTTTTTCTAACCTGTATAACATAATATATTATCAAAAGTAGCTTTTCCACAAGCTAAAATAATAAAATAAACATTAATTTAACAATATAAGATGTAACATAAGATCCTAATGTACATGATGATAACTAAATAAATAAAAAGAAACTATTGTATAAATGAAAAACCATAAAATTACACATCACAGAGGGAATTCTGGGAATATCAAGTCATGTTTTTTCACTTAATTTACTGTAAAATTACATGAAATGTCCTGTTTGTTTTTCACAGTATGTAGTAAAATAACTCACCATTGACCAATTGACAGGTTTTTACCATAGAATTTTTACTATCTTAATTTTTTATTTTATTATTATTAATTTTTTACATTACAAATACTCCAAACATAGCTTTAAAAGTAGGTTAGGTGATTTCGGAGAGGCTAGCAATAGCAAGCTAGCTTTGAAAGCACAAGATCCCACCTTTCCTGCAAATCACTCTCCGAAGCCACACCTCCGAAACACATGAACGCGCACAGACGGACTATCGTAGCCCTCGGACCGAGAGATCTGATTGGACGAACAGTTTATGGTCTTAAGCCTTCCACAGATGACATAAATACTGGGGCTGCCTCCTAATAGTCGACTAACCATTAGTCAACCAGATGAGGCTTGGTCGACTAAAATTTTATTAGTCGCTTAGATGCAGGAAAAATAAAAAAATCCACAGGCGAAGTCACGCAGTCCGTGACGGACAGATCGACTGGTCTATAGTAATGCAGGACATCCAAACACTCGCCTATCATTCATCGACCTCAATCTTATCATCTGAAATGTGTAAGCATTAGCAACTTTACACGGCTGCTCAATCTAATATTAACCAATTAATGAACCAATTCAAGTGGAAAACAAATATTCTCAGATTATGTAATCCGTGTGAAACATGCATACAGGTGCATCCACGAGTCAGTGTCACCGACTTCATCTCTTCAGCTGAAAACAAAGAAAGCACTAGTTTATCGAGGGCAGACCTAATAAATACATATAAAAACATTTAGACCACTTAACTTAGTGATTGCTATCAGGATGTGAAGAGACTTTCAACCAGCATAACAAAAATAGTTTTTGAACCAAATCCCCTACCCAGTGAGGAACACCACTTTATTGGTGCTTTTTGTTATTTTTGTAGCCTGACAGCCTGTGATTGCCATTCACTTTCACTGTATGGAAAAGAGCAGGACATTTCAGCCTGGAGACCTTGATTACTTTGGTTCAGGTGTGTTTAATTAGGGCTGGACCTAAACTCTGCAGGACAGTGACCCCTCTGTCTTAAAGCATCTGTTCTTGTGTGTGTGAAAGAGAGAGGGGGTGAGTTCATAGCGGGGGTGGACGTGGAGGATGTAAAGTGAATTGTATTATCAGATTGGGCAGATGGTGGGAAGTGAAGCCATCAGCAGGAGCAGGACAGCTGTGCTTGAGCCTGTACGTGTTAACTCAACAACGTCAGCAGAATTTCAGCCTTCAGCACAGAAAGTTGAAGGGAATCCAATGTAAGCTGTGTCCTTCCAAGCATTACGTGTCACAGAGAGGGCAAGTGCACAGTGTTGGGCCAAACTCTGAGCAGCCAAGAAAATCAGTGTCCTAATAGTTTGTGTTTTAGTGCAGCAGTTGGAACATTAGTTGTGTATTTGTTGGTTTATTCATGGTAAGACAGTTTGTAAATACATTATTCAGTGATTATAAAGCCATTTGAAACACTGAGGGAATGGCATTTCCCTTGAATAAGGTAAAAACTAACATTTATTTTTGGTTGTTTTTCAATGAAGGGTCAGTGAAAGTAGATTTTCTATTAATTTTATATGAGATGTGATGTTTTTGTAACCCTTAACAAAATTTGGGACATGTTTGGATATTGATTTGTGCGTTTCTTTTTTAAAAAGGATTAAATAACATTCCTCGAACAAGAATTAAATATTTAATTTTTGAATTTAAAAATAAAAAGTTAATGAAATGGTTAAGAGGGTTACGAGAAGGGGATAACTAGTTTGGGACCAAATATTGATTTCTAGTTAATAAACTTTTCCACATCATGTTTTTTTTTTTAAAGCAATAACATGAGTAACAAACTGTAGTCAATACTACAATTTGTGTAAACATTATCAGATTTCAAATAAATGAGCTTTCTGTTGTAACTTCCCATAAAAACATTACACTATTTTCAACATTGATAATAATAAGAAATGTTTCAGCAAATCAGCATATCAGAATGATTTCTGAAGATCATGTGACACTGAAGACTGGAGTAATGATGCTGAAAATTCAGCTTTGAATCACAGAAATAAATTACATTATAAAATACATTCAAATAAAAACAGTTGTTTTAAATTGTAATAATATTTCACAATAGTGCTTTACTTTTTAATCAAATAAATGCAGTCAATTTAAATCAAAAACGTTAAATAATCTTATCAATCCCAAACTTTTGAAACAGTGTGTATATAAATCAGTTTGAACATCAGTGTGAGCCCTATTGGTGAAAAGACACAAATATTTGCTGGGTGTTGTTTACTAAATTAGATTCATTGCTCTACTTATTTATTTCCACAGGATTTCATTTATGTGAGGCTGTTCTTGACCTCGTGTATCTTACACCTCTCATACACCATCATTCACTCAGTCAGACTCAGCAAACGGTCATCAATGTTTCACTCTCAAACCAGTCAGTAGTTGTGATTTCTGTATAACATTAATGAGCCGAGGTGTTGTGCAGAGCAGAAGCATCAGATATAAATAAGCAGCTGTCCTCTATTGAGGCCATCATAAGCACCTGTGCATGGAGAATCTGATATCTCTGACTGAACCAGAGCGTCTTTACTGGGTGGAGTGCAGGGTCTTTATCACACTCTCTGATATCTTTACTCTCTGAAAAGGAAAATGTAGGGTTTGGAGATAAAGAGAGTATTTAGGGATCTCTAATCTTCAAAGAGCCACAGATTGCTCTCTAAATGAAGGCCTCATGAAAGAGAGATTTGTTGTTTATTCACTGAATACTTCAGATGAGGACAAACCCACACATATTTACTGTTTCTGCATGAGTTCTGAATGTACAGAAAGTGTTCATACTTGCACAGTGTTTATGGTCTGTGGTGGTAGATTTACTTGAGTTGATTCTTTGTGAAAAACAAGTTTACACTTTAGCATACTTGTTGGAGAAACAAAATACTTTAAAAGAATATACTTAAGTGGAAACTGAATGTATGTATGTTTTGGACACATAGTTGCATAGTATTTGCCATTAAATGAAAATGTATTACATTTATATTAAATACTAAGCCCATTTATGCCATTGAATTTAAAATAAAAAAAGGTAATTGTGACTTTTTATCTCACTATTCTGACTTTATGTCTCACAATTGTGAGTTTATATCTCACGGTTCTGACTGTAAAACTCACAACTGTGAGAAAAAAGTCAGAAGTGTGTGTTTATGTCATGCAATTCTGACAAAAAGTCACAATTACATTATTTTATTTTTGTATTCAGTGGTGGAAACGGGCTTCCATACAATACAGTTATTGAATTTAAGAGTTATTCTTTGACCCACTTAAGTAGGACTTAATTACATCTTTATAAGTCATTTCATAATTACTTCTATTGTCTTCGAAATATGGTTAAAGTGTATGTGCTGACAAGCATTTACATTACAGATAAAATTATTCACAAAAACTTTTTAAATGTACTTTTCGTGTGCTTTAGTATATTAGTCAACTCTTTAAAATAAGTGTATTTATTTAAAGCATGCATGAAAAAAGATTATTACATAATGGGACGGTTCATTTAACACATTGATTTTTTGTGACACCAGGTCCCAACAGGAGATTACACTTTAGTACACTATATGGGGTAAGTTGTCACAGCTTTCAATGGTCAATTGTCCACTATATTTCTATACGAGAAAGTCTTGTTGCGGCACTTTGGCAGATGCAGGGCTTTTTTACTTTTACCCATAGGTGGGCCCTGTTTTGGGTCAGTGACCCCTTGACTGAGTTGTGTGTGTGTGTGTGTGTGTGTGTGTGTGGCTGCACTGCTGACTGGAGTCCATGTGGATCTGAATCGCTGGTACAGAAATGACAGAAAGGCCAAACAGGGCGCTCAACCTGTCAATCAATCTGAAATCCTGTATTGTTTATTTCCTGTTTCTTCAGAATAATGGTGAGTGAAAAACAAAAAGAGTGGAAAAAGAACCAACAGAAATCTGACAAAGAAATCAACAAAAGATTAAAAGAAAACACTGTGACAATTTAAACTATATCAAATTGTAAAAGTCACTTCCGGCTAAAATGTCCAAAATCCATAATAACACTTCCTCAAGTGAAAAAGTCCATCCCCTGTTGTCCTCTCACATCAAAATCCTCCAAATATTTGTTTAGAGCTGTTTTCACTTTTCACAGTGCTTGATTTGTGCATATTTCTCTCCTGATTCAGACGAGAAGACTTTTTCACTATATAGAGTGACCAATATTATGCATTGAGGACTCATATTTTAGCCGAAAGCAACGGTTTAACGTACAAAAAAAAAATGTCTTGATGGATTTGTTTCTAACAAACATGCAGCTTTTTGTTTCACAAGACATTAACTGTTGGACTGGAGTGGATTATTGTGATGTTTTTATCAGCTGTTTTGTCTCTTATTCTGACGGCACCCATTCACTGCAGAGGATCCATTGGTGAGCAAGTAATGTAATAATACATTTCTCAGAATCTGTTCCCTTTAAAAACCAAACTCATCTACATCTTGGATGACCTGAGGGTGACTTCTTTTTTTAGCAAGGAGCTACTTGTCTAGAAAATGTCTTTTGCAATGGTCCCTTTAATTTTAAGTCTCATTAAACACACTCATTTCTTCCTACATTTTAATTGCTATACTTTGGGGAAAAAGGAGCGATAGATTGCTCTAGACATGTCTTCTCCCATAATACACCTGTTCCCCTGAGGCTGTGCTCTGCCCCGCTCACACTGGATCAGATTTCCTCCGCAGGTTGGTCGTGATATACTCGCATGCATTAGGTGAGGCTATATGATCTTGACTTGTCAGCTTGTTATACAGCATTAGCCCTTTGGCTAAACTTATTTTTCTTGTCTGAACAGACAAAACGATACCTGGGAGAGAAAAACACACTATATCACTTTACAGTTAGAAACATCTGGCTTGAGGCTCGTTCTACATTTAGAATTTCTGAATCTTAAATAGATTAATAATGTAGGTCATGACTATGACGTGGCAATGAGCTTTTTGTTTTTTTAAAAGAGCCCTCAGAATGAATCAATACATTCTCTCGTGATTCCTAAAATTATTCAGCAAATGATGGCAGTCAAGACAATTAATTCTTTAAAATAAAATTTGACAGAATTTTTAATCCTTTAACTGCTATAGAGTACTTTGCATCGTACAAAATATTGACACACTTAATTATTAATAATTGAAGATTGAAGATCAGACCAAACGACGGCAGCTTTGATAGGTTATTTGAATCTGGGCCTGGTGTTTTGTGTAATGAAGGGAGAAATGACTCAGTCCACTGATGTCTGCCTCAATCTCTCTAATCATATCACTGAAGCTTGAAGCTTATGTCTTTGTATCCTCCGTAATTGAATTGGGCTTAGATTAAATTGCATGACAGCACTCCTATTGTTTAGCTTCAAAATAGGACACAATTCTTCCTCGGTAAGACTGTAGGGCTGAACCGACTGTCGATGAAAAGCATAAATCAGTTCAGATCTGTTCTCTCTTTCTCTCTCCTCATTCTGCTCAAAGTAAAGAACACGTGGTTTGGAAAGAATCTACACATAGCAGATTTAAGTTTATTTTTATTTTTTGGTATGCAAACCTTTCAAGGTTTCTGCAGGTTATATGGAGGTAAATTTAAGTATTTGTAAAGCCCTTTATAGAACTAAATAAAGAACTAAATGGATGGAATAAACTAAAGTAAGGAATAAATTGAATGGAACATATTATGTCAATATGCTCTCAAATGTGATTGTCTGGTATTAGTAACACATTAGTAACACTTCAGTGTTTTAAAGTACATCTTCTTACTGATCTCCATTACTTTTTTAATAAAAACAAAAAAAAACGTAAGGCTTGAATAGCTCATTGAAACCACTAGAATATGGAAATAACTTTTACTGCAACTTCTGATCAGTTTATGTCTTGTTTTTCAATGTAAATGTCTAAATATTCTTAAATCAAGATATATTTATGCGAGAAGTAAAATGACACAATTCTTGTTTTCTGTGAAATTGATCAAAATGTTTGATTAAAAAGAAGAAATATCTGCCAGTGGACTTGGGAAAACAACTTAAATCAAAAACAAGAGAGCATACATTTTCACACCCTATTGACAGATATGTTTCTTGTTTAAATCAAGCTCACTTAATTCTCATTAAATCTTTATTTTGCACCTCAAGTAAATGTATCTTGATTTAAAGATATTTAGATAGGCTATTTATATTGGAAAACAAGACAAAAATACAGAGGAAGATATCAATGCATGTAACATTATCATGCCATTATCAATTTAAGAACTTCTGCTCTGATTTTAGACTTTTTAAGGTCTTACAGTTTTTCTCAATTGCTTTGGCACATTTTTTGAAACAGTCTTAACAATCTCTAAACTTTAAGTGCAGTTGTCAAAACTGTTTGCTGAAACATCAGAACCCTGCGTGTCTGTAAAATATAGTAACTCACCCAAAACATTTAATTCATGCTTCAAAACCTAGTTATTGTGTCAGTGACTCGGCCAATGCCGCCAAAATAAAAAAACGTTTTTGTTATTGTGTGAGCGGTCAAAATGTTTAGATGTTTTTTCATCATGGAAATATTTGTTATATGCAAATTTCATTAAACTTTTTGTGCTATATGCACATTTAATTTTGTTATATGCAATTTCATTTCATATTTGTTATATGCATTTTTTCTACTTTTTGGTTGACAGACTGCTTTTTATACAATACAAGAAGAATATCAGTTTTGTCTGTGTATAACTGAGCATTTCAGATACACATTTCAACAGTAGGTAAAAATGTATTGGGAAAAGTCAACACTGTAGTACACAAAAAAGAAACTAACATTTTAATTTATACAGTACATTTATTTTGTAGAAATGTGTTACATGTAAACTGAAATTTCACCTATGTTTATTCATTTTTACACACTATGTTGTCTTTCCCTTACATCAACACACTTACATATCTTCCTATTGCTCTTCCACAACAAGCTACTGTGAATGTTCACAGTTTAAATGTAACACAAATGTACTGTACAAATATAAATGTATTTATACAGTACTGCTGCAGCAGTTTAGGGTTGTGACATTCATCCTTGTTAACAAATGGTAGGGATTGTGTTGGGCAAACTCTATATGCTTCCAAACTTGATTGATTTGTAAGATTGTGATCCCCATTTCATTACAATGGAAAGTAGGGTTGCAAATGGGCTGCATTTTCCAGTGAATTTCTGTAAACTTTCCAAAGGTTTTTGAAAATGTACACATTTTTTTCCAAAAGTGTCCATTCCATGTCTGATATTTATGGAATTTACACTCTTGTCTGATTTTGCTTGTGATGGATCACAAAATGAAAGAACATTTAGAAGTTGTGAAGAGTTTGACACTTTCACTGAGAATCAACTCATCAGTTTTGATCATCAAGCCATGTGAATTTAGTTATTGTGCAAATTTTAGACAATTACACTTACTCATTTGCACACATGTGCCAATACACACACAATTTGCTGAAATCAACAAGAAATTCAAATCTGATGTGAGCAAGAAACTAATTGTTCAGACATCTGAACTTATTGTTTTGAGAGAAAAAAAACTCTCATTTGAGAACTGAGTCAAAGCAATTGAGAAAAACTGTAATTTGTGGAAGATTTTTTTTTAAGACATCCAGAAACCCTGTTAATAGAGATTCATGTTTCAGTCACCACAAAAGTTTTGATTTCCAGTGATTTCCATTCAGATTTCCATCATACAAATTTTCTTTTGGTGCCAAATAAAACTGAAGTAGGCCTGAAGTAGTTATTGTTTCCGCCTGTGGAGATAAAGACGATAAAGACGACACCATAAAGATGATTTGTGCTATATGAACATATTCCATTGTGGCTCGAGACCCTGGGATAGGACAGGCTACAAATAGCTGCGCACGCTTTTGCGTCAAAAATAAGTCGGATAGTCTGACAATTAGTTCATTGTTAAGGTATGTTCATCAGACAGTATACTGAAACTTATTTACAGAAATTTCTTTTGAAAAGTTAATTTTCCCGAGAGCTGTTAAAACAAACTTGTAGTGTAAAAGGCCTCTTCCTCATGGCACTTGAGGTTCAGCTTGACTAGTTTTCTCTGATGCATGTTAAGGTAACTTCAACTTAAAACAAACTTAAAAGAAAGTGCAGGCATATTGTATCAGTCCAGAACATAGAAGCAAATGATTCATAGCCGTATCCGAGCGCATATCCAAGAGAAGCCAAAAACTACTGCATGGACTTTCCTGCTCATGTCTTACACATCAGCCAAACTTTAAAGACAGAGAAACTCTGACAGATGTGCGAGAGAAACACACAGAGACTCTTTCAAGGAGCCTGGCAAAAGAACCGATTCAGGAAGTGGGTTTGGGATATAAACTCAATAGTGTGTTTATCTGCTGTTTTTCTGGTATGAATCAACATGGCGGTGATTCACGGTGGTCGATAGCTTTCCAAACAGCATAAAGCCAAGACAGGTTACTGCTCCACAGAACGGAAGTCATGACTCATGATGACTGATGAAACCATATACAAAGCAGGCCTAAATGAATTACCCGAGATAGATAGATAGATAGATAGATAGATAGATAGATAGATAGATAGATAGATAGACACTCAGACAGACAGACAGACAGACAGACAGACAGACAGATAGATAGATAGATAGATAGATAGATAGATAGATAGATAGATAGATAGATAGATAGTCAGATAGACGGACGGATGGATAGATAGATAGATATATAGATAGACACTCAGACAGACTGACAGACAGACAGACAGATAGATAGATAGATAGATAGATAGATAGATAGATAGATAGATAGACACTCAGACAGACAGACAGACAGACAGACAGACAGATAGATAGATAGATAGATAGATAGATAGATAGATAGATAGATAGACAGACACACAGACAGACAGACAGATAGACAGACAGATAGATAGATAGATAGATAGATAGATAGACACTCAGACAGACAGACAGACAGACAGATAGACAGATAGATAGATAGATAGATAGATAGATAGATAGATAGATAGATAGATAGATAGATAGATAGACACTCAGACAGACAGACAGACAGATAGATAGATAGATAGATAGATAGATAGATAGATAGATAGATAGATAGATAGATAGATAGATAGATAGATAAAAAGAATCTGGCATTTTTATCCTGTACTGTTTGAACCATGCAAAAATTTGAAAAGAAGACCATAAAATCTTTGGCTCCAGAATGATTGCGGAAGAGCAGATATAGTGAAGCGAAGGCCCTGCTCCAGAAGCACAGCTGGTAATGCTATGCCTGTGGGAAAACTGCTGACGGTGCAGTGTGAGAAAGAGAGGACCATAAAACACGTGTTTGACTCCAACTCTCTGCCCAAGGGCCACATAAGTGACCTGGTATCTCCACAGTCCACACCTCACCCTGGGCTTCTGGGAAGTGAGAGCATGACTCAGAGAAAGCCTGCGGTCTGTACCTGTGATGTGGACTGGCTGAGTCGGAGTGTGTGGTGTCAGCTGGTGACAGCCGTGCCTGCCGCAGCAGTGCCACCCTGCCAAGAACACAGTGACCACGAGAGCAGGAAGTGGAGGGGAAAAAGAAAAAGAAGCCAGTTCTTCATTCAGAGGAACCCTCAACTGTTGAAGGTAATGCTCTAGTGCCCTCTTGTGTTCACCTATCATAATAATCACTCAGAACACTTTAGATCACTCAAGCATAGGTTTGATTTAATATCTTGAAATGAGTGTCACTTATAATAGTCTGATTTAAATGTATTAAAGATGCTCATATAGGCTACTTAAATGAACAATGATATTTGACAAAATGAATATGTGTACTTAGTCTAAGGCAAGCTTTCCTATTATTATTGTTCATACTCTTCAAAGATACATTAGAATGCATGCAGAAATTTGATATTTTCTACAGATGTGACTGGATTGCAGATGTGAACTGCAAGTTTTAACTGTTCAATGTTGCATTTGAAATGAGGTCAGTACTGCAGTACTGCATGTCTTGATATAATATCTCTTCTCTTCTCTTCTCTTCTCTTCTCTTCTCTTCTCTTCTCTTCTCTTCTCTTCTCTTCTCTTCTCTTCTCTTCCCTTCCCTTCTCTTCTCTTCCTACTGTAAAAGCCAAAGCTATTAAATATTTACAGTAGATAATACAAGTCTCATTCATGTCTGTAGAACAGACTGTACAGAATGAGTTACATATCAAAGGAGTAAAAATTCATAGGACTAATGTAATAGTGATGCCTCTTTTCTTAAAGGAATAGTTCACCCTAAAATGAAAATCTGTCAGCAGTTACTTAAGTAACCCGATTGGGCTTTGGGGGAATGGACTTTATTCATGTTTTCATAATGTTAATCTTAAAAAATCTTAATTTGTGTTTCAAAAATGAACTACGGTCTTATGGGTTTGGCATAACATGAGGGTGATTAAATGATGACAGAATTTTTATTTTTGTGTGAACTATCCCTTTAACAACCTATGTGTGAGGAACAGTGAGTCCAAACTCTTGCACTTTTCAGTCCATTCAGCTTCATTCATATGGATGCACATGCTGGAGACAGCAACGTAAGCTCACGCAATGATGTTTTGCATTTCGCTGCATTCCAAAGATCAAGTTTTGTGAACTAACGTGAAAACGTGTGACCAATAAAAGACTGATACGTCACAGTGTGACCTCGTATCTGAAACACAAAATTTGAAGCCGCTGCTTTGTAGGAAAGTGGAGCTGATTATATACTTTTAGATTTTGCATTTATTTTTATTTGTTATATGTTGAATTTATGTTTTTACATAAGGTGCTACAGAGCTGACATCATATAATATCTAGGCTAGTCTAAAATCTAAAAATCTAAAGCTGACCGCCCTCTAACATTGTACATGTATATGAAACACATGATTCAAACCATAAGCTCAGTAGCAGAGAGTCCAAGACCTGAAAATAAGTATGGTGGCCGAGAGAGCTCAATGCGCTGCAAATAGAAAAAACACCTGCAAATTAAGAAAACAACTTTGTCAATTTTACAACACACATGCTGAAAATGCTCACAACACAACCAAATAAAGAAACGCACTGCAAATACAACAGTGGTGGTCAGTAACGAAGTAAAAGTAATTCGTTACTGTACTTAAGTAAATTTTTCAAGTATCTGTACTTTAAAACTGAGTAGTTTTATTTTGAGTAACTTTTACTTTTACTTCACTACATTCCAAAGCATAAGATCGTACTTTTTACTTCACTACATTTCATAAAACATATCGTTACTCCTTATAATACATCACGTGCTCCGAGACGCAGAAGCGGTGGTTGATTCATGAACAAACTGATTCTTTTCAATGAACCTGTTAAATCGGTTCGCAAATCGCAACAAACGATTCATTCACGAATTGGAATGATCCGATTGCAGCTTTTTTTTTATTTAATTTTTTTTATTATTAAACAGTACAAACATTAACAGTTACAATTATACACAAAGATAAAAAAAAAAATACCGATTGCAGCTGTTCTTGAGTCGAAAACTCACTGATTCAAATGATCCGTTTAGAGCGAGTCTTCAGTGAACTGAACTCACAAGTAAAGAACCGGGCGCGCGTGCGCAACTGATGCTGCGAAAAGTAAGTTACTAATGTCGAATTTTAGGATTAATTATTGTAACTGAAAATCATATTTAGCTCAAAACTGTCAGTTGTTTGTGAACTAAATCTACTGTAAAGGGTGATCTATTTAAGCCCACTGAAATGCTTGAATGCAGACAGATCAATGTCAGTGTCTCTATGTTTTAGGTCAAAAAACGAAACATTAAAATAACACAGATTAAATAAAATAACTCATGCACGTTCATATTCCCTGCTGCTGTAACGTTAGCAGTTTTATTAAAATGCTACGCATTTAGCCCTATGTGACGTCTGTTTTTATATAGTTTATCAACAGTATAATTTTTTATATTGTTTAGATCAACTAGCCGAGTAGACAGATATGAATGTTTATTCATAACCATACTGAAAATAAGTAAATATTGTTACCTGATGCTAACTGTCTAGCTAACAAGCTTGCTGGTGCTAAGTTGAGGAAATTTTTAGATATAAAGTCCAAATATTTTTATTCAACCACCTAGATAGATTACATCTGAGGTAAAAAGAAAGCATGTGATGTTCAGAACATAACTACAGTAATTATCAAAGTGGAAAGTGATGCCCTCTGGGGGCATTTGGCCAGGAGTGTTTTTACACCACAGACAAGGTTTGAGAAGAAAAACATCATTATGAAAATATAATTATATTTTCCTTAAAATGTTCTTCCTAACTTCAGGCCTAATTCTCATGTCATATATAACTGTGACGTTCTGCACAACAACAAGCTTTAAAACACTTTCTTATCTCAGTGTAAGCTTCACAGTGAACATTACTACATCACTCTCGTCAACGTAGTCCATATCAACAACAAAATATATATCTTGACTCCATATAGTGGTTATTTTGGGAAAATCCCAGGTATTTTGGGCAGTAGGATTATAAAAATATGTGCTAATATAAAATTAAATAAAGTAGTCTATATAAAATTGGAAAATAAATCTATCTATCAGTACTTTTTTACTTAAGTACATAAAAAATCGAGTACTTTTGTACTTTCACTCGAGTAAAATTGAAAAAACAGTACTTTTACTTTTACTGGAGTAATATTTTATTATACGTATCTGTACTTTTACTCAAGTACTTGATTTGTGTACTTCGTCCACCACTGAAATACAATTCTTTATTTGTTTGTGTTGTGAGCATTTGCAGCACCTGCTGTCAAACTGATGAAGATGTTTTCTTGATTTGCTGGTGATTTTTCTGTTTGCATGTGTTTTCTGAAGTTGCAGCGCGTTGAGCTCTCTCGGCCACCGTAAAAAGTGTCTGATAAGGGGAAAATGTGCATTGTTGGTGGGCCCAGAACTTTTTTGTCAGCTAAACCCCTTAGATGTAAAATATTTACCCCTCCTTTTAGATTTACAGGTATATTTCAATAACTTATTGACACGGCATGTTCACCGGACATGCAAGTAAATAGATTTAAATATATATATATATATATATATATATATATTATTATTATTATTTTTTTTTTTTTTTTTGTAAGTGTTTTAATGTTACTTTGTAGCTGGACATGAAGTGGAAACAAACTTTTTTTAGTTGTGATAGTTTCTCAGTTCGCATTACATTAACACTGATATTTTAGGAACTAACCCATTATTATTATTATTATCATCAAATATTTTTTGTTTTACATAATTGTAATTTACAACTGTATTAGCTGACAAATAATTAATAATAACAATAATTATTACTATTGTTATTATTTTTATTTTTTTTTTATTTTATTTTACACTACAATACAAATTTTTGTGTCTTCACTTTCAAACATTCAAACGTTTAACCATTTTAAATCCTCAAGCTTTTATTTCGGCAGATGGTGAAATGCTGCAAACTTCTGCCCACAAAAATTTTGGAAACTATCTGAATGTGTCAATAACGTAAACCTAATGCACACTGCCTTCCCAAATGGACGTTAAACTCGGAAGACATGCAGAATTGAAGTTTGCTTCATTTACTGTAAACGAGCTGTTCACGTGAACACAGTGCCGTGCTTCACTTGAAACATGCAGCACATCAAACTAGTTATTTAATTCAGTCGCAGTCTTTAATTTGATAATTGCACTATGCTATTCACGATTACCATGTCGCCTCATTTATTTATTTTTGTTTTACATTGGATATAATGAATTATAGTTCCTTCATGAACCAGAATACTGTTCTAAAAGGTGCTTTTTCAAGCTGGTGCACTGACTTCTATAAGATGTGATGCTTGAGCGAGCATAAACAAGAGTTTTGTAGTACATTATTTAGTATAACCTCCACTGACCGGTCCATCACCCCTGCCTCTTCATCTTGGTTCAACCTCCCCTTCCCACTACTTTCTCTGCTGTGTTCCCTGCTGCAGTATAAGTGTTAGTCCATGCGATTGTTAATAATTCAGTGTCAGCGTTGCTGCACTCTGGTCTGAGGCTGAGCGTGTGCAGAGCAGCGCTGGCTGATACGCTCCTGCAGTCTGTGCTCTGACAGCTGCACCACAGAGAGAGAGAGACTGCAGAGAACACTGAGAAAATCAAATACACCCTCATACACGCACCCAGGGAACACCAGTCACTGCCCACTCTCTCTGTGTCCGTCTCTTCTGAGCCTAACACCTCCCCACGTCTCTCATTCACACCCTCTTCTCTTGCAGTTTTCTTGATAGGGACGGACAGAAACCAGGATCATCCAGCCGTCTGTGTTTCTTGACTGAGACAACTCAAGCTGGAGAAGAGAAGGTGGAAGATGGTGGAAGCAAGGCCCAGATGGACCCCAGGATGGCCGGATTGGCGGCTGTCTGTTTGTGTGCTGCTTCTCTGTATGTTTGGGACGACGGTGGGCCTCAGGGCTCCCAAAACCCCTCGATGTCCAGCCACTTGCTCCTGTACTAAAGACAGTGCCTTCTGCGTGGATACCAAAGCCATTCCCAAGAGTTTCCCACCAGGAATCATCTCCCTGTGAGTACTGGAAAGATCACGTGTACCTATTTCTTCATTTTCAAATAGGGGAAAGTTGCTCATAAAAATGACTATTATCATTGACTTACCTATAAACCATTTTCTCAGCAGCATAACATTATCAAGAGTTAATGATTTATATGAAGATTTGGCCATTATGTCACCTTTCAAGTGACGTCATTCCTTGTGACATAAGGGTTTATGTGATTATAACACAATCATAAAGAAGTCTGAAGAAAAAATATAGCCCTAATTTCCATATAGTCACAGTTTTTGGCCTGTAAAGCTAAAGAAAGGACAACAAAACATAAAGTAGTCGTTTTGACTCTATATGTTGCCATATATATTCCAACCTGATATTTGTTAGTCACTGACAGTTATTTTTCACATTTGGCACCACATTTGTTGTTGAAGCTGCAGTGGAAGGGAATTATTAGTGAACAATGGCTTCATTTCAGTCTGTTTGTCACACAGATCTGTTTTATGGCTTGAGAAGACTATCATGCATATATAGTGCATGTTATGTAATATAGAGTCGAATGGATTACTTTCTGAGTGTCTCGTATGTTGGTGAACTATTCCGTTAAACTGACTAGACAGATAAACAGAAAGAGCTGATAGAAGATGAGGTGAAGTCTATATGCTGCTCTTTTTCAGTCAGCTTACGTCTGCTGTAGAGACTCAACCACAGAAACCTCACCACATACACGGTTATTATCCTCTGGGAGAACATAACCGCAGATACCATTTATTTCATCAACTGTCTCAAGATTTTTCCTCTCTCTGTGTTTTATAGTTCACTGAAGTTATCACACAATTACACTGTATTTCATTAGATACTATTTGCAGACAAGTCATTCATTTATAAAGACTTATGTAAACCAGGTATTCATATTCAAGTATATAGTCTGAAGAAAGTATTATTAAAGGCCTTTGATTTAGATTTCATGTTAGCTGAGTAATATAGAGAGATGTGCATGCTGATGGTGCCCTTATTTTCAGACTGAGAATATAAGAAGGAAGGAAGATCTGTGTCCTACTTTCTAATAATTAATTTGTGAGATCCTTGCAGGTGTGCAGAGCAACTGTTCAAGAAAAAGGCCAAACACAACTGCTCAGAATTAGATATGATATAAACATTGGGAAAAAGTGGTGCTTCTCCTAAATTATTCATTATAATGCTAGTGGTATACTCAGAGTTAAAGCCCCTAAATCTATCATATAATATATAAGAATTAAATATTAAATACATACTAAATAAATACATACAGAACACTCTTGAAACTCAATATGATAAAAATCACATAGAGAACATAGCAACCACCCTAAACATCTTAACATTGTGGTGGTTTTGCACAGGAAAGCATCATGAAAAATCTAGAGTTAAAATGAACGTTTCAGATGTTATGAAGACATTTTTCTGAACTCATGAGTTTTTACTTTAAGATGACTGTAACAGCACAGCAACTATTTGTGGTGATGATGATGATGATAATGATTATGATTATGATGGTGGTTTCTGCTATTCTATCAGGACTATGGTGAACGCTGCTTTCTCAGAGATTCCTGAAGGAGCTTTTTCTCACATGCACCTCCTGCAGTTCCTGTAAGTACCAAATGCACAATGATCCTCCTCTGCATTTTCTTATTATGGCCTGTGTGTGAAAAAAGTGTGAGGATTGTAGTGTTTGTCAGCTGCGTGTCTGAGCAGTGTGTAGTGTGATGTGTATCAGTGACAGACCCTCCATTTACAGACTGCCCACACTCACACAACAACAGTGTTTCTGTCCTCCCTCTGTGTGTGTGAGAAAGACACAAGAGAGAAGTTTGTTTTCCAATGACAGCACGCCAGTTCTTCAGTCACTGAATCACTAAACAAATTAAAAACGTCCTGCAATATCAGATATGCAATGCTTTGTAAAATATAGTAGTATAATACATATAAAAAATGTTATATGCAACATTTAAACTATGTTTCTGTGTGAAAATATGGTTTTGTTTGTTTACAGACACTAGTCCACTGTCAGCAGTAATATCTGTACTTCTCGTTCTGTTCCTTGCTGAAGTAATTTGCATATAGCAGTCAGATGTCATGAAGACGGTGTGCTTTGTGGTGTGTCTGATATTTGAGACCAATAGGCAAGATGTGCTTTCAGCCACAGGAATTTATTGTGGATTCATAAACTCCAAAGGCAGTGATAATGGATTTACATGGTGATCTTTCTGGCAATGCAGCCTTTCAGTGTTTCTGATCTATTAGAGACAGGGTACTGGGTAAGACATTGCACTGAGATAAATAATTAAAATACACAGTTTTCAAACATTATATTTTAACTCCTGTCACATTTGAACACAATGTCTTGTCTCATAGACGATTATTATAAGTGCTTGCCTTTTGTAAAAAAAAAAACAACAAAAAAAAGTACACTTTAGCATACTTATAAAAAGAGTACTTATTACAGAAATATTACATTTTATAAGAACTTAAGTGTGCTTTTCTTATCCACTTAAGTAGGACTTCTTTAAGTGTAATTTCACAATTACTTGAAATATGGTTAAAGTGCACTGCTAAATGCACTGACAAGATTTTATGATAAACTAAAATATACTTTAATGTCATTTCTATTGAAACTTCTATGTTGTGTATGTAAATATGTTTGTAATTACACATTTGAAAGGACGAAGTTGCAATTTAGTACATTTAAGATAAATTATCTTTAAATATGATATTGAATAACATACTACTTATACATTTATAATCAAGTACTTTACATGTGCTTTAGTAGTTAGTCAACACATCAAAATAAATGTTCTTCTTTACAGCAGTAAAATAGTACTGACCCTAAGACAGTCTAAACCTGTCTAAAATATGAGAAATGTTCAGCTCAATGAAAGTGCAAGCTCTTATCTTTGTCTGTTTCTCTTTGTTCTGCACAGGCTGTTGAACTCAAACACATTCTCTCTGATTTCTGATGATGCTTTTGCCGGTCTTGGACATCTGCAGTACCTGTGAGTATGTTTATGTTGCTTGATGGATGGATGGCGTAATCGATGGTTGGCCTGAAGGATAGAGGAGGAGTGGGTTGATGGGTGGGTGGATTGATTACTTGCCCAACAGATGGACAGATTAGATGTTTCAGAATGTCTTCTGTTGCATTTTAAGTGTGATTTATTTTCAAACACAGAGATTTGCACACATAAATGAAAGAAAAAAGGAGCTAAAAATATGGTTTTAGCAGTTTCTTTTAGTTTTCTGTACAAAGAAATATAAATTAAGAGAGAGCTTCTAGAGCATCTCCTCAGGGTTTTGAAAGTGCTCGCTCATTATAATCCAGACATGTAAGGTTTATACTATTTTTTTCTTATAAAATCAACTTTGAAATGAAATGTTTAAAACAGGTCAGAGATCATTATCCATTAGAACATTTATTGATATGAGACAATGTGGCACAATAGCTTTCCCAACAACAACAAACTATGAAATAAATCACAAGTCTTGCCTTCTCGAGAATTGTGGTAGGCTAAGCTCCTCTTTTCTTCTTCTTCCAGTCTTCCTCTCTGTCTCTCATTCTTTCTTTCCTTTCACTGTCAGTTGTTGAATTTGATTACTCTTTTGGGTTTTACATTTTACAGTGCTGAATCAACAGATGAGCCTCCTGTTGGAGGATGTGCCAAATTCATATTGATTCACCAAAGAGTTTATGGTAGTTTCTATAAATGAGACATCTGATAAAAACAGTTTTCCTTTACAGAATATTGAAAGGTCATTTGGTAGATGCCAAATAAAAACATTTATTACTGCTCAAAAGTACTTGTGCATTCTAACTAAATCATTTTTTCAACCTACATATTGTATGCTGCAAACATTTCATCAGTGTTGGAGGTAACACATTACTGAGTAACGCAAGTTACGTAATCGGATTACTTTTTTCAAGTAACTAGTAAAGTAACACATTCATTTTTAATTTACAACAAAATATCCAACTTCTTTTTTCGGTTACTTTTTCTCATTTATTCACTGACATCTGTCCTGTCCCCGTGGTGAGGCTTATTCATTTCACTTTAGGTGTGAAAGGGTCTTTACAGTTGCCAGAAATATAACTTTTGGATTTTTTGTTATTAATAAACAAATAAGCAAGCCTAGTCCAGGGGACAAAAAGTAATGCAAAAGTAACGTAACACATTACTTTCCATGAAGAGTAACTAAGTAACACAATTAGTTATTTTATTTATGGAATAACTCAATATTGTAATGCATTACTTTTAAAAGTAACTTTCACCAACATTGCATTTTATTATATAATAGCAGATGTGACACCTCTTAAAAAAGGACCATTTAAATCAAATACTTTTTGAAAGCCACTGAGATGAATTGGAATATTAATATCTTTCTCCAGGTATTAAAAAGGCATCTTTGAGTGAGACTTGTGCGTGCATGTCTGTGTCTCTCATCTTCATGCAGGTTGTGCAGTTTCTTCTGAGTCCTTCTTAAGATTCAGGTAGCGTTGTCTTTCAGACGAAAGCATTGGCAGCTCAATGACTGCAGAAAGAGAGTGAATGTGATAAAAGAGAAGGGGGTGGAGGACTTGCTATTGCAGAAAGCTTTTAGCATTAATGAAAACGCCCACAACCTCAGAGTCATTAAGCTAAAAGCTATAACAAAGCAAATGCGGCAAGGTTTGCAGACGGAGGCAGGCTTCGTCTTCCTGAACGCTGTGACTCATGAATCCATCAGGGAACAGGCAGCATGCCTTCACATCCTTACTGTTTATTACAATAAATATAGGGGGAGAAAATATGCCATTTGATTAATATCCCTGTCATAATCTTTTATCTTCTCTCTCAAATGGCACACAAATCACTTTAATGACTTCACCTGCAAATATCATATTTACAAATATAACATTTTGTAGCTGTCTGACAAATGAGTTGTTGGTTGAATTAATTTACACGACTTAAATGGTTCATTTAATTCCCATATTCTCTTTTTTCTTCTTTACAGATTTATTGAGAACAACGACATCCAAGCCCTGTCAAAGCACACATTCAGAGGACTGAAGTCTCTGACACATCTGTATGTATTGCATCTGCCTATGAAGTAATCAATTATCAGTGTATTGATTCAAATAATCTGATAAATCCATTTGACATGTATATGCATTTAAAAGTGTTAATTCTCTAGTTCCAAAAGGGTTCAGGCTCATTTGGAACAGAAAACGTTTTTATATGGTCCAGTCTTCAATACTCAAGAGTAAATCACACTGTAATGTGTTAGTTATTGTACCTTATAGATTAGAATAAAGAATGGAGGGATAAATATATCATGTTATGTCTCTCTGGTTTGGATTTTCTCCATGTCAGGTCTCTGTCCAACAACAACCTGCAGGTTCTTCCCAGAGATCTCTTCAAACACCTGGACATCCTCACTGACCTGTATGTACCAGATTCCCAAATATTCCTCTGTGAGGGACTCTTACTAAAAACAAGCTTTTTCTTTTCATGAATACAGACACATTTATGCTGTATGTGAAAAATAGTAAGCATTGTACAGTCAAAATGTTTCCAAAATAAAATTATTACCTTTTATTTTGCATTGACTCTACTGAAGCTAAATCAGCTTATTTAGAAAAAAAATATATATATATATTTCTTCACAAAACTAAATGACAAAAAATAAACTCAAATTTTCCATGGATCCCATGAAAACCACTCACAGAGACCTGCGAGGGAACTCGTTCCGTTGTGACTGTAAGATCAAATGGCTGGTTGACTGGATGGAGAAGACCAACACCTCAGTTCCCGCCATATACTGCGCCAGTCCTTTTGAGTTCCAGGGTCGACGCATCCATGACCTTACACCACGTGACTTCAACTGCATTAGTGCAGGTGAGCCAGTTCAGACCTTAACACATGCTATTTGAGACAGGTAGATGAAATCCAGTTGAAATCCAGTAGTGATATTTCTAAATCTGTAAAACATGTTAACTATATTACCAAAAGTATGTGGGCATCCTCTTCTAAACCCAGACTCCAGTTGTAGGCCAACCCAGAAGTTAATTTTGGTTCGCTTTGATTCTCACACATTTTGTTCATCAAAATAATCTTCATGAACACAAACGTTTATTAATTTTGAAGCCAATCATTAATCACAATCATTAATCTTTGGACAGCTCTTTCAATCTTTGTTTTAAAATTTGAGGTAGAATAGTTGGTTCTAAACACAAGGAATGATTATAAACACAATGAGGCTGTGAAAGTAGACTGGTGAATACACAAGTTTTACTGTTAGCCATTATAACATTTAACGTCCCCAACAATCTCTAGTCCCATTTAACCACTTGTCGTAGAAAAAAATATGAACATATCTTAAGCAGATTTTAACCACAGGCCTTATTTCAGGCATTTCACCTAAAACCCATTCACAAACCCATTGACTTCAGGATGATGGAACCAGAAATGCTAAATGTGGAGTTGTTTCCGAGTTTCAGGACTCATTCCTGCAGCACTCTATCCAGTGACATTCTAGAAAATTCTGTGCTTTCAACTTTATGGCAGCAGTTTGGGGACCGGTCTTAAAGAAATGGTTGACTCCTGACTGGCCCCCACAAAGCCCAGACCTGAACACCTCTGAGGAGTCAGACTCTTTCTGCATCCATGTTCTAACATCAAGAAGAACCCTGCTGAAAAAAACAGCATATGCTGGTTAGGCATGTTTTGAAGCATGGCAGCTGGTTTGAGCTGGTCCTTAGTTGGTCATGAGCTGGTTTAAACTGGTCATGTGCTGGTCCAACTAGCTCCTGCTCAGGACCAGGTCATAACCAGCTCAGGACCAGCTCATGACCAACTAAGGACCAGCTTAAACCAGCTCAAACCAGCTGCCATGCTTCAAAACATGCCTAACCAGCATATGCTGTTTTTTTCAACAGGGAAGGCCTAGGTTTTCATTCTTTTGGCCATGTGGTGTATCTGGATTTCTGCATTGTCCTGTGTTGTGACATGCTATTATCCATCTAAAAAGTTTTGAACAAAACGTTTCTCATTTTTCCATAATTACTGTACATGCATTATACAAAACTCATAGTAATTGAAAGTCTACATGGAATATCTGTTTGTTACACCACAGGATCCTTTAAAGGTATCATGAAATGCAGTTTCAGAGTTTTATATTATGTATCTCAAAGTAAATTTGTAAAGTTCACAATGTTTTTTTATGGCACTAAAAAGGTCCAATACTTGTAAAGAATGATCATCTTCTATCCTAACTTTCTGCAAATAACACTCAATTTGAAGTGGTGTTTCCTCTAGCAAAAACAGAAGTAAACGGCCAGTGCTGTGATTGGCTAACTTCATTGCACCATATCCAACCTTAATTTACAGCATGTTGTATGTTTATATATTAGAGATGGCAACCGATGTGACAGAGCCATATATGTTTGAGTCTGAATCAGATCCTGAGGCAGAAGAAATTAAAACAACACAACAGCAACATAAACTATAATAAAAATGTTCATCTTAAGCAAATTTTCTGATCTGGCTATTCACTAATTTTATTAGTAACACTCAAAGAATGATATGCTTGAGTATTAATAGTGTTTCATGCTGGTTTGATGTTTATTACAAACACACTGCAAGATTAAAAATACATTTCTAATGCTTGGATCTTTAGGAAGGCTATGCAAAGTGTTTGGATGTGCAGTTTCTTTATATCCACTGACAGAACTACATCTGAGTTTGACGGTTTTACTCGACATCTTGTGATTGATGGATAGAGATGAGTTATTCAGAACATGCCTCCTTGATTACATACGGCGATGACACATGTTCATGACACTTCAAGGAAAATTGTCATGTCACAATTCTCCCTATTTCAAATCCTGGTGTTTAAAAGGGTAGAAATGTATAATTTATCATTTAAACTGGAGAGTTAGTTTTGAGTTCTGAAACTTGCATGTTTGTTTTTATTTCAGAGTAAAGTCTTATATATGTGTAAATATCAAGAACCTTTTGATTCTCCATTTCATGACCCCTTTAAAATATACACAATATACACTGGCTCTGATATGAAATGTTCTTCTAATCCAGATTTTGTGGTATATGAGACGTACTCATTCCAGTCGCTGTCTGTGGAGTCGTACGAGTTTAACGATGACCAGTATGTAGTTTTCGCTCAGCCCAACACTGGAATCTGCACCGTGTTCATTTGGGATCATGTGGACATGCTTTTCAAGACACATTACAACATCACATGTAAGTCAAAAACTACAAAGCTGTAAGTGGAGTTTTTTATAATAGAACCAATAAAAATAGAAATGTCCATAAAAAATAACTATGGGGGTGTTCTCTGAAGCAGTGGTTTTCTAACCTTTTTCATGAATCCTATGTTTCGCAACAGTGACAACTGAATGTAATCTTTTCAGACACTTAATTTCACAAGGGAAGGCTCTGAATATTGCAGAGGTTGGAAACCCCTGCTCTGGAGTATTAAATCATTACTCAAAATGCATCAAGATTAATTTGTGTTGCATGTTTAAAATGTAGTTCCATTCAGTTACAAATACTAATGTATGTGTATTCCAGCTCGTTCTGCTGTGTATTGTAAACCTGTGGTTATCAGCAACACTCTCTACATGGTTGTGGCTCAGCTCTTTGGAGGATCCCACATCTACAAGTATGTCTATGTGCACTACTTTTTAAGACTCTATTGTGGAGGCTCAAATATTTTGCGGATACACTTTGTGTATTATCAGAATTAACCCTAAATAAATTTTTATTTACTTATTTACTTTTACTAAAGGTGCAGTAAGTAGTTCTTTAGTGTTAACATCGCCATTCTTCACATACTTTAAGTACTGATACCACAACAGTGAGTTTTAGAGAGTCATACACACAGTAATGAATTCCTTTACCGGTCCAAACAAAAAAAACAAGCAACTTGTGCATCACATTTCCTCTGTCATCAAATCTATCCACCCAGTCAGAATTGTGAGATATAAACTTGAAAAAAAATCAGAGTTCATATTTTATCATTTTGAGCTTGTATCTCACAATTCTGAGTTAATAATTTTCACAAAAAACAATTTTTCTAGCAATCCTGACCTTCTCACAAATTCTGATTTTTTTTTCTCAGAATTGTAAGATAAAAACAATGTAGATTTACAAGATATAAATTCACAATTATGATCAAGAAAAGTTTACAACAGTTTGAACCAATTATATCTGGCAATTCTGAGTTTATACCTCACAAAAGCAACTTTATGTCTGACAATTCTGGCTTTTTTCTTGCAATTATGAGAAGAAAAGTCAAAATTGCAAGATATAAACTCAAAATTCAGATTTTTTTCTTGTAATTCAGAGTTTACATTTAACAGTTCTGATATTATATCTCACTATTCTGAGAAAAAAATTGAATTGTGTGATTAAAGAAAAATGTGTCCCATTTACCTTTTTATTGTTTTATTCCTTGGCGTAAACTTGCAATTCTGAGGAGAAATGTAAGCATTATGAGATATAAACTTGGAAATGTGAGAAAAAACAGTTGCAATTACCTTTTTAAAATTGTTATTCCATTGTGGAAATAAACTTTCATAGAGCGTGACCCATAGCCCAATTAAAACACTTTTTATAGAAAACTATAATAAGTAGGCCTACAGTCTTCATCTCATTCAGTTGACTCAGTAAAACATTTTAAATTAGTACTAAATGCACCTTTTATTTGGTAAAATATTTCAATACCCAACGGTTCATATAGTATCTGTTTGCATGTGCTTATTATCATCATCAGAACATCATTATGACAGTCTGTTGTTGTTGTTGTTGTTGTCAGATGGGAGGAAGGTCCATTGCGTTTTGTCAAAATCCAGGACATCGACACCACCCGTGTCCGTAAACCCAACTTCATCGAGACTTTCCAGATTGAAGAAGACTGGTATTTTGCAGTAGTTGACAGCTCTAAAGCCGGATCCACCAGTCTGTACCGCTGGAACAGTAACGGCTTTTACTCACACCAGTCCCTCCATCCCTGGCACAGAGACACTCACATCGACTTCCTAGAGGTGGACGGCAAACCTCGCCTCATACTCTCTAGCGCCTCGCAGCCCCCTGTGGTGTATCTGTGGAACCGCAGCCAACGCCAGTTTGCCTACCACTCTCAGATCACCGATTCAGGCGACGTGCAGATGGTCAAGCACTTCTGGATTCGAAAAGTGCTGTATCTCTGCCTCACGCGCTTCATAGGAGACTCGAAGATCCTGCGCTGGGACAACCAGCGCTTCGTAGAGATCCAAACCCTGCCGTCACGGGGCTCAATGGCCGTGTATCCGTTCAGCGTCGGAGTGAGGCAGTACCTTCTGCTGGGCAGCGATTACTCCTTCTCTCGGATCTACCTGTGGGACGAGCTCACCCAAAGATTCCAGCCCTTCCAGGAACTCAACATGCTCGCGCCTCGAGGCTTCAGCCTGGTCTCTGTTGACAATAAGGATATTCTGTTAGCGGCCAGTTTTAAAGGAAAGACCATGGCCTACCAGCATCTAGTGGTGGATCTCAGTGCCAAATAGGCAGCTGGAGAGGTTTTGTATAAGTGCGTAAATGCCAAGAAGTGCAAAACTTCCACACTTTTCAACATCTGCATTCACACATGAATTGATTCTATCATTGCTAAATACTCATACATGAGTTACTGTGTAAGCCACCATCAACTCAATAAACATGTTAAAACTTTAAACTGATTACCCATTTTTGGGTCTTTAAATAGCCTAAATTAGTGCTGTCAAATGATTAATCACGATTAATCGCATCCAAAATAAAAGTTTTTTTTTTTACATAATATATGTGTGTGTGCTGTGTATATTTATTACATATATATAAACAGACACACATGCATGTATATATTTAAGAAAACATATGTTATGTTTATATATTAAATATATTTATATATAAATTAAATTATATGAATAAAAATATATACATGTAAATATTTTCTAAATATATACTGTATGTGTGTGTATTTATATACATAATATACACAGTACACACACATATACCAGGCTATGTAAACAAAAACTTTTAATTTGGATGCGATTAATTGTTTGACAGCACGCCTAAATATTTGTCAGTGGCTATTTGCACTAAGTGTAAATAGCATATTTTCTTAGCGATATATGCTATTCACACTAAGTGCAAATAGCGATGGATTCTATTTACACCAAGTGAAAATAGCAAGATGTTCTGCTATTTATACTACTTATTGCAAATAGTGGCAATTATCTGCACCTCAGTATTGTATTACATTATAAAACAGTATGCAATAATAACGTATTGAGTGTAAATTATAGTTTTAATTCAAATTATTAAATGGAAGCCACCTTATTGGGACAATAAAGCCCTCCCTACACCTACCCTAACCCTGCCCGATACTTTTATTTTCAACTATTTGATTATTTCCTTCATTTTTATTGAAAATAAATGCCGTTCCGATGCGATATGAGATTTAAAAAGGGAGAAAAAAAAGTTCAGCAAAAGGCGGCCTCGAACTTGGGTCGAGCGTGTCAAAAAGCATGCGTCTTACCATCTACGCCACTAAAACAGATGCTGAATGAGCATCTTTTCTTAGTGTTGACTAACCCAATCACACGTTGGAGGGCGGAGTTAGTGTAAATAGCCTTTGCCAACAAGGCGGGCTATTTGCACTTAGTGTAAATAGACACTCCGTAAATTGTTTACCATATGCATTGCAATGATTACATGTTTCTTTGATAGGAGGATGTACATTGTTCAGCAGTTTCATATCAAAAAGGTGAATGATATTTTTAGACAGATGTTACTCCCTGATTCGCATATCATCATAACATGAACATGTCTGAAAATACTTTAAGAATATTGTGTTCCTAAGAAAAATAGCAAGTTTCATGTTCGTTACTCAGTTGAACTAGTTAAGGCTTTGCTTTAAGGATTTTCTATGCAGATTATTCTCTGAAAATGGACAACAATTACTAACTGGTAGGTCATTATAAACCATCTGCTGTCATCAGCATGCATTGCAGTAAATGACTGTGGTGGAAATGTCATTTGTGATGTGTCACAAAATAAAGTTGAAAAATATCTGTTTATCTGGTACAGGAATTTCTTTTCTGTCTGTCTCTAACCTTGTGTCTACTCTTCTACTATGAGCCATCAGCCATATCACCCTGTAGCCCAAGACTGGTTGCCCACTGAAGCTCAGCAGGGTTGAGCCTGGTTAGGATGGGAGACCTCCTGGGAAAACTAGGTTGCTGCTGGAAGAGGTGTTAGTGAGGCCAGCAGGGGGTGCTCACCCTGTGGTCTGTGTGGGTCCTAATGCCCCAGTATAGTGATGGGGACACTATACTGTAAAAAGCACCGTCCTTCGGATGAGACAAACTGAGGTCCTGACTCTCTGTGGTCATTAAAAATCCCAGGATGTCCTTCGAAAAAGAGTAGGGTGTAACCCCGGCATCCTGGCCAAATTTGCCCATTGGCTTCTGATCATCATGGCCTCCTAATCATCCCCATACACTGATTGGCTTCTTCACTCCTTCTCCTCTCCACTAATAAGCTGGTGTGTGGTGGGCGTTCTGACGCAATATGGCTGCCGTCGCATCATCCAGGTGGATGCTGCACAATGGTGGTGGTTGAGGAGATTCCCCCTGCTATGTAAAGCGCTTTGAGTACCTAGAAAAGCGCTATATAAATGTAACGAATTATTATTAATTACTCCCTTCCAGGGGCGGCGCCAGAGAATGTTGAACGCAGGTGCTGAGGGGGTGCTAGATCAATGACGGGGGGAGCTGGGCAATTAATAGTAAATATGACCAAAACAGGTTGTTATTATTATTATTTTTATAAGAATAATAAAATCACTATATAGGCGCATTTCAAATGTTTATGAGGAATGTGGGAGTATTATCGCTCTTAGCCTATACTGCATGGGGGCGCGCATGCAATTATTTTTATTTATTTATTTATTCCTGCAAAGAGCTTATACTCCCGTCATTTTTGGATGTGCTTTCTGTCGTATCATGCAGTCTCCGTGAATGGAGCGCTCACAACAATGAACCAGCTCACAGACATAAGAAATAAATCTGCAGAAAGCTTGAAAACCAATTATAATAATAATAAAAAAAAATCTTCTCTGATTATGTAGTCCATATAGATGCATTTCTCTATTAAAGGCACGTCCACTGTGGAGATGGCGAGCCTGAGAAAGCACTAGTTTATTAATAAATAATTAAAATGTATTTTTCCCCGATGCATTCATAATCATTACTTTAGCCAGTGCTTTGCGGCAAGCTTTATGGGTGCGTTTGAGCGCGGAATAATACGCCTAAATGCCTATATTAAAGGATGGTTTAGTAGGTTATTATACTAATCAATTTAATATAAACATGCGCTAGTTGACTAGAACAATCTTTAGTCGGGGGCAGGCCTTGGCACAAGGAACCGATCCATTTTTAAAATAAAATGCTGACATTAAGTGCGACTGCAAATCACGTTGTATTGCACTGCAGTATTTATGCATGTGTAATGAGTCAAATGTTTTTATTTTATTTCATTTATTATGGGGGTGCTATGGGGGTGCTTTGTTTTTTCTTGGGGGTGCTGGAGCACCTGCTAGCCCCTCCCTAGCGCCGCCCATCCCTAGCGTGTCCCAGAGCTTAACAGATAGCAGCCAGAGTCCGACCCCAGCCCGTCTTTTTCCCCCCTTCTCACAAATCAGATTATACTGTTTCAGCTATTAAAATAGTTCAGTTTTGTATGTAATGGCAAAGTGATTATATTTCGTTTTGTCTTTTTATTAAGTTAATTTAGAAAAAACATTTGGAGCATTTTTTTTGTTAATATTTTTTTTTCTTTCTTAAGCCCTATTCGGACGGTAATTGTTTCTCAGGGGGACGTAAGTGATTTTCACCATATACAGGGGGTAGTTGGTGATTTAATTGCCGTCCGAATCCAGGATGTCTGTGTTTTTCTCTCACCACCCCCGTGAAAATCCCCGGCCGAATTACCTACTGTTTTTTGACAAACACCAAGGTCGTGTGCTAATTTAATTGCCGTCCCAATCCACATCTCTGAGTTTACGAGAAGAAATCGATTCAAAATTCAGTGTTTAATCCCTTTTTGAGCACTCCCGAACACCATAACTTTGTACTTCGATATAATTTACATATTATTTCTGAAATGCTGGAAAGTATTTAAAAGAATAATACTTCATGACTGCTCAACCACAGCGACTGGGAGCAGAAAAAGAAGAAAAGCACATAAACTTTCAAATGGGTCTTTATTATGGCAGCAGCAGGTATGCAATACAATTTTAAAATGTGTATTATAAACAGATATATATCGCGTATAATTATATACAACTATAGCGCGTCTATTTTCCTATTTTTAAACAGGAGATTTAAATAATCAAATAATAAATATTATAAAATATGCTTGGAATAATAAGAATACATTTTACATAATAATAAGTATTTTAAAATACATTTTACACAATAATAAGAATACATTTGTAAATAAAATTCATTTTATTGCAGACAATTATATAGCAGCACGTAGAACAGAACTATGTGATATCTCCATCCGAATCAATTATATATATAGAATATATATAGAGAATATATATATAGAATGTATTGAATTATCTAAAATAAAAGCCTAGGCACCAGTTCATTGCATTTTTTCAATGGCAACTTAATATATAGTGTTTTTTAAATAAACCATTAACGAAATATTCGAAAACAAAAACTCATAAATAAAATCTATAAAACGTTTGAGGAGATGGCACACTCATTTTGAATTTATTAGTAAATAATTCAAATATCTCCTTACTATTCCCCCCCGAGGGTAATTACTTTTGGCTTTGCTGCAACTTCAGCCTATTGCGTGTATTTGAATGCAGAACTCTTCAGCTGCGCTGATGGCACCCTCTCTGCTGTTGCGGGACACTAAACCGGTGAAATGCTAGCTATCACGTTTCCCCCTCGTTTTATTTGCATGATTGCATCTGACGATTTTGTTACATTTTAAAACATATTCAGGCACAAACTCTGTATTAAAACATTTTAATAGCCAACTAATGTGTTCTCAAGAATATCCTACCGTGTTGTTTACATTTAAAGATTTAAATTCTTGGAATGTTTGACTTCTCAGTGCGATAGCGTCATAACAGCGTAAATATGAGACTGTTCTGGATTCTTCACTGGTTTACCGCGCTATTATTCGCTCGCACATTTTCAAGGATGTACTGTGGCTGGCGATTATTTGCTAGCCGTTCCTTGCAGACGGATTTAACTCGCTTTTCAAGATGACATCGGAGACAGGAAAACACGCTCCTCGTACATCTACCAAGCTGCCGGACACACACAAGAGGTCCGACGTTAGAAAGCAGTGGACCCGTCTGGAGAAAATAATCTGGCCCGTTGCTCCTGATGGCTATATCCCCAACTCTGTCGTCAGGAGCTTGGCTCCGTATCCAAAGTTCAGTATTCCTTGCGCCAACAGGGGGCTCCAAATAATGGCACAAATAGAAGAAGCAACTCTCCGTTCGGCAAAACAAAGGCGACTGTTAAAGTGTTTTCTCGAAAAGTATGGTCCTCTTAAAGAAGAGCAACAGAACAAGGAAGAAGGCGAAATCAGTTTGGAAAATGTTATAGAAAGTGTACCTGAGGAGACAAACATAACAGCAAGCTTGACATCACTTCAAAATAAGTCAGAGGAGACAAAGACAAGGGCCAACTTGACTCGAAGAGCTGTGCCCCAGAGCCAACACCTGCTCCAGAACAGACAAAAGTTCCTACAGCGAAATGCTTCTTCTGTAGTGGAACTCCAGACGAACAGTTCTTCTGCAGATGATCTTCAGATGAAAGATTCTTCTGTAGATGATCTCCAGACGAATGCTGCTTCTGCACAGGAGCTAAAGAGCGAGGAAGATGGTGAAAAAGATCAGAGCCTCTGTGAAAAGAGCAAAGCTTTTCCCACAGAGCAGTCAAAGAAAGTGAAGAGAGGTCAAAACACTGGTTTTAAACTCCCTGAAGATGTGAGCACAATGTTGCAGAAGGAGAAACATGAGTTGCACCAGGAGATTAAGGAGCAAAAGAAAAGTGATACAACAAACAAAATTGCACATGTGCCAGAGATTGGGGCTCTGAAGCGGACCATGTGGCATTCCCCCTTAAAGAAACTGAAGTCCTTTGTTCCACCGCTTCCTCTGCTGGGTGACAGAAGGCCTAATTCTGTCCTCATGTACCTTTACAAGAGATCAAAAGAAGAATCAGCGCATGAAGGGGTGAAGCATGCTCCAAAAGTGGCTTAGACTACAAATAAAACATTTTTTTGTGCAAAACAAAACATTTTTTTAATGAGACTTCATTTTGTCATTTAATTGTCATCTCATTTATTGTCATTACTCGTTTATAATGACCTCAAAATTCAATGTATTGTTGTCTAACAACAATAATTCAACATTTTCAAAGAATAACGTGTGCATGAAAAGGCCATAAAGCTAAATCATCAGGTCAAACAAAATTGCATGCATATTAGAGACATACAGATCAGAATTGAAAGAGCTGAAGTACTTTGGTGTCTAAATAAATTAGTCACTTAGAAATATATTGTATTTTTCTATTCATTCATTAAAAAAGGCAATGGACAAAAGTAAATGGATAGAGGTAACAACTCATTTTTGTTTTATTTATTCATATTACTGTTTTTAAAAGTTACCGTGTTAGTGTTACCATAGTAGCAGATGCACAGCAGACATACTGTTCTGAGATGAGCGAAAATAGATTTGTGTTCCAAAGATATATCAAACTACTTAAATGTGAATCTTTTATAAAAACAATAACATTCTCTGTGTGTTGTTTGTGTTTTAATACAGTAACTGATTGATTCATTGTATTAGAAAATGACAACAAATTCAGGTTTTCGTCACCACCGTCCGATCTGTCAGCTCTGTCAGATGAATATTTTGATAATATTTCATTATTATATTTATATTTGGAATTGTTGGTCACATGTGAAAGCGTAATCTGTCTGCTAACATGAGAATGTGTTTTGAAATTTAAAAAAAATCTTGATTGTTGATAAAGATAAAGTTGAAATTATATACAGTGCAAGGTAAAAAAACACATTTTGATAAGAAAAGTTGGGAGGTTGCATAGCTCAGTTTCATTTGTCTGAGTCCAAGGTTTTATTTTTTCAATTTTGCACCGTTTTGTCCAACTCAATTTTGAGTGTTTAGTTTAAAGTAAACACTCTCAGTCATTTTTAATACAGCGAGTATCAAAAGAAAGAGATTACGAATAAAGGTTTGTTCTGTATTTTTAAGACATGTTCATTTTCATTCCTGGCATTCAGCACCTTTTGATCCCCAGCAAAGATCATGATCTTATTGCCATAAAATTTAGAGCAATATCAATAAAAATTAGAACTTCAGGCATATTTAAGTTTTAAATCACATTTTAAGGCAATAAGATCATAATATTAACAGGGGACTCGTATAAAGTTAAATAGTTAAAGTTGTGTAGCCTATTTCTTATAAAATACAAATATTGTCACAAAACGGGTCAGACACAGACAGGTAAGTGAGTGACAAGCAGGTTTATTGAATAACAGATGAGTATGGCTACGAGGTATGGCAGGTAAGGGGAAATACAGCAGATTGTCCTTTGGATGGCATGCACAATACTGAGAGTGTCCTATTGTATGCAGAAGAGCCAGAGCAGTGGGTAGGATGACGAACGGGAACAACACAGGAGGAACACAGGAGGAACTCAGGAGGCACGAGGGGAACTGGAAGGTAAGCACACACAGGTTAGTAGATTGAGAGTCAGGTACAGTTCGGGGTAGTGAACGGTAGACCGGACGAGGAGCGTGTGTGGAGTGAGCCTTGATAAAGGGGAGCTTGATGAGCTGTGGCAGGTGCGGGGAATCAGTAATCAGGTGATTTGGATCTGGTGAATGTGGGTGCTGATGACTGTGGTGACTGAGAGGGTTTTTTTTCTCCTCCAGGGGCGGCTCCTGACACCCTCATGCGGCGACGAGGGCGGCCGCGACCTCGGGGTGTGGGACGGTCTGGGTGGTTGCGATGGAATTCTTCCAGCAGTGAAGGGTCCAGTACATCATCGCGGGCCACCCAGGATCTTTCCTCCGGTCCATATCCTTCCCAGTCGACTAGATATTGTAACCGGCCACCCCGTCGCCGTGAGTCCAAGATGTCCCTCACTTGGTACACCGAGGGCTGGTCCAGAATTTCCGGAGGAGGGGGTGCATCTGGCTCGGTGGATTCTGAGGAGGAGGAACAAGGTTTAAGGAGTGAGACGTGGAATGAGGGGTGGATGCGGTACCTGGGTGGAAGCTGAAGAAGGTAGGTGACTTCGTTGATCTGCCTCTGTATGGGGAACGGACCAATAAAGCGGGGACTCAGCTTCTTGCTGGGCAGGCGGAGGCGCAGATCCCGGGTGGACAGCCAGACCAAGTCTCCTGGCTGATACCTGGGAGTAGCGGCACGTCGGGCATCTGCGAAGATCTTATGCCTCCGCACTGCTTGCTGGAGATGGACGTGAGCCGAGTCCCACACTCTCTCGCTCACTCGAAACCAGTAGTCCACAGCTGGAACCTCCGACGGCTCTCCCGTCCAGGGGAAGAGCGGGGGTTGGTAGCCGAGTATGCACTGAAAAGGGGTCAGGCCGGTGGTATTCTGACGGAGGGAGTTTTGTGCATACTCGGCCCATGGGAGGTAGCGGCTCCAGCTGTGCTGATCATCATGGCAGTATGACCGGAGGTACCGTCCGAGCTCTTGGATCCTGCGTTCTGTCTGGCCGTTAGTCTGTGGATGGTACCCCGAGGACAAGCTCACCGTAACCCCCAGCAAGCGGAAAAAAGCCTTCCAGACTCGGGAGATAAACTGGGGTCCACGGTCTGAGACGATCTCCTCCGGGAGGCCATAGTTTCGGAAGACCTGAGTGAATAAACATTCAGCGGTTTCAAGTGCAGTAGGTAGCCCCTTGAGGGGGACGAATTTACAAGCCTTGGAGAAGCGGTCAACCACTACAAGGATACAGGTGTTACCCTCAAATGCGGGGAGGTCAGTGACGAAATCCACTCCAATGTGGGACCAGGGTCTGCGGGGCACGGGCAGTGGGACGAGCTTGCCTACGGGGAGATGACGAGGAGTTTTGGACATGGCACAGACAGAACAACTTTGGATGTACCCGTTGACGTCCCGGGTCATACTAGGCCACCAGTATCGAGCCTGGAGGAGCGAGAGGGTCCGTTGGCTGCCTGGGTGTCCAGAGCCCAGTACTTTGTGTACTGAGCCCAGAAGGGTTTGACGCTGGGAGGCGGGAACATAAGTCTTCCCTTCTGGGCAGCCCGGCGGAGCAGGTTCGGAGTGAGTGGCATCATGGATGTCCTGGTTGATGTTCCACTGAATTGGGCTGACGATAAGGGCTGGAGGGAGAATGGGTTCAGGCTCGGTTGGGGTGTCTGGAGAGTGAAGGCAAGATAATGCATCTGCCTTGCAGTTGCGATTTCCAGGTCGGTAGGTGATAGTGAACTGGAATCTTGTGAAGAACAGAGCCCACCGGGCTTGACGAGGGTTGAGTCTCTTGGCTTCTCGAAGGTACTGGAGATTTTTATGATCTGTGATCACCGTGAATGGATGCAGGGCTCCCTCCAGCCAGTGACGCCATTCCTCCAGGGCTAATTTAATGGCGAGCAGTTCCCGGTTTCCGATGTCATAATTCTGCTCCGCCGGGTTCAGTTTCCTGGAGAAGTAAGCGCAAGGATGGAGGATAGGAGGCTCACCACTCTGCTGCGACAGCACGGCCCCAACGCCGGTGGTAGAGGCGTCAACTTCAACTACAAACGGTATCTGGGGATCCGGATGATGCAGGATGGGGGCCGTGCAGAAAGCTTCTTTAAGCTGGTCCAGGGCTTCGTGGGCAAGGCTGTTCCAGGACAGGGACTTGGGTTTACCTAGTAGCAGGGCAGTGAGAGGAGCCGTGTGCATGCTGAAATTCTTCACAAACCGTCGATAGAAGTTAGCGAATCCCAGGAATCTTTGCAGTTCCTTCACCGACTGGGGAAGCGGCCATTCCTCGATGGCCCTAACTTTCCCCTGGTCCATCTGGATACCCTCCTGATTGATGACATACCCGAGGAACTGGACCGTGGAGCGATGGAACTCGCACTTCTCCAATTTAAGATACAGCTGATGTTGTCGGAGCTTCTGGAGGACCTGCGTTACGTGGTGGCGATGTTCGGCCAGGTTCCGGGAGTAGATGAGAATGTCGTCGATGTAAACGATCACGAACTTGTTGAGGAACTCCCGGAACACCTCGTTCATGAAACTCTGGAAGACGGACGGTGAGTTTGAAAGGCCGTACGGCATGACCCGGTATTCGTAGTGGCCTGCGGGGGTGATGAACGCTGTCTTCCACTCGTTGCCTTCCCGGATACGAACGAGGTTGTACGCGCTCCGCAGGTCCAATTTGGAGAATATGCGGGCTCCACGGAGTTCCTCCAGAGCGGCTGGGAGCAGGGGAAGTGGATACGGCAGCTTCACCGTTTGAGAATTCAGCATGCGATAGTCGATGCAGGGCCTCAAGCCCCCGTCCTTCTTACCCACGAAGAAGAAGCTTGAGGCAGCAGGAGAGGTGGACGGTTGGATGAATCCCTGCTGAAGAGCCTCTCGGATGTAATCCTCCATGGCCTTGCGCTCTGGGATGGACAAGGGATATACTCGACCCTTGGGGAGTTTTGCCCCAGGCAGCAAGTCGATGGCGCAGTCCCATGGCCGATGTGGTGGAAGGATCGTGGCTGCCTGCTTGCTGAAGACATCCTGGAACGCCGCATAGTCAGATGGGAAGGAGGGTGTCTCATGAGGCTCTGGGATTTTAATCAGGGTCGACGCAATCTTAGCGTTGACAGGACGTGGAAGCGGTAGGGGTACGGCGGTGAGACAGTTTTGATGACATGACTCGCTCCAGAAAGTGACCTCACATGGTTCCCATCTGACTTCTGGAGAGTGAAGTGTGAGCCAGGGGCGTCCCAGAATGATATCCACGGTGGGTCCCTCTAGTACCAGAAAGGAGATGGTTTCCTCATGCAGACAACCGATTTGTAACTTCAGCGGTGGGGCGTGAAACTGCACCCTCCCACGCCCTAACAGTTTTCCCTGAATAGTTTCGACTCGGAGCTCTTGGGCCTGGCATTGACGGGGTAGATGGAGACGTCTTAGGAGGTCGTGGAAAATGAAATTGCCCGAAGAGCCCGAGTCGACGAGGGCAGAGACTGAAATAGAATGGTCTTGGATGAGTAGTTGTACTGGTAGTAGAGACAATGTAGCAATTTCAGGATCAACTTGAAGGGTACTCACCGAAGGGCGTGGGGGTCTGACAGGACAGGCACGGAGGAAATGTCCTGGAGCACCACAGTAAAGACGCAATCCGGCCGCTAAGCGGCGAGTACACTCAGCGCGAGCGAGTCGGGTGGAATCCATTTGCATGGGCTCTGGTACTGAGTGACTGCTGGTGAACGCGGAGGGCTGGTGGGCGGCTTTGTGGGGATGACAGGCGGACAATCGCTGTGAGATGCGAGTGGCTCGCTGCATAAAACTCTCTAGTCCGATGTTGTCGTCATAGATGGCCATTTGCATGCGAACCTGTGGATCCAACCCCTGACGATAGGCACTGAGAAGGGCGGCCTCGTTCCAGCCACTAGTCGCCGCTAGTGTACGAAATTGGAGGGTGTAATCGCTAGTCGAGGACGAGCCCTGACGCAGGCGCAGCAGTTGGTCAGAGACGGATAGTTCTCCTGTATCGGATCCGAATACTTCCTTGAAATGATTAGTAAAGGCAATATAGGAATTTATTATGGCACTATTAGCATTCCATATTGCTCTGGCCCAGATCAGTGCCTTGCCGTTGAGGAGGGAAATCAAAAAGGCTACCTTAGAGCGTTCTGTTGTGAATCTCTGTGACTGCATCTCGATAAACAGTGCCACTTGTAGGAGGAAGCCGCCACACTCAGCAGCGTCACCAGCATATGAAGCAGGCAGGGCCATGGGACATACAGAGGCAGATGGTGGATTTGTGATCGGCATGAGAGAGGCCCGGAGGTTGTTGACGAATTCCTTCAGGACCTCGGCGGGTGATGGCGGAAGGGGATCCATAGAGATGTTGGTTCCAGGTACGGTCTTCTGTCACAAAACGGGTCAGACACAGACAGGTAAGTGAGTGACAAGCACACTCTAAAAAACGCTGGGTTATTTTTTCAACCCAAATGCTGGGTTGAGACCGCTGGGTAAGGACGTTGGGTTGTTTTAACCCAATTTTAACCCTTTTTTTCATTGCAGAACTCAAACTAACTTTGGAGTTAAGGACACAGAAGCCTGCTTGTGTGAGGAGGAGGCGATTTTCTCAGCTACTTCAGAAGAGAGGGATAGACAGTTTAAGGCAAGTAAACTTCATAATTCCATGTTATCAATATTTTTTTACTAAGTTATGTAAACCATTGATGTCTGTTTTTTTTATTGCAGAACACAAACCAACTTTGGAGTTGTCTGATTTGGAGAGTCATCATTCTTGGTCTTCCTTTCTTAAAGGAATAGTTCACACAAAAAATAATTTATTTGCCCTCATGTCATTCTAAACCTGTAAGACTGTCTGTCTTTAGAACACAAATTAATATATTTTTAATTTTCTCTCATAATTTTTTGTTAATCCATTGAAAGTCTAGATAATCAGTATTTTCAAGGTTAAAAAATACAGAGTTATTGCAGAAGTAATCCATGCCAATATTTATATATGAATAAATCTTAAATTATGTGATTGTGAACACGTTCAGAAGAAAATATTGGTCTCCCAGACTTGCAATGGAGGACAAAAATTAAGAGAATATTAAATATATTTATTTGTGTTCCAAAAATTAGCAGAGTTTGGAACAACATGTGGGAAAGTAAATTATGACCATTTTCATTTTTTGGTGAACTAACCCTTTAAAGAGCAGCCCTCCACGTACATGGAAATTTGTGAGGTATGTGAATGTCATGTTTCAGTAATGTTTCAGTAAAGTAGTAGCTTTCTGAAAGCAGTATATTTATTTAAACAATATTACATGCCCTCACACTAGTGCTGCCATTATAGCATTCTAGAGCGCTGTGGTAGACAGACATTAAACAACCACACAAAGTGGTTGAAATTATAAAACAGATTATTTACCTATCCTTACTGATGTGGATGCACCTCTATCTGAAAATGGATAGTTTAATTAAATGTTTTCTTTTTTCAAATGTTTTTCTCTTTTTAGGCCACTGATGAAGAACAGGCGGTGACTGGGATGAATGCTGGTCAAAGAGGAGAATGACATTTCCCCCAAACTGATGCAACAGTGGTTTTAAAGGAGGACACTGCCCTGGATGTTGTAAAAGATGTGAAAGTGACGTGACATACGACCAAGAATGGTGACCCATACTTGGAATTTGTGCTCTGCAATTATCCCATCCTAAGTGCACACACACAGCAGTGAACACACACACACACCGTGAACACACACCTGGAGCAGTGGGCAGCCATTTATGCTGCGGTGCCCGGGGAGCAGTTGGGGGTTCAGTGCCTTGTTCAAGGGCACCTCAGTTGTGGTATTGAGGGTGGAGAGAGCACTGTACATTCACTCCCCCCACCTACAATTCCTGCCGGCAACCTTTGGGTTACGAGTCCGACTCTCTAACCATTGGGCCACGACTTCCCCCATGTCACATGCTGTGCTGATGGGGCTTCTTCATGACTACATCAGTTATGCTAAAGAGATCATGAAAATTGGCAGTGATGCATGATCTGTATTCAGGGACTATGAAACAAACTAGGCTATAAGTGTATAATTTGTAAAAACCAAATGTTAAATGCTTGTTCTGTGTTGTTTAGTAGAAATGGAGTTTACACTGTCATTCATACACATGCTCACATTCTTTCACACACATGCTTCTGTTAAATGTTATAATATCAGTGTTAATGTTGTGGTTTATTTGTGTACTCTCATGCCAGAATAGTTTGTAAAGAACTTAACTATTAACTAATTGTACACTTATTGTATAATAGTGTTTTTGTATATTTTTATACAATATATAAAATTTACCAAAAAAAGTCAAATTTGATCTTAAAAGTTATATTCAACAAATGTTAAATGCTTCGTTTATAAACTCTGTAGCTGTTAATGCCATACTTTTCTGCATTTCTTCTTACATGCATGTTACTTTTTGACTGTTTTCTCTTGTTGTTTTTAATAAATATTTATCTTTTGATACTCATTCTTTGTGTGTAAAAGTGATTTTAAAATTAACAAGATTTGTAGGTTTAATGCCTAGCTCGATTTGGGTTCATTTTAGCCTAGCAATGTAGTAATTTTAAACCATAAAAAAAGCAACCCAGCATGCTGGGTTAAACATAATAACCCAACTTGTTGGGTTAAAATAACCCAGCGCTGGCTTCGTCCCTTTTTGACCCAGCGCTGGGTTGCCAAAATAACCCAAATTGGGTTGTTTTTAACCCAGCAGTTTTTAGAGTGCAGGTTTATTGAATAACAGATGAGTATGGCTGCGAGGTATGGCAGGTAAGGGGAAATACAGCAGATTGTCCTTTGGATGGCATGCACAATACTGAGAGTGTCCTATTGTATGCAGAAGAGCCAGAGCAGTGGGTAGGATGACGAACGGGAACAACACAGGAGGCACGAGGGAAACTGGAAGGTAAGCGCACACACAGGTTAGTAGATTGAGAGTCAGGTACAGTTCGGGTAGTGAATGGTAGACCGGACGAGGAGCGTGTGTGGAGTGAGCCTTGATAAAGGGGAGCTTGATGAGCTGTGGCAGGTGCGGGGAATCAGTAATCAGGTGATTTGGATCTGGTGAATGTGGGTGCTGATGATTGTGGTGACTGAGAGGTTTCCCTGACAAATATATTGTCATTATACTGTATTTTGTATTAATTTTTCTTGTGTGTTGACAAAATGAATAAGCACCGAGATAGACCAGACAGGAACACCATGCATCACCCCTCAAATAGCCTAACTGAATGAATAAATAAATTTAACAAATTAAAATAAATTAATTTGTCCGGCATCGGTTTCCGTTTAGCTATATTATTTAGTTCCAAAAACACAGGGTATATGATTAGTTTCTCTCTCTCTCTCTCTTTCTCTCTCTTTCTCTTCATGTGTAGGTTAAGTGTTACATGTTTAAAAATAGCCTATCATGGCAATATTCAATTCCACAGTGCAGACAAATCAAATCTATTATTAATACTCTATTATTATTATAAAAAATCAGTGTTTTATTAATATTATAACATATTAACATTAACATATTAACATTCTAATTAAATTATTATTATGCATTATTATATAATAATACATTACTACTACTACTACTACTACTACTATTTAATTATAGCCTAAACAATATATTACATTTAAAATGAATTAAAACAATTGGAATTTTGAACACTTTGTAAACGGGATTTCTACATAAGTGCGCGCACACCAACCTGGCGTGGTCTAAAGCTGAATAAAGCAGGCATAACGCCAGCAGGGGTCACTCACACTTCATTAAATAAATAATTTTACTAAATTACATGGAACCGCAGTGGCACAGTAACTTCACAAGGTCACCACAGGTATATGTTTCATTTACAATGTCTTCGAACGCGGCTCATCCAATCAGAATCAAGAATCTTGTTTACTTTTAAAGTCACGGTTGATTGGTCTGCAGTTCAAAGCGATATCACAAAAGCACTGTAAGGTTGATCTCGCTGTTATTGGCTCACGCTACCTTTAGAAGATGCGAGGAATACACGCTCCTCGTCCACCAATCAAATCGCCGGACATAAACAAAACGAGACTCGATTGTAGAAAGCAGTGGACCTGTCCAGACAAACTCTTCTGTCCCGCTGCTTCTCACGGTCCTTGCGAAATCAAAGGGTTATCGTATATTTGGTCCAATAACAACATCGGAGCCCAAGTTAAGGAAGACAAAAATCTCAGTTTGCCAGACTGTCAGCGTCTGTTGCTCAAGAAGTATGAGCTTACCAAGAAGGAAACTAATGTAAGAGCCAACTTGACACTTCTAGGAAGTGCACCCAGGAACCAATACTTACCCCAGCATACAGAGAAGTTCATTTGGAAGGATGTTTCTTTTGAAAACACGCTCCAGACAAATAAGTATAATGTAGAGGAACTTCAAACGAGTGCATCTGAGTATGCTTTTTCTGTAGAAGATCTTCAGAGGAGTCCGTCTTGTGCTGGGGAGCTCCAGAAGAATGCATGTTCTTCAAGGAAACTGAAGCGCAAAGAAGATTATGAAAAAGCCTTAATACGTCTTCCAAAAATTAGGCCTCAGAGCCAACAGTTTCTCCAGAAAAATGCATCTTTCACTAGGAGGTCAGCGAAAATGGAGGAATGTGATGAGCCATGGTCTCTGACTCCATGGGTGGAGAATGACAGCGAAGACGAATCGATTGAGGAGGTCACATGTATAGCAGAACAAAAGAAAAGGGAGATAAAGAAATATGAAAGCTTTCAAGCCAGTGCAAGACAAAGTGTAAGACTTCCAAACATTGGGCCTCCAAAACAGAGCCACCTGCAAAAGACCAGATACTCCATCGAGCAGCTAAAGTCATCTGTGCTTCCGTTTCCTCTGCTGGGTGAGAAGACCTGATTCTGACAAAAGATCACAACCTTCTCAGAGAGCTTCAGAAGAGAAAGGAAAGTCAGCTGAGGAAGATATGTATTTTAGAACGTACAGTGCAGATTTATTTATTGAAGTATTATATTCATAAACTATTATAAACTGATATTTCAACTTTATTTTGTGACATAGCATTAAATGCACAGAAAATTGGTGTCCAAATGTAATAAATATAGGCTATTAAATGCTTAAAGCTAAATGTATTTGGAAGGTCACCTTTTTTGGAGCAACTCACAACATATAATCACTGCAATATGGTAAATATTCATTTAGCTATTAGGCTATATCTTATAGAATTATTGTAATCAGAAGTACAAACAAAAATGTTATCATTAATGCCGGAAAAGTAATCTAATTTGCTTGGAAAATCGCTAATGAAATTTTAGGAACTCACTTAAAATTGCTGTAAATGTTTAATCATATACTGTAGCCTATTATAATGTCTTTGTTTTAATTTCTACTTATCTAAAGATATATAAATTAAACATATTTATTCTATATTATAAACATTTGAATACTACTGGAATAAACAGCTTGTTGATTAAAACACAACATTATTCCTGTTGGATAATTTATGATGATAAACATCAGATATATTCAGACAATATAATTTATTATACAAAGTCTAAACAGTAGTGCACAAACATACTTCAAGATCCACCAAACCCTTGTGAATAATGGGTAAACATTAGCATGCTTTAGGCCTACTTATGAAAAAAATAAAATAATAATAAATATATATATATATATATATATATATATTTAAGTCTGAACTGAATGTAATGTTTTGGGCAAATAACCTTAAGCCTAACCATATGTTAATTAATAATTGTAGCCTAATTTCTTCTGTATGTTAGTCAACACATCAAAATAAGTGTACTTCTATTAAACAGGACAAAATATTATTTAAACAATGATTTAAAATGTACATTAAAGTGAGATGTTTAATTTGACATTATTATATTATATCTACTATGTATTATTATTTGACAATATATATATATATATATATATATATATATGAAGAGTTCATTGCAAAAACAGATAACAGAAAAAAATCATGTTTTTTCATTGTGCATTCCAATTAATCTCAATCAAACTGCAGTTGTTGTTTTTTCGACTAGGTTAAAAAATAACAAAAATCAGCTAACTAACACAAAAATATAAAAAACATGATTTTTTTAAATCAAAAATTGAGTTATCTGTTTTTGCAAAAACTCTTCATATATATATATATACAGGTGCATCTCAATAAATTAGAATGTCGTGGAAAAGTTCATTTATTTCAGTAATTCAACTCAAATTGTGAAACTCGTGTATTAAATAAATTCAATGCACACAGACTGAAGTAGTTTAAGTCTTTGGTTCTTTTAATTGTGATGATTTAGGCTCACATTTAACAAAAACCCACCAATTCACTATCTCAACAAATTAGAATACATCATAAGACCAATAAAAAAAAATATTTTTAGTGAATTGTTGGCCTTCTGGAAAGTATGTTCATTTACTGTATATGTACTCAATACTTGGTAGGGGCTCCTTTTGCTTTCATTACTGCCTCAATTTGGCGTGGCATGGAGGTGATCAGTTTGTGGCACTGCTGAGGTGGTATGGAAGCCCAGGTTTCTTTGACAGTGGCCTTCAGCTCATCTGCATTGTTGGGTCTGGTGTCTCTCATCTTCCTCTTGACAATACCCCATAGATTCTCTATGGGGTTCAGGTCAGGCGAGTTTGCTGGCCAATCAAGCACAGTAACACCATGGTCATTGAACCAGCTTTTGGTACCTTTGGCAGTGTGGGCAGGTGCCAAGTCCTGTTGGAAAATGAAATCAGCATCTCCATAAAGCTTGTCAGCAGAAGGAAGCATGAAGTGCTCTAAAATGTCCTGGTAGATGGCTGCGTTGACTGTGGACTTCAGAAAACACAGTGGACCAACACCAGCAGATGACATGGCAGCCCAAATCATCACTGACTGTGGAAACTTCACACTGGACTTCAAGCAACATGGATTCTGTGCCTCTCCACTCTTCCTCCAGACTCTGGGACCTTGTTTCCAAATGAAATGCAAAATTAATTTCATCTGAAAAGAGGACTTTGGACCACTGAGTTCTTTTTCTCCACAGCCCAGGTAAGATCTTCTGACGTTGTCTCTGGTTCAGAAGTGGCTTGGTAGCCCTTTTCCTGAAGACGTCTGAGCGTGGTGACTCTTGATGCACTGACTCCAGCTTCAGTCCACTCCTTGTGAAGCTCTCACAAGTGTTTGAATCAGCTTTGCTTGACAGTATTCTCAAGCTTGCAGTCATCCCTGTTGCTTGTGCACCTTTTCCTACCCAAATTCTTCCTTCCAGTCGACTTTGCATTTAATATGCTTTGATACAGCACTCTGTAAACAGCCACACCTTTCAGTAATGACCCTCTGTGACTTACCCTCTTTGTGGAGGGCGTCAATGTTCATCTTCTGGATCATTGCCAAGTCAGCAGTCTTCTCCATTATTGTGGTTTCAAAGAACAAGAGATACCCAGAATTTATACTGTAGGGATGGTCATTAATTGAAACTCAAATGTAAATATTCTAATATTTTGAGATACTGATTTTTGCCTTTCATGAGCTGTAAGCTCTAATCATCAAAATTAAAACAAAAAAACTTTTGAAATGTTTTACTTTACATGCAATGAATCTAAAATATATGAAAGTTTCACTTTTTGAAATAACTTACAAGAAAAAATGAACTTTTTCACAACATTCTAATTTATTGAGATGCACCTGTACATACATACTGTCTTTAAGTGTGCATTTATTCGGAAAAAGGGATATTTGAAGAAAAATGTCATAATTGAAATTTTAATAGACGATGTAGAAATGCAGTAAAAATGTTTTTATATGATTTACAGGCCTCATGAGGTACAAAGTGCTTTCAAACATTTTGAACACATTTAGGCCAAGTCATGTATCCCGACAAATTTGTAGTATTTTTTTTAATGCTTTGTCAACAAATAGCATTGTATACAATGCCATCTGTATAACAAAGAACATTTCACATGCATCAACAAGGAAAAAAAGAGAAAGAAATGAGAAAGGGTACATAAGCGTCAGTTTGACAATTTTATACTTCCATAGGATCTTTGTCACAGTGCACACAGCAGGGAGGAACGAGCAACACGCAGACGAGGATTAAACTCAAAATACCAGTCTTTAATGTAGACACGGCAGGACAGACACACAGGAACACCGGGAGTAACGAGTAGACCAGACGACACTTACTAAACAGACAGGAACTTAAATACACAGGTTAATAACAAAAACACACCTGGAACATAATTAACTAATAATCACACTAAACAAGGACAGGAAACTAACCAAATATGGACACAAGAGGACGGGAAACACACGACACAGGACTGACAATCTTACAATGCAATTTTAATACAGAAAATATACTTTGCAGGTGAGCACCATATATATATATAGAGAGAGAGAGAGAGAGAGAGAGAGAGAGATATTAAATGTTAAAGGGGGAGTATTTTGACATCACATCTATATAAAACATTTTTTCAAGCACTATAAAAAGAGGTTTGCCTTTTGTAAACTTGCATTCATGAATGTGAAATTTTGGCTATTTTGTAGTAATCTTCATTCCATTTTAATCCAGAATAAATGAACGACCAGAAGGAAAGATATCAAAGGCAGGAGCAAATCACACCCCGTTAAAATGATCTGCAAGTACAGTTTTTCCACATATACTTTTAGTACTCTACAAGTGCATATTCAATCAAATTAAGCACACTTTTTAACAAGGGAAGTCCATTTGATTTCCACAGCGATGTGAGTGTTTTCTATTAGCGGGTTTCCACCGCGAGGTGGCAGTAAGTTATCATCAGTGGTGTTATCATGACGGGCAGAGGGGAAAGAGCAGTGTTGTTGTCTTCCGGGTGAGGTGCTGTCATCGTTAGCGTACAGTTACACGGTAAAAACGGAGCTTTTCGCGTTCCTCTCTCCACCGCCGATGATTTAAGCAGTATGTGGATTCCCGCCGATGGATGTCTCGACAAACACTGAGGAGATCTTAGCTGAGAGCTTTATCCAGCTGCTTGAACTTGAGGTCTGAGCTTCAATCTTAAAGCACATCTGGAGAACCAGTTGTTGGCTGTCACTCGAAACCTAGTGAGCTTCCTAACGTTACCTAGATAGCATGTATCAGGCATCATAGCCGTGCAGCTCACTAGATTTGGACATACGGCATTATATCTTTAACGTTGTCAGGCTCGTTACATTGAGTTATTTGGTTTTGATCTTTTTCTCTGTGTACTTGCCAGCAGAGCTGACCGTGATCACTTGAGTGACATTAATGTGAAATGCTGTAATGTAGGTCTAATTCATTGCCTCTCTGCTGAGTACCGAGAAATACAGGCATATTTACTAGTTAGACTGCTACAAGGTGCTTCACATAAAGTCACAGCCGTGTTTTACATGCTGTATTTCATCTATTATGATTTAACCTTTTTATTTATTTTTAAAATCAGTTACTTAACCATAAAATAAAAATGAATTATTTGATGATTATTATGCATGCTAATTTTATAAACTCATGTTCGAAAAATGTGGCCAGCCTAAGGCACACCTGTGCAATAATCCTGCTGTCTAATCAGCATCTTGATATGCCACTGTTATGCCCATTTTCGACCCCTGCCAAATTACTACCCCCTCTCGTTGAAATGGCTACCTGATTGCCTAATCCTAACCCCTCCCCCACACCTAACCCTAAACCTACCAATAAATACTAGGGGGGTAGTAATCTGGCAGGGGTCAGAATTTGGCACATCACCACACCTGTGAGGTGGATGTATTCTCTCGGCAAAGGAGAAGTGCTCACTAACACAGATTTAGACAGATTTGTGAACAATATTTGAGAGAAATTGGCCTTTTGTGTACATAGAAAAAGTCTTAGATCTTTGAGTTCAGCTCATGAAAAATGGGGGCAAAAACAAAAGTGTTGCGTTTATAATTTTGTTCAGTATATATATATATATATATATATATATAGTAAACCAAATAATAAATATTTTTTTCGGTTACTTTATTTTAAGGTGTCCTTGTTATAGTGTAATTATACATTTAAGTACTGAGTTACTTGCATGTAATTATGTATAATTAATTGTTATTATATTAGTAAGTACATGTAACATGGACACCTTAAAATAAAGTGTTACCAAATGTACTTGAGTCCTACTTAAGTGGATAAAAACACTCTTAAGTTAACTGCATTTAATGTAATTGCAAATAACATGCAGTTAAGTGTCTAAAATCAATACGTTCAGTTTCTTTTAAAATGTATTATTTCCATAATTAGTACTCTTATTAAAAGTATGCTAAAGTGTACTTCTTTTACGCTGGGGTAGTAATCATTCAAACACTTTCATTCACAGCACAATGTCGGTTTCAGTGGAGAAGAGGAATGTGTGTTTCCCGCCGGACTGGGAGGATGACGAGCGAATGGCTTTCTTGTTCTCTGCCTTCAAAGAGAACCGAGATGTTGACTGCACAGACTGGGATGGGAAGATAGACTTCTGGAGTCCTCTGATCATTGATCACTGCAGGCGATGCGGGTCGGTGTGTGTGAATCTGCAGGAGCTGAATGAGAGCTTCAGGAGGAAGGGCTGTGTTCCTCTGGGTTTGAGTACGGTTCTTCAGAGCATGATTAGGTAAGTCACTGTCACCTCAAGTACAGAGTCGCATAGATCACCATGTGTGATCAGTACATGGATTTATAGCACGCTGTTCGGATTTGTTTTATTGTTCTTCTAGAAGCGGGAAGGTGCAGAAGGAATCAGACTTTGCTGCAAATGTAGACTCAGGTTGGTTGTCGTGGGGTGTTGGACTCTTGTTAGTTCGACCTCTGAAGTGGACGCTGTCAGCTCTGCTGGGCAGTGGGAGAGTCCCGCTGGAGGAATCGTTTGTTGTGATAGACCTAGTGAAAGTAAGTGTAAAACTAACAGCATGAATACCCATTAATGCTCATTTCCAGCCGTTATAGACAACTGCTTGCTAAAATGTTTGGGGTCAGATTCGTAAACAGAGCAAATTGGCGTGAGAGCATAATCCCATAATTAAAATAAATTGGAAGTTATTAAGAAGATAGAGCGAGTGCGGCTCTTTTACCTGAAATTAAACTGATTAACACAAACCTTTCATGATTCATTTAAATGCTCTAAAATTTTGCATCTAAAAGGGAAAATCATACAAATGGATATACTATAAAGTCAGGCTCAAAAATGACTGTCCAGGCCTTTTCTTCACTAATGTTAGGCTCCATGTCTTTAGTAAATCCTGACAGTAGTTTTTTAATGCTAAAAGAGGGTTTTGCGTTGGTGCAAGCTGTGAATCTGTCCCTTATTCAGCAAGGATTAAATAAACTGGTCAAATATAACGGTACAAATGTTTACATTGTTATATAAAATATTTTTCAAATAAGCGCAGTTCTTTGGAACTTTATTTTCATGGAAGAATTCTGAAAAATTGGATCACAGTTTCCATCAGAAATATAATAATGAGAAATAATAATGCATTTTTCTTGAGCAGCACATCAGTATATTAGAATGATTTCTGAAGGATCATGTGACACTCAAAACTGGATTAATGATGCTGAAAATTCAGCTTTGATCACAGGAATAAATTACATTTGACAATATAATACAATTGAAAACAGTTCTTTTAAATTGTAGTAATATTTCACAGTATTACTGTTTGTACTCAGTATTTGTATTTACTGTTTTTTTTTTTTTTTTGTTTTTTTTCAAATAAATTAAGTGAGCAAAAAAGTGAAAGTGAAGTGACGTGTGGCCAAGTATGGTGAGCCATACTCTGAATTTGTGCTCTGCATTTAACCCATCCAAGTGCACACACACAGCAGTGAACACACACACACACACACACAGCAGTGAACACACACACGGAGCAGTGGGCAGCCATATTGCTGCGGTGCCCGGGGAGCAGTTGGGGGTTCGGTGCCTTGCTCAAGGGTCTTTGGGTTGTGAAATGACTGGTAAATTTCCCTCTTCCTGTGAAGTCATGTATCGATGTATCCGTGTAGTGTGATTGATTGGACTGAACATATATATTACCTTCATACATCGCAAATTGCTGCTGTTCAAATATTAATACATTCTCAACATTATTAATATTAATACATTCTCAAATTCACTCCCATTTTTAACTCCAATTTATATGATGTAATTTGTAATTTAAAAAAAAAACACTTTTGGACTCCACTGTATATTGTTTATATGGCTTGCAGGTAGTTATCGGTCAGATTTGAGCGTAGGCTGTGTTTTTCTTTTGCAGGAAAAGGCTGCGGTGTTTTTGGCAGCATATCGGGCTTCTCCTTTAGCAACACACTCTCTGCTGTCTTTCCAAGAGCTGCGTGCTCTCTCCTCTCACATCTGTCCAGATGAAAGCTCGCTCTGCCTGGCTCTGCTGCAGCTACAGAGAGAGAAACATGTCACCGTCTCACTCCATGAAGGCGAGAAGGTGTGTTTGAGTACAAGAGCGAACCTTGATGTAGCCGCACAGACTTTAGGGAAAGAAAGTTGATGCATTTTGAAAACTCTGTAGGTAATAATGCAGGTTATACTATTTTTCAGTGATTCCTCACTTCACTCTATCCGTTCAAAAGGTGTTTTTTTTTTTTTTTTATGAAAAAACATATTTCTATTCAGCAAAGATGCATGAAATAAGTATGGAATCTTATTTCTGCCATGGGAAAAAAAATGAATTATGACGTTTTATCTTACAGTTCTGTCTTTCCGACTTTTTTCTCGCAATTCTGAGTTTACATCTCACAGTTCTGTTTTTATGAGATATAAACAAAGAAAAAAAGTAAGAATTCAGACCTTTTTTCTCAGAATTTCGAGTATATAAAATAGTAAAAAAAAGGCTAAAAATACAATGGTAAATCTTACAATTCTGACTTCTTTTCTCACAATTCTGAATAAAAAAGTAATAATTGTAAGATTTACTGTTTTTATTTATGTATTTTTTATTCATTTATTTTGTAAAAGTATTCCGTTGTGGAAATGGGCTTCCATAGTAAAGACATTTATAATGTTACAAACAATTTCTATTTCAGTTAAATGCTGCTCATTTGAACTTTCCATGTTCCAAAACCATGAAAAAAATTAAAATAAATCACGATTTCTACAATAAATATAGAGCAACAAATCTGTTTTTAACACTTGGTTTATAATGATAAATGTTTCTTGAGCAGCAAATCAGTATATTGGAATGAGTTCTGAAGGATCATGTTGACACTGAAGACTGCAGTAATGATGCTGAAAATTCAGGAATAAATTAAATTGTAAAATATAGACAACGGTTATTTTAAATTGTACTAATTTTCATAATCTACAAATATTTTAGATTTGGTGAGCATAAGAGTCTTCTGATAAAAAACATTAAACAACTTTTGAACGGTTATGTATATCTGAAACAGTCATGTTTCAACATTTCTTCAATCAATCAGCGACTTAAATGTGTCACTAAAATCACAGGGCACTGATTGGTTGATTAGTATCTTGTAGCACATGTTTGGTTTCAGATTGCTCCGTTCTGATGAAACTTTTGACCATGTCCTTGTATAGCTGGTGAAATTTAGTCAGGCAGGACAAGGCCGTGTGTCTCCCGTCAGCGAGGTGGACCTGGGCATCTATCAGCTCCAGCGCAGCGAGAAGCTTCTGGAGGAGAGGGTGGAGGTGTTGGGACAGGAAGCAGAAAAGTGAGCCAGTTCATCCAAATTGCATTGACATTATTCCAGCCAGTGTCACTTCTGTGACGTGATGGGTTATTACAATAGAGCTGCAGTTAAATTATGTGTTGTCTAATGTGCAGGTGTAAGCAGCAGGCAAAATCGCTGCTTAAAGAGGGGAAGAAATCACAGGTATGAGTGCCCTTTTTGTGTTTTGTGCCTGTTGTAATAGGCAAGGAATGTGTTTTAATGAATTGCCACCTTTTCCTGCCACAGGCCCTGAGGTGTTTACGTGGGAGCAAGCGGGTGGAGAAGAAAGCAGACCGTCTGTTTGCTCAGCTCGAGACCGTGAAGGGGATCCTGGACAGAATAGCAAACTCCCAAACCGACCGCCTGGTGAGACGCACAGACACACAGATGCACTGACCGTCTGCTGTGAGTTGCAACACATGCTGTTGGCCAACACCAGTGAACGTCACCCATGATTCTCCACGTCGCACTCGTACAAGCCAGCACTGTATTGCACTTTTTTCTTGTTCACATTAATGTCATTAATGAAATTAATATCGTCTACACCGCCTAAAGCAGGAATTCCACAATTTTTTTGTCAGCCAAATCTCTTTGAACTGAAATATTTACTTGAAGTACGCCCTGAGAATATTTCAGTAATTTACCAGTACATTCACATGCCCATAGTTATCATAGTGATCATGATTATTGCTTCTCTCGATTAAGCATAATCATCTGCAATATTTTCCCACAGATTTCCTGAAAAGTTTTTTTTTTTTTTTTTTGGACATTTGCTTTATCTTTCATTGGTTTCATGCCTCCACAAGCATTAAGGGTTGCCAGATGACAAGTTTAAATCCTCCAATCAGTGCTTTTCTTTGAAATAGACACATTTTTTGCCCAGTGTTTTACTTCATCTCTCCAATCTGACAATGCTTAAAGCGGAAAAAGCACTGATGATCTGATAACACCAGCAAACATGTAAATTTGGGTTTTATCTCTAGTGAGATAATCTGTTCAAATGAAAGTGAAATACAATCTTTGTTCCTTCACACAGCCGTTTGAGCTGTTTGCTGTGAGTAAATCTGCCATCAAACCTTCTCACTGATGAAGTAATACATCTAGACATGGATCTCGACTATATTGTAATAACAAATGGCAAACAGAATGGGATCTATATACAATGAATAAACTCCATGAAATTAGTCCCAATGTTGGAAAAATAAATTTCTATAAATTTCAATGCATGTTGGCCACAATTATTGGCACCCCTAGAAATTCTTATGAGTAAAATATCTCTGAAGTATATTCCCATTCATATTTAAAGGTGCTGTATGTAGGATTATAAATATGTTCATACAATCCCCCCACAAAATAGAAAGTGGCTGTAAGAAAAGAGATAAATCCATTGTTTTACTTCAATGATAGGTTAGAATTAATATTAAAATTAGTTGAGTCTTGGGGTCACCTAAAAAAAAAAAAAATTAAATATATTAAATGTTTTAATATGTGTGAACAGGTGATGCAGGGATAACATACCAGGCAGGTGTGGCGGCTCTGAGAATCTCACTGAAGGACAATAATCCAAAACAAACCCAAAATGGTGTGACTGTGGAGCGAGCAGAAAACCTGGTTGATCAGATACAGAAGAAATGGTCTCTGATCTCTTATCAGGTGTTCTCCAAATCTTCAGGCATTATAGGAGAAAACTCAGAGCTGTTATGCGTTGCAATAATTGGGTGCCAATAATTGTGGCCAACATGAACTAGAGAAAGCATTTATTTCACAATGAGACCCCCCCCCCCCCAATTTCCATTGTTTTACTTCAATGATAGGTTTTTTGTGAATTTTTTGAATGAAAGATCAAGGACAAACAATGCAGATTTATTTTCACAGCCGCCTTTGCTCATATTTACCAAGAGTGCCAATATTAGTGGAGGGCACTGTACATTATGCATGGCTTAATGAAATGTTTTAATATGTGTGAACAGGTGATGCAGGCATACCAGGCAGGTGTGGCGGCTCTGAGAATCTCACTGAAGGGTGTGACTGTGGAGCGAGCAGAAAACCTGGTTGATCAGATACAGGAGGTGATTCATCAGATATGCATTGTTTATGCTGATATTAGTTAGAATGCAATTATACATATTTTAAAAAAGATCTTTATTTTCCATTTATGCTTTTTGCACAGTTATGCGACACTCAGGATGAAGTCAACCAGACTCTTGCCAGTGGAGCGCTGGATTCTGGTATACAAGTTTCACTTTGTTTTTCCCTAAATGTATTTTCTAAACTATATGAATTTCCCAGATAAATTCTGTATATCAGCAATGTCTGCAGACCATGAGAACTTTTCATGGGTGTGAATCACTCTTCCACAACTGAGCTGGAGCAGTCTTTACCATAAAGCTGCTTAAAAACGAATGCTTCATGTGCTCATAGGTGAGGATTCAGAGGAGTTGGAGGAGGAGCTGAAGTCATTATTGGAGAAAACCATCCCAGATAACGACGTGCTCCCAGTGGTCCCGACGCATCCTATTTCTCCTCCAAGGAAAACGGGTATCCTGGATGCTGATTTTGTGCAGTCTCTGCCCTCCGTGCCTGATTCCAGTCTAAGGCATCACAGACGAGGAATTGGACAGAGAACTAAGTCGACTTACAGTCTCTGACACAGGTTCCTTTACGCTTTTCTAGTTATTTCTGAAATGTCACTAGTTAATGGTGTTTGATCAGACAAGGAGCATTGTCATTATTGCTCATATTTGAAGAGTTGTTGTCAAAAATACAGATTTTTTTTCTGTACTTATCAATACTGAAACATTTGAAAGGGTTTTTCAGCACTCATTTTATGCAGTATTGATACAAACAATACCAATAGTTTTCTTGCATAAAAAGCTTTAGGATTTACCTCTTGCAAGTGAATTATGATTTTTTTTTTATTATGATTTTAATCCTGCTGTGTAAATTAAAATAACTAATATACTAATTCAAATATAAATTTTAAATTATAAATTTTTATTTTACAGTGCAGTTGTATTAAATAGGCAATATATAGTTTTTTGTCTTTGAAATAATAATCATATTAATTATATATTAGCTAAATTTTAATGTTGTGGCAGTTATGCCCTGTGGTATTATTAGTATTGGTATTGAATATTTTTCAAACTATTGTACCAAAATGAGAAATTCCAGTATCTTGACAACACTTACTTTGTGAAACAAATCGTGCTGTTTATTGATTTGACTTCATAGAATTGATTCAAGGGTTTTGTTTGAGGCCCTTTAGATAAGCTAAACTAGACAAAATTATTTCACAGAGACCGCAGCACCACTGTTTGCTTTAATATTAGTATGTTGTTGTTGTTGATAAACCAGATTTATGTGTAATGTTGATACAAATAGCAGATTGTGGTTGGTTGTTTTAAATGTCAATCAAATAATTAAATGAGACCATCTATTATTGATTTAGGCTATTTTTTTTATTATTATTTTTTTGTAGTGCACATTTATAGTTTGTTAAATTTGTGCTTATTTTAATCTTTTTAAATTAATATAAATCTATTTCACTGCTCTTTTTCTTGTAATAGTTTTCATGATTGATTAAGACTTGAGTGTTTTCTTTTCTGTGCTCCTCAGCTGTGCCAAGAGGAAGTATCTCAGCTCACAGGAGGCCGGAGCCGGCACAGTGACCGACCGTTCAGCACTAGAGCCACTAAAATGAGTTAATCACTATCCAGTAAAGAAAGCCATCAGATACAGTACTCGTGTGTCCTTGCATTGTAATAAGCCCTACCAAGTCTTTATGAAAAGCTCTTATTCATGTTTGTAATGGCATGTCTATTTTTGTTTTTAAAGGAAGTTTTAAGAGTGGCCTTTTTGAGTTTGTAAAGTAAGTCTGTACAATGTATTATTCTAATAAAACTACAAATTATGATGCCAAATAAAGAATATTCTGTGTGCGTTGTTCATTTTTATTATTATTATTAGTAGTAGTAATTTTCTTTGAAGAGTATAGTATATTCAAATCTGTAGTTTTAAGTGTATAGCTATATTAATAAGTTATAAACTCTGCCAGAAACTAAAGAAAATAAAATAGTTATTTTTTTTTATTTTTTTTTTGAGGTTGGTAAGATGTATTGTTTCTGAAAGAAGTCACATTTTCTTATCAAGGATGCATTTATGTATAAAAGAATAAATAGGGTAAAAACAATATTGTGAAATATTACAATTTCAAATTAAAGAAAATGTATTTTGAAATGTAGTTTATTCATACTGAATTGTCGGCAGTGTCACATGATCCTTCAGAATGGCGAAAAGTTTTTTGTTAAAACAGTGCTTTATTTTTTAAGATTATACTATGAATAGAAAGTTCAAAACATTTGCATTTGTTTGAAAGAGATATCTTTTGTAACATAATTGTCTTTACTGTCACTGCTGAAAAAAATATATATATTTTTTTTAAAGTTACCTACTCCAAACCTTTGAACGGTAGTGTACATTAATCCTAAATTTCTTTATAACAATATATATTTTATGTTTCTAAGAGAATTGGTTTCCAATGTTTACTAGTGACGAATTGGAAACTCGAGATGACGTCAGAGCAGCGGTGTCCACGCAGTTTCCGGAATTGACACGCGCATGCGCACTGACCGTTTTTACAACTGAACTGAACTGAGGCTCGGTAACTACCGGGAATTAGCGGCTTTTCTCGACCACATTTGAGCTCTCATCACTGCTAGAGGAATCAAAGTGCCATATTTATGTGTTCACCGAGAGAATTTCAATCATAGGACTTCTGAATTCATAAAAAACGGAGGATGGCTCTATTATTGACGCATTGGTCCCAGATGTAGCCGAACGGTGAGAACATATTGCTGCGTTCATACAGATATGTATCTGGTCAGAGGATAACACATCTGACAGCATTTAATCAGTCAAGTCTATCTCTCCAAAACCTTACAGACCGACTTTTAACTGTCAAATAAGCATCCGTTTATCTTCGAAACTGTTCTCGGCCTGATCAGACGTTAATTGTGGTTGCGTTTCAAAATCTAGTGAGCTGCCTACCTAGACAGCATTTAGGTCATGTTCCATTCGTTAATTATGACACTCATAGGTGCCTTTGAAAGCCCCGATGAATGCTGTCTATGTAGGCGACTAACTAGATCGTAAGTCACAGACATTGATTGTGATCTATCGCTTAGGTCTCGTGATAGACATCTATGAACGTCTGTCTTCAAGTGAACTGAGAAGCGTTTTTTCCACTTCCTCATGTCAGGACATGCCACGTCTCCTCAGCACACCTGAACACGTGTGAAAGCCCCTGATGGTGATGATGCCTTGAAATATGAAGTCATGGAGGAATACACCTGTACAGAGAAGAAGCTGCCAGTAAAGGTCTGATTCGTCCACATCACCTCTTCATCCACTCCAGCAATGGGAAGGCAAGTACAAAACTCAAGTTATTTGAGACAAGGGGTTGATGTGAAATTTGATGTATGTAATGGCAAATAAATTCTTACCTTATTTATTATATGATGTTTCTCCTGCTTGACACACCTTTAAAGTCAACGTGAAATAAGAATAGATGTTTTACATGCATATCTGACATGAGAACAGAACATTTAAATAAGACTTAACAATAAATAATAATGTGTATGAATCTGAAACAGAAGATTTATGGACAGATTTGTGCATTATTTACTCTATGTATACAGCTGTATAGAAAATATTCATGTGTATTTACATAGTACTTGAGAGAGAGGCAATAATTAGATGGAGAATGAATTACAGAACACAGGTAATAATTCCTGTGTTAGTTGTTTAGGCTGGAGATGGCATGGGGGGGAAAAAAAAACAGTTTTTATGCCTAGATGTTCTAGTGCACAGAGATCTGTAGCGTCTGCCTGAAGGGAGAAGTGCAAACAGTGTCTGGGGTCAGAGGGGTCTGTGATGATTTAAACAACACTTCGACTTCGACTGTTTTACACAGTGACTTTACACAGATTGTTCAAGTGAATTTCACACATTGCATTAAGTAAAATCTGTGGAAGCTTATTACTGCCATTTTTATATCACAATTCCGAAAAAAGGGCAGAAAAAAAATCTGTTGTTTTTAATCTCACAATTAGTTTCTAATAGAAACGTAGAGAAATTTCTTCTCAAAAATTGCTAGTATATATCTTGAAATTCAGATTTTTTTATCTCGTAGTGCAAAAAAAAAAAAAAACTGAATTGTGAGAGAAAAAGTCACAATTACCTTATTTTATTCTTAGTTTATTAGTAATAGGCTTCCATAAGAAATCCACTTATCTAAGTTAAGTAAAATTTAACAAAGTGAAAAAGAACATACTTGTTGATTTCTCATTGTAATGCAATTTTTTTTATAGAAAATGTATTTATTTACATTATCATTACTTGTCTCTGCACTGACATTAGCATAGCTGTGTTCATTTAATGAAGCAGAAACACTATATAATTATTCTACAACAAGCCACAATCTCTGCTCGTCAGTACAGTGGTAACCACAAAAAACATCAACCGCAGAAACTCTTTTAAATGTTCAACATAACTGAACATTAAACATTGAATGTGTGGTGACGTTTGGTGTTGTTCGGCGAATTTTTACAGCTGAAATCTAGTCATTTCAATTGCGATCACACAGTTCTGAATTTCGTGCGCGGGTGAATGATTTCAGCAAGTAGGTCATGTGAATTCGCCACAGTGACCAATAAAAAGCTGCTTGGTTTGAAAGTGACCTTTGTGTGCACTGTGCTTCATACATCACTATACTAATGACAATAAACTATTTTGCCTGCAAAATTTTACTAATGTGATTGACAACACATTAATAGGTCTTCTTTGCCTTAAAATAAAACATTTACTCTCACAATTCAATCTTATGCAAAGGTTGCTGGGAACAAACAATCCACCCATGCATTTTCAGTTAATGTAACAAAAATAATTAATATACTCCCACCACAAAAGTAAACTTGCCGCATATTTCAGTCAACTGAACATGTTGCTTTTAGCTCATTTTAATAAAGTAAATTGAACAAGCACCAAAAATCATTTTTGTTCTAGTGCATGTCTTTCCTAATTTTAGCCAAGCTAAGAGGATCCAGTAACCATAGTGATAGATTTCTCATCATATTTTGTTCCCTCTCTACAGGATTAGTATTTCCTGCCTGTTTCCAGCATCCTGGCACTTCAGCCTGTCTCCGGTGGTTCTGCCGCGGTTCCTGTTGCCTTCCTTCAGGCAGCTGCTGCTGCTGGGTCTGTTGGCTGGTGTGATGGGGCTGCTGTACCTGCTGCTGGTCACAGGGAAGGGCCAGTACAGCTGGTTAAGAGAGGACAGACACATCCACACGTAAACGCCTATCAGTTCTCACTAGTTCTGTTATTTCTTTTATGCATTTAAGAAAAACGAATCATCCTGATCGATGTGTCTCCACTTAGACGTTTGGGTCGGGTGCCGGATATGGAGGCCACGGACACCAATAACCCCAACCTGAACTACGGGCTGGTGGTGGACTGTGGCAGCAGTGGCTCCCGTGTGTTTGTGTACACCTGGCCTCGGCACAACGGCAACCTGCATGAGCTCCTAGACATCAAACAGATGCGAGACGAGCACAGGAAGCCTGTAGTGATGAAGATCAAACCAGGTCAGTGTGGGAATGAATTATGGTCCTTGCACACTGAGTCCGAAATTTTCATATGCACTTTTTTTTTTTTTGTATTCTTCATCCTTTCCTATCAAAATGCTTGCTATGGATGCAAAAATGCACAAAATTGAACCCGATCCAAAAAAATGTATGATGGACGTACGTTTCGGAGGCAGTGTGTAAACGTGATTAACACAACGTGAGGTCGTATTTATTTTTTTAACTTGCAAAAATTTTGGACGAGAATTTCGGACAGAGTGTGCAAAGACCTTCAGTGTTAATTTTGTCAGCTGTTTTTAATTTAGTCTTAGTCTTGTGTCAGTTGTAACTTTTAGTTTTTATCACATTTAGTCAACTTGTCCTGTTTTAGTCAAGTTATGGTCGACTAAATGTCTGAGCATTTTAGTGTAGTTTTAGTCAGTGGAAACTTACACATTTTCGTCCTATTTTCGTTTTACTGTATAATAGTGCTGTCAAACGATTAATCGTGATTACTCGTATCCAAAATAAAAGTTTTTGTTTACATAATATACGTGCGTGTATTGTGTATATTTATGTATATATAAATACACACATACAGCATATATTTTGAAAATATATTTATATCATATATATATAAGCGTAACATTTTTCTTAAATATATACATGCATGTGTGTATAATATACTAATGTGTGTGTAATAATGTGTGTAATAAATATACACAGTACACACACATATATTATGTAAACAAAAACTTTTATTTTGGATGCGATTAATCGTTTGACAGCACTACTGTATAATGGTTAAAATGATAAAAATTATTATTTTGCTCAATTTTAATTGCAATGATTGCTGTTATTTGGGCTGTGCAAATTATGCGATTCATGCGCACTGACAAGCTACATTCGCGTCATTATCGGCGAGAAGTGCGATTATGAATGCTATTGCTAGCTTCAGTGAACTCTGTGTAAATGCTGCTCCATCTGAGCACATGGAATTTACACTAACTACAGAACCGGCTAGAATATTCATCGACGATTATTTGCACAGCCCTATTATTTGCATTTATTTTTACATTTCATCAGAAGTTTCTCTTTCACAAATAAGCACAAATCAGTAGAATATTGACTCGTATGCATGGTTTATTTTACTTCATCTAGTGTACAGATTCATAACAGGATATCAATTAGAGGCAAAATAAACACCAAAGACTTTATATACACTGTCTACGTTATAAAAACTGGTGTAACAAAATCCTACTCTAAAATATTATAACAGATAAATTCCTAATAGTAATTTCAATAATTCCAAATTGCATTAATGTTTCTCTTTTAAAACAATGGCAAAAAAGACTTATTGCCATACAGAGGTTGTGTAAGTAACGTTACAATCAGCAAACCACAATCACAAACAATACAGTTGAGATCCATGACAGAACACAGACTGGCTAAATGACACTTTCATTTAAGCAGAATACCTCAAATGGAGATCGCTGAACTCCAGCTTACTTGTACAGTACTATATGTCGGTGTTTTCAGATCATGACGCCTCGGCAGAGAGAGGGCGTGTGAATGGTTGCCAGATTGCATAAAGCAAAAAGCCGGGAAGAGTATGTATCCGTTTAACAGAAAAGCTCTGATTGGGGGATTTGAGGTCTTAAATACAGTTATCTACAAACTATACAGATATACAAATGCAAGAAAAATAAAAAAATAATAAAAAAGAGATAGATAAAGTGGCCGCAAAAATAAAACATTAAATAAAACAAAAACTGAATATATGTGTAGTGCAAAAAAAGTTCGCAGAAGAGGTAATGGAGTCTTGTACAGCTGGTGCGGGTCAGTTTGTAAGGGGGGGTGGTGTGGAAGGTCCTGGGGGTGTGGGGAGTGTTTTGGCTCTTTGTGGGGTAAAAGAGGGGAGGGGGGGCAAGGACGGGAGGGAGTTTTTGACAGCCTTGGATGAAGCAGTCTGCTGGTCCTCGCCTGGACAGTCTCCTCCCTGAAAATAAAAGCTGTGTGTCGGGTGGGTGGGATCACCTGGTGAGGGCTTTGGTAAAGTTTTTGTTCTTTTAACTATATTTTAGTCTTGTCTTTTTTGGGGGTCGTCTGGCTCTTCTGAGTTTGCGGAGGAAGTAGAGACGCTGCTGTGCTTTCTTGGCCAGTGCCGCTGTGTTGTTGGTCCATATTGCACACCCAGGAATGTTGCTCGCTCTCTCCATATATTCAGAGGAGCATCAGTTATCATTTCCTTCGTCTTCTCCAATGAGAGAGATTGTTGTCCTGCACCACCTGGCCAGGCGGCTTCGCTCCTGTATCTCATCTCTGTCTAATGAGACATTTTAAACTTAATGAAAAGGTTAGAGTTGTGTGATGGTGTGCAGGGGAAAAAAGGAGGGGGCTCAGCACACATTGGGGGGCCCCTTGAGTGTGATGGTGCGATGTGTTGACATTTTTCGTCATAGATTGCACAGAGAGGTGTTGAGCATGGACCAATAACGAAATTGTGTTGAATGCTGACGAAGTCGAACAGCATAGTTTTTTTGTCATTTGAGGGCACATCTGAAGAGCGGTTGGATGTGGAAGGGGTCCAGGGAGGGGGGGAGGACAGACTATGTGTTGCATGAACACAAAGCACTAGGGAATAGGAGTGAGTGCATGAATCATTGAAGAGAATGACGGCTTGGGTGGTAGTGGTGAAACAGCCTGGTGAGATGTTGAAGATGTCTGTGAAATAATACTGCAGTCTCTCAGGCCCAGGAATGGTCAGGACCCGGAGCTTGACAATCTCCTCATCAATTTCCTGATTTTAGTGGTGCTGTTTTGTGCCCCAAAGCGAGCAAAGAAGGCATCTATCTTGTTTTGATGAGCTGTATTCGACAGGCTATTGCTGTCGCTGAATCCAACTGTCTCTTGGCCTCTCTGAGATTCAGTTTTTTTCCAGCTCTAAAGTCTGTGCTGCTTTCTGATGATGCATGAACCATTTTTTAGTGATTTCCATGCACAGTTACTAAGCACAGAGCACATTATTTATAAAAATGATTGGATGTTTCGCATTGGGGGATTTGAGCCTTGTTATATGGCCCATACAATATTCACATGAGCTTTGTTGGTAAAGTTTTTGTTCTTTTAATATTTTAATCTCGTCTTTTTTCGTCAAACAAACATACATGTTGTGTATGTGACTCTTTGGATATAGTCTTTCATTTAATGACAATTCTGACACGAAATTCAAACAAACAAATCCAAAATATTGTTTTGATGCTGTTCAATGTGGCATGACAGATTGTTTAATATAGTTTAATGCTACAAAGAAAACACTTTAATGTATAATTTTTGGCCTCAGGAAAGCCATTTACGTGGTTTCTCATATGGTATTACAATAATTTGTGCGTGACTGATTTACAGTGTGTCTTCTCCAGTCTTACCAGGTTGTGCTAAAAGCGGAAATGAATGTCGGCTTTTAAATAGTTGGAGCTTTAATTACTTGAGCGTCTCGCCTCCCTCCAAGCACCGCGACAAAGCACGTTTTGATAAATATATGTTATAATCACTACAACCGATTGTCTGCACATATTCATTATATTTTAAGAGAATGACTTAACTTATGGGTTGATGATATTGATTTCCTTGTTTTGATTATGATTTTCACTTTTTCTGTTGAAGAACCAACCATGATGTTATTTATAATGCATATTTAATGTTTGTTGCTTTTAATATGAAACAGCTATTTCCAATTCTGGAAAAAACAAACAAATTGAGACAAATTGTTTAATGTAGTTTAATGCTCGGAAAGCCATTTTCTCTGGATTTACTTTTGATAAATGCATTACATATTCATTATATTTTACTTAACTTATCATTATGATTTTTCACTTAAGTGATATCATATTTAATGGGTTGAGACCACTGTGTTTTCTCTGGAAAATGTTAATATTTGTTTTATTCTATAAAGGTCTGATAATATTTTCTTTCAAATTAAAATATTGTAATTTTTCCAGAAAAAAATTCCAGAAAATGACAATTGACAAAAAATAGCAAATTCTTTGAAAATCAGGGTTATTCAGGGTCAAAATTATTGAAAATCACGGTTATTCCACCAAATATTAATTTCTTAAGTCTTCTGAAGTTAAAACATTGGTATTGTGTTGTCTAAAAATGAATATAAACGTCTGAAAAACTGGCATATTTTTTGTTATTTTGCTATGTTGTCATTTTATGCAAAAAAATGCTCTAAATGATAACATTTTAACATAAGAAGAAATGTATTGTCATCAGTAGTTTACAGAATAAAACAAATGACATTTTACTCAAACACAACTATAAATCGTAAATCCAGAGAAACTGTGAATTTTCAAGTGGTCTCTTATTTTTTTCCAGAGCTGTATGTTTGAATAAGTCTTTTATCATGAATATGTTTTTATGACAGCCACTACTGAAATGTTTTTTTTTTATGAATTGGAGTAGAAACCTATTTATATCATTATAAAGTTATTATAAAAATTAAAGCAACTAATACAATTTAAATTTAAATATGTACTTTACCTGATATACATCCAAATGAATTGGTATATTGAATTGAATCAAATCAAGAGCTTGTGAATCGAATCATGAATTTTGTGTCAATCAGCCCTACAAGTAACACTAGTTTCTGTTTGTTCAGGTATTTCAGAGTACGCATCCACACCAGACAAGGCCAGCGACTACATCAGCCCTCTGCTGAGCTTTGCTGCTCAGCACATCCCTAAGAACAAGCACCAGGAAACGCCTCTCTACATCCTGTGCACCGCAGGAATGAGAGTCCTGCCTGAAAGGTGTCTAATCACACACTCACACAAATGCACACCTTATATTAGCTGCATGCTGTGGGACAGCTGCCACATGTGCTAAGATTGTGTTTGTTTGCAGCCAACAGGAGGCCCTGCTGGAGGATTTGCGGACTGACATTCCTGTAAATTTCAACTTCCTGTTCTCCGACTCACATGTGGAAGTTATCTCAGGCAAACAGGAAGGTAAGACCCACCTCTGAACCTCTTCTAGACCACCTCTAGAGTCTTCAGTTCAGAAATGCAGGGGTTCATTTAAATGTCGCACAAATCCACATTACCGGTCAAAACGCTTGGTCATCAAGGCTGCATTTATTTGATCACAAATACAATAAAAACTGTAATAGTGTGAATTAATTATTTTTTTTCCCTATGGTAATATATTTAAAATGTAATTTATTTCTGTGATGCAAAGCTGAATTTTCAGCATTATGACTTCAGTTTTCTGTGTCACATGATCCTTCAGAAATCATTCTAAAATTCTCATTTGCTCTAATTATTATCAATGCTGAAAACCATCGTGCTGCTTAATATTTTTAAGAAAACAGTGATGCTTTTTTTCAGGATTGTTTGTTGAATAAGTTCAAAACAGCATTTATTTCATAACAAGTGTCTTTACTGTCACTTTGGATGAATTTAATTAACCTTTGTTGAATAAAAGTAGTATTTCTTTTAAAAAAGTATTTTTTTCTTTTGAGTGAAAAACAGTATTCAGTAGAATTCAATTGTTTGTTGTTGTTTTTTTTGCAGGAGTATATGCATGGATAGGTATCAACTTTGTTCTGGGACGATTCAATCATGTTGAGGACGGTAAGTGATATTGTGCCAATTTCTTTCTGAAAAAAATATACAGCCCCTACAAAAGTTGCTTTTCATCTACACCTTCATTTCTCTCTTTTTTTGTTATATTTTCTGTGCTCTTGTTTCTCAGAACATGAGGCAGTGGTGGAGGTGCAGGTTCCTGGCAGTGACCAGCAGGAGACGCTGGTGCGCAAGCGTACTGCTGGTGTATTGGACATGGGTGGCGTCTCCACTCAGATCGCATACGAAGTGCCCAAAACTGTAAGCTTTGCTTCTCCACAACAGGTTATTATCTATGAAAATTTCCCATATTTTTGAAAGCTGAAAGTTTGGCTTTGTTATTCTCATTCTCTCATTCTTGTCCTCCTGGTACTCTGTGGTCCTTGGCCCAGTGCAGTACAAGGCCATGGTGAATTTGCTGAACTGATGCCTTGGACTGAGATAAGCCTGCTGCATGCTCATATAGCAGCATGGCGCTTAAGCTCTGAGAACAATACTAATCGCACTTCAACAGTTATTTTTTTGAAGGGGACCAAATTCTGATTTTTTTTTTTTTATTATTCTGAAGTCCACTTACAATATCAGTGAAGGTTTCTTATACCAAAAATATTGTACAACACGCTCTTATTGCAGTTTGTGGCATTGCAGTTTGTTTTGGTGAATTGGGGGTGTATTCATTTTCTGTCTCATTCAGATTCATTCGTACAATCGAATTCAGATCAATTTCATTTGTACAATCTCATTCGGACTAATCCATGCAATTTCATTCAGGCTAACTCGTACAGTCTCATTTGGACTAATTCATTCAATCTCTTTCAGACTAATTTGTACAATCTCTTGCAGATTAATTCATGTAGTCTCATTCGGACTAATTAGTAAAATTTTATTCAGACTAATCCGTATGATCTTATTCTGACTAATTCGTACAGTCTCATTCGGACTAATTTGAAAAGTATCATTCGGACTAATTTAGACTAATTTGTACAGTCTCATTCCAACTAATTTGTACAGTCCAGTGTTTCCTCTAGGATTTTTTCCAGCTGTGGTGGCAGGACTATATCCCATGGACCACGTCCCCTCCCCACCCAAAAATCACGTGCACTCAGAATTGAATCGAATGAATAAATTAATGACAATCAATAGCACAAACAAAAACAATAACAAGATACAAATTAAATTAACAGTAGGCCTACTTAATTTTTTTCAGTAAGGTCTAACTAAAATATATAGGTACTGAATTACCACAGAAAATGAATAATCTATTCAACTCTAAAATAACACTGGATAGTAAATAGACAGTAATGACAGACAGCAGCAGGTTTATTTTAAGACCTCATGCTCATGATCTAATATACTGCTACACTATACACTATACGGCTCTACACTTACTTTTCTTTTTAGGAGCGCTTGTCCTCCTAATTAAAAAAAAATAGGAGCACCTTCTGATCAATAATCAAAAACTCTGGTCAAAAATTAGCCTTCCTAATACGAGGTGATATTTGACTCCTTAAAGTGATTTACAGGGGCTTTTTTTTTTTTTTTTTTACCTTTGTAATGGCATTTTCCTAATTTTGTTCAAAATATGTAATCTATGTCAAATTCAAACATTTATATTTATAAGCTTTTTAAAATTTCTAATTAAAACAATATAACAAGAAGTAGACTAAGACTAATAAGTTAGCAATCATATGAAATTGGTATTAATAAAAAATGTATTTGTACTACAGAGGTTGCACAGAATAACACAAAAGTGGCTTGTAGGTACATTTTCAGACATTTAATGAGGCTCAGAGGTGGCATGAGTGCAATTCAATTAATAAATTCATGTTGAGGTTAATGTTTTATATATACAATTTTAAATATAGAAATATTAAATGATTTAAATAACTGAAATGATACCTTAAAATTGTAACTAAAGCCACCAGCAGGTGGTAAGTCACTGATTTTATCACTGAATCATTCATTCAATTGATTCGTTTGAACGTCTGATTCATTCAGGAATGAAGCGAGTTACTGTATTTATGAATGGGTAAATATGAATCACTGACTCACTAGATTAATTTAAAAATGCACTTTCATTCATGAATGAAACAGCGCTGTGTTTGCTTTTAGAGATGAGCAGCGGCTCAGCTGTTACTTTATTTGAAACTACTGTCCTTGATGAAATGGCACAAAATTTGGCAGTAGTCAGACAACGTAAGTCACTTATTAACTTCTTGTTTATAGAACTGTTGTATTAAATCAATATCACATTTGCAAACTCTTTAAAAGCTGTCACTCTCCTTAGTTTATTGCGATCTGTGGGCGCACAGAAAATGGTCTATAAGAGAGCGCGCGAGTGAGTTCTCTTTCACATTTAATAAGCAAGACTCAAAAGCACGTGCAAATTATACATTCCGTCATCTGTCATAGCGTTATAAGCGCGGAACCTGCGGGAATGAGAATAATTATTTTTAATACCTGCGCCGAAATTCAAGTTCTGCTCTCTGCTGTGAATGATGCGAGCGGCGTCATTATGTCACTGAGAAGCTGCAGCTGTGGCGGGGATGATTTTTGGTGTGGCGGCCCGCCACGGCTGAATGAATGTAGCGGAAACACTGCAGTCTCATCCCGACTAATTCGTACAGTCTCATTCTGACTCATTCCGACTAATTCGTACAGTCTCATTCCGTACAGTCTCATTCCGACTAATTTGAAAAGTATCATTCGGCTTAATTCGTACAGTCTCATTCTGACTAATTTAGACTCATTCGTACAGACTCATTCCGACTAATATGTTCAGATTAATTCCGACTAATATGTTCAGATTAATTCGGACTAATATGTACAGTCTCATTCGGACTAATTCGTACAGTCTCATTCGGACTAATTTGTACAGTCTCATTCGGGCTAATTTAGACTAATTTGTACAGTCTCATTCGGACTAATTTAGACTAATTAGTACAGCCTCATTCGATCTAATTTGTACAGTCTCATTCAGACTAATTCGTACAGTCTCATTCGGGCTAATTTAGACTAATTTGTACAGTCTCATTCGGACTAATTTAGACTAATTTGTACAGTCTCATTCAGACTAATTCGTACAGCCTCATTCGGGCTAATTTAGACTAATTTGTACAGTCTCATTCGGACTAATTTAGACTAATTAGTACAGCCTCATTCGGACTAATTCGTACAGTCTCATTCGGACTAATTCGTACAGTCTCATTCGGACTAATTCGTACAGTCTCATTCGGACTAATTTGTACAGCCTCATTCGGACTAATTAGTACAGCCTCATTCGATCTAATTCGTACAGTCTCATTCGGGCTAATTTAGACTAATTTGTACAGTCTCATTCGGACTAATTTAGACTAATTAGTACAGCCTCATTCGATCTAATTTGTACAGTCTCATTCGGGCTAATTTAGACTAATTCGTACAGTCTCATTCCGACAGTCTCATTTGGACTAGTCGTATGAGCTCCTTCCTACTAATTCGTACAGTTTTTATTGTACAGTCTCATCTGCTTGCGTGCAAGGGTTAGGTTTATTGGTGAACCTTCATGCTTAGGCTTCTTTTTTTTTAATCTCATGGTTTAGTGTTGGAAAAAATTATACAGCTTGATATGCATTCACCTCCTGTTCGTTACAACATAAAATAGTTATGTTTTCTTATGAAATAAGGTTGTTTTTGTTTTTTTCGTTAGAATTAATCAGACAGGCTGTTTTTCCTGCTGTACCTTTAAGTCTTCTATATGTAAATCAGATAATCCTGTTTATCTACTTTTGTTAATGATATGGCCCCTTTAAACAATATTTAATAATTTAATTGAATCTCAGTAATTTATGGAGAGTTTCATAATCTAATATTAGCAATCCATGAATTTTGCGTGCGTGTTTTTTTTTGTTTGTTTTTTTCTGACTATAATAACTGACTTAATTCTGTATGTGCAATTGTTTTAGAGGAAAACTCCTCAGCCCAAATCCTGATGGCCTCTAATCTGACATAACAGGATGCCGCTGAAATCAAACACAATCCAAATGAAGTGTTCAGTGTTTTCATCATGTTCTGTAGTATTTTTCTGTATCTGTATTAGAGCTTGTGAGCTATTAAAGGAATGTTTTTGATCAACACATTTTGAGCTCAATTGTCTCTCCTTCAGATTGTCTCGCCCCATAGACTTCCATTGTAAGTGCATTGCTCTAAATGTTCATTTTTACTGAGGGATGAGTCACTAATTTCTGTGGCAATCAACAACATGCCACACATGCTTTTGATAGAGCTCAACTTGTTCTGAACCCCCAACATTCCTTTAAATGTCATTGTACAAATATGATGCTGCTTCTCACTTCACTTGCTTTGCTGCCTCTTCAAGCGCTCTTCAGAGTAGATCTGTTGATCTGCATTTTTAGAAGATGCTCCAAATGTTGAACCTCTATTAACATCTGTTCTCCACAGCAGTCTTATATTATGTCTGTGTTTTGCTGTGTGCTGCCAGGAAGAGATAGCCAAGAATTTGCTGGCGGAGTTTAACCTGGGCTGTGACGCTCACAGAACAGAACACGTGTACCGTGTTTATGTCTCAACATTTTTGGGTTTTGGTGGAAATGCGGCCCGCCAGAGATATGAGGAAAACCTCATCAGCACCACACAAATCCAAAACAAGTAAGATCAAATATTTTTTGAAAATATTGTTGAACATGAGCTAAACAATGTACACTACTGTTCAAAAGTTTTACGATTTTTTTAATATATAAATTTATATTTTCATTCATCAGAGACACATTAAATTGATCAAAAGTGACAGTAAACATTTATAATTTTACAAAACAAAATTTCACATAAATGCTATTCTCTTAAGCAAAGAATAAAATGTATCACAGTTTCCACAAAAATATGAAGCAGCCAAACTTTTTTCAGCATTCATAATAATAATAATAATGATGATGATAAATGTTTCTTGCATCAAATCAGTATATTGGAATGATTTCTGAAGGATCATGTGACACTGAAGACTGGAGTAATGATGCTGAAAATTCTGCTTTGCATCACAGGAATAAAATAAAATATACAATTTACAAATATTTTTGTGATTGTGTATGTATTTCTATACATTGTATGAATAATTTTATATAAATTATATAATGTTTTATATTTTTATAAGTTTTTATATTCCTATTATAAGTTGTATATTCTTATTATAAAATATATTAGAACAGAAATGTCTTCAACTGTAATATTCCAAAATGCTACTACATTTACTGTATTTTTGATCAAATAAATCCAGTCTAGATTAATAAAAAAAATCCCAAAAATGGAAAAAAAATTAACATAAAAAAACCATTGAAAAAATTTACCAACCAGTAAAAAATCTTACCAAACTATAATGTTAAAATAACTTATGTTTTATCCTTTTGATGCTGTAGTTTATAGCTAACTAGCTATTCTTTTTTTACAAAACGTTTTTTTATTTATTTATTTTTTGTTTTAGTTTTTTTGCCTAAAAACATTTAATTTATTAACAATAATGTGTGCCGGCTTCCATGAACATTAAGTGGTCACACAAACATCAGATTGGAGTCAGATCATTCAGGCTGTTTGAACTAATAAATCAAGCTTAGCTACTTTTTATGATCTTGAAGTTTAAATAAGACCCATTATTAAAACGCCTTTGTTTTAACACTTTTATTTATATTGTGAATATTTGATGTCAACCAAAATTCCTTGGAGTTCTCATCGATCACTACTGTCTCTAGGCTGCTGGGTCAGCATCAAGGAGAGAGCGCAGACTCGCCCATCCTCGACCCCTGTCTGCCAGCTGACCTCCAGGATGAGGTGGGTCCTCAGGACCAGAGAGTTCACCTGAGAGGCACTGGAGACTTCGACCGCTGCCGTCTGCTGCTCCAGCCGTTCCTCAACCGCACCAACGACACCAACACATCGCTGAACGGAGTCTACCAGCCGTCCATCGACTTCACCAACAGCCAGTTCTACGGCTTCTCTGAGTTCTACTACTGTACTGAAGATGTGCTGCGCATCGGAGGAGACTACAACTCCACCAAATATTCCAACGCTGCTAAGGTGCACTGACATTTTACTATATGTTCATGCTGCTCTTTTTCAATAGAATCAAAGCTCACTGTGGCGGTCAAGCTCCAAAAAGAGAGGTCACTTCTGTCGTATGGAACAGAGCAGCGTGAACATTCTTCAAAATTTCTCTTTTTGTGATGCATAAAAGAAAATTAGATGAAAGAAACAAGATTTTTGTTACCGCAAGTGTTTCATTATTCATTAAGTTTTGTTCCAGTATATAATAACTTTTTGGGGGGATTTTTGTTCCAACATGTGGTGTTCCCAGTCAAAAATGACCGGCCTACAAAAATTGCTTATAAATTTTTCAGTACCAGATTTGTTTTTACTGACCTTATTCTTTTAATTTCAGAGTTACTGTGCCACCCAGTGGAAGACTTTGAAAGAACGGTTTGATCGAGGACTTTACGCCTCGCATGCTGATCAACATAGATTGAAGTAAGTTTAAAACCTCTATTAAGGCAGCATTGACTCATTTTCTCTTCAGTACAAAGGTGTATGGTAGAAACTAATACATCAACAGTTTGTACATAACCGTGTCAGTGATCAGTTTGGAGAAATGTATAAACGGGCTGCTCCTCTCCTCCTGCAGGTATCAGTGCTTTAAGTCTGCGTGGATGCATGAGGTGCTCCACTCAGGTTTTGCGTTTCCAGCGACCTATGAGAATCTCAGGACGGCCCTGCTGGTGTATGACAAAGAAGTGCAGTGGACACTAGGAGCCATTTTGTACCGCACACGTTTTCTACCTCTAAGGTACATACTTATACATACCAACTTGGTTTTTAAGCCTTCTTTTCTTTTAAATAGCTTTGAGCCTTCTTTTCTTAAAAAGAAAAAAAGAAATTGTATTATTAATATTTATCCCCCGATATTTTTCCAATACTTTAGCTGCTAAACTTGGGTTCAAACTTTTAAAGGGTCTTATATATATTTTTATTTTATTTTTATTTTTCCAAAAACTTTATATTCACCAAAATATCCTGAAATAAATGTATAGTATTTTCCACAACAATAAAGTGGCACAAGTGTTTTAACATTGATAATAATAAGAAATGTTTCTTCAGCAAATCTGCATATATTATGATTTCTGAAGGATCATGTGATGTAAAAAATCACAAAATGCTGAAAATTCAGCATTTCATCACAGAATTAAATTACATAAAAAAAATATATATTGATATAGAATACAGTTATTTCAAAGTGTAATATTTCACAGTATTTTTTCTCAAATAAATGCTGCCTTCTTGAACAGTAGTGTAAACTGACTTCACAAGTCTTATTCCAAAGTCCAAAAATTGTCATTTTGTAATTTTTTTTACTTTTCATTATTGTTTTGCAGCTTTAACTACTAAATTTTAAGAATTTTTTTTTTTTTAATAATAGCCAATGAATTTTCTAAACATTTAAGTTTTATCATTTAACACCTTTGCCCTGTAAATGATCATCTTCCAGCTGTCACATACCAGAAGAGGCATTTTGCTGATATGAGCTCAGTGTCACAGACAGACATGTAATTTTGGGTTTTTGCTGCTTTTGCACAGTTGTTTTTAGTTGGATTTTATAGCACATTTTATTTTATAAAATGGCTCTATTTTATAAAGCCATAAAGATTATTTGAAGTTACAGTAACAGCCTAACAAACGTCATATTACTATCCATATTAACACAAAAAATACACATTAAAACAATGTTAACATTTTTTATTTTGTATATATTTAATTTTCATTTGAAAAAAGATTTCTGACATGTTTTCTCGTGTTTTGTTTTGTCAGGGACATCCAGCAGGAGAGTCTGAAGAGCTCTCACTCTCACTGGCATCACAGCTTCTCCTTCATGAACAACCACTATCTGTTCCTGGCCTGTTTTCTGGTGGTGGTTTTGTCCATCCTCCTCTACCTGCTCCGTCTGAGACGCATACACAACCGCTCCGCACTCCTGCGCGGTGCCTCTGCTTCCGTCCAGTGGCTGGAGGAGGGCCTGGGTTCACCAGACCTCCCTGTTACTCTATAGGGCGTGGACCCTGTCAATCAAACAGCTGGCCAATCACTGGAGGAGACGCACCGCTCCAATGATTTGGTTTGAAAACACTTTGTCATGGTTTTGCATCCTATCAAGTCTTTCTCCTACAATCATCATGTCGGCCTCTCGCTGGCCAGTTTTGCATTTGACATGACATGTAGAGCCAAGGCCAGTCAAGCATTGGTGTAATGTGAATATTGCAGCTTCGGAAAGAACTGTATGGCTGCCTCTGATCAGCTGTGACGTTTGGTTGTTTATTTATTAATTGTCTGAGGGATGCTGAGGCTGCCTTTTGATTTTCAGTGTCACTATCAATGTGAAAGAGGACATGTGACTTGAGTATGGTTTATATGTGTGTCCGTAGTCTAGACCGGCTGTTGCCTCGACTCAAGACTGTACGCATAATTGAACATTTATTAAATGTTTTGGTTGTGCCAAAGAAAAACCGAGTGGGATTCATTTTAAAAGATGAATATTAAATGTTTTACCACCAAACCCCCCCCCCCCCCCCCCCCCTCACTTTCTGTTTAATACAATAGAAACTCATGTCTTGGAACTTTGTTCTTGGGATTTTTTGGACACTGAAGTTGGACTGCGCTGATATCGTGGTAGAAAGTGAAAACCCTTTAAAATGTAAAAACACCAGCCACAATTGGAAAGATGTGGCAAATTTCTAAAATGATTCAAGTTCACTTTTTTTCTACCTAAACCACCTTTCCATGAACAGCACTCCATGGAGGAATGTTGAGAGAGAAAGAGAAAATGGCTCTTATTTTTATTTTTGTCTTGTTAAAGATAGATGGTTTCGATGATGAATGTTAGTGTCAGAATTACTGCTTTATCATTGGTACTGCTTTTTGCTTGTCTGCGAGTGTATGTGGGATTGTGAGCATTGCTTTTATTTTCTTTTTCTTTTTTTAAATGCCATCACCTATCATTTCTATGACTTCACATTGGAGTGGAGCTGTAAATGTTGTTATTTAAACTTGTAGAACTCTATGAAGAGAATCAGCACAATATATTTGGGGGTTAAAATCACATCTTTACGTGTCAGAATTCCAGCTTGTAATTTATAAGTTCACCCAAAAATAAATTGTCATGTTCTTCCAAACCCATATGGCCACTTCTGTTTGACTAAAAAATTCTGATGAATGTATTATTCACTCGATTGCATGCAGTTACACTGAATTAGGATCAAGATGTAAAAAGCACCATTAAAAAAAAAAAAAAAGTATTGCACATATGATTTGTGTACTATATTCAAAGTATTAAGTATTCTGAAGCCAAACAATAGCTTTGTGTGAGTAACAACAATATGACTTATAGTCCACACGTTGAATGGGCAGTTTAATGACACTTCTGTAGTGTTTTTTGTCATTTGACTCTCATTTGAAAGTTCTCATTCACTTTCACTATATTGAAAATAACTAGTATATTTTTCCAAAATTCACCTTTTGCGTTCCATAGAAAGAAAATCTGATGGGTTTGGAACAACATGAGAACTATCACTTAAAGGGACAGTTCACATAAAAATTAAACGATGAAAATTGTAATTTTCTCACCCTCAGTTGTCTCACCCTGAGTTTCTTTCTCCTGATGAACACAAAAAGATATTTTGATAAATGTGTGTAACCAAACATTTGCTGGTACCCATTGACTTCTATAATAGTTTTTTTTTTTTTTTTTCATACTGTGGATGTGAATGGGAACCAACAACTTGAGGGTAAGTAAATGATGACAGCATTTTTATGTTTGGGGTAACTATTCCTTGAATTCATTTTCAACTTTTTTTTTTCCAAGGTACCATTACTGTACATTAAAATAGATTTGGGGCTTAATTAGGATGTATTATGACAGGATGCCATTGACAAATCTTGCATCTAAAAGCCGTTTGGGATTGAAGCGGTGTACACTGCCCCGATTGAATGTGTAGGTCCGTGGATTTCAGTGCAGATTCTCAATGACTCAGATTTTCTCAAAGAAAACCCCTGATGGGTGGTTGTTCACGTCTCTCTTTGGAGAGTCAGTCACTGCTGTATGATGTTGGTGTTTGTCAAGCACAGGTACCATATTCACACAAACTGTTAAACAAGTTTGCACGCAAAACATCAGTTCCTTCAATATTGCTGTTGTCAAAGATAAAGAGACATTAAGAATTAAATGGTGTTTGGTGTTTTTTTTCCTACGAATGGTGCTCACTAAAGTGAAAGTGTTTTCTGAAAGAGGGACTCTTTGGGGGACTTTGTGTCAGTTTATTTATGTCCTCTGGATGGAGAGGTTAAACCCTTCTCGTTTTCACTTGTCTCAGAGCTGTAAAACGTTACTGACCCCTGTTTTCTCGTTCTTATGTTACAAAACAAACCTGAGGAGATGTTAAATGGCCGTCCATGTGGTCTTCAGCTGTCTGAGGCAACTACTCTTATGGAAACAGGTTTGTTAGTTCCTGTAATAAAAAAGCATGTTGTAGAACCTTAAGTCAGTACAGCCTGTTGAACAAACTTTTCCCATATTCAAAAAAATGAATATGGTGTCTACCAACACACTCATGGCGAACTGTTGGTGGTGAATTAAGTGTTAAGAGTATTAGGGGTGGGTATTGTAGATAGTTTTTCTGTAAATCTTACCCCTACTTTTTTGTACGACTCAAAAAGAAAATCAGAAATGTTGCCTTTGCAATTAAAAAAAAAAAGTACTAAAAATAAATAGAATAAGGGAATGGGAAATGACAAAAGCATGTAAAATTAATGAAAAGTTATTAAAAGTATGACTAAATACTACAATAAATAATACTTGCATAACACTGCTTGTTATGCAAATACTGCCATCACTGAAAACTGCATACAATTTAGCAGCCCATATGTGATGACAGCAAAATTAAAAATAATAATAATAATAATAAAACAAAATAAAAAAACCTGAATGATTAAAAATGGATGTATGCAGTGAATTTATTATTTTATTCTTGCACTTAAGGTAAGATATGTACATGTGAAGCAAAGTTTTTTTAGTTAACCTTCTGAAAGCATTTATAAATGTCATTAATGTATTATAAATATATGTTTTGATTCACATTTAGACTGTTACACTACCATTTAAAAGTTTGGGGTTGGTAAGATTTTTTAAGTTTATGTTGAAAGGCGTCTTTTGTTTTGCTCACCAAGACAGCATTTATTTGATCAAAAATATGGTGAAATATTACAATTTATGTATTTAAAAAAAATATATATATACTGTATATCTCCTGTGATGTAAAGTTGAATTTTCAGCATCATTACTCCAGTCTTGAGTGTCACATGATCCTTCAGAATCATTCGAATATGCTGATTTGCTGCTCAAGAAACATTATCATTATTAATATTGAATTTTATTCAGAATTCTTTGATTAATAAAAAGTTCAAAAGAGCAGCATTTATTTAAAATAGAATATTTTGTAACATTATAAATGTTGAATAAATTAATGAAAATTAAGAATCCTTGTATTTTATTAATGTATCCTTGCTCTCAGCAATATTCTGCAAAAAAACGAAGATCATAATGAAGTGCATTTATGGGCCGAGTCAGTGGGAATGTGTGTGCTCTGCTGCGGTCGGACCCCGGCTCCCATTTCATCCTGGAAACAGAACACCGCTGGTGAAAGAAACAAAAAACAAAAGATCTGTTCAGCTTTTCCATGATAACATTGTTCTTTATTAACATTCATTCTGAGAATAAATGGACCGACTTTATTCATATGCATTAACTATTTCTCTTAAACAATGAATACTAAAGCGGCTGTATTTAGATAGGCCTACTTTCAAATCATACAAATAAATAGCTTTGATAAATATTTAGCTGTTCAGGAATGTTTATATTCTGTGTTTCTTAACCCGTTTGTCTGTAATCCGTTTGTCTGGCCTGTCTTTGTGACTGAAGGTCGTGAATTGGTCGTGAGGTCGTGAGGTGACAGAATTAGTTGTTTATCTAAACGGTCTAGAGTACAGATGGAGACACACACTGTGAGCAGCATGAATCAGCAGCGCTCTGAGAAACACACTCGCTGTTGAGCTTCAGTCAAACATGGCTGCCGCCACTGTTACTGCTGCTGCCAAAAACAAACCACTCGTCTGACACATACCACATATTAACTAATATTTTAATAATGTTTAAAAAAATCTGATGACCGTAATATGTTAGATTACACTGTCATTCAAAAGTTTGTGGTCAGTAAAAAGTGACAGTAAAGACATTTTACATTGACACACACACACTGACACACACACACAGACACACGAAAAGGTTTTTGCCCCCTTCCTGTTTTTATTTGTATTTTTTGCATACTTGTCACACTTAAAAGATTCAGATCATCAAACAAATGTTTAATATTACACAAAGATAACCCGAGTAAATACAAAATGCATTTTTTAAATAATGATTTCATTTATTAAGGGAAAAAAGCTGTCCAAACCTGCCTGGCAATGTAATTGCCTAATAACTGGTTGTGCCACCCTTGGCAGCAACAGCTGCGATCAAGCGTTTGCGATAACTGGCAATGAGTCTTTCACATCGCTGTGGAGGAATGTTGGCCCACTCTTCTTTGTAGAATTGTTTTAATTCAGCCACATTGGAGGGTTTTCAAGCATGAAAGGACTGTTTAAGGTCATGCCACAGCATCTCAATCAGACTTAAGTCTGGACTTTGATTTGGCCAGTCCAAAACCTTAATTTTGTTTTTCTTGAGCCATTCAGAGGTGGACTTGCTGGTGTGTTTGGGATCATTGTCCTGCTGCATAACCCAAGTGCGCTTGAGCTTGAGGTCACAAACTGATGGCCAGACATTCTCCTTCAGGATTTTCTGATAGAGTGCAGAATGCATGGTTCTATCAATTATGGCAAGTCATCCAGGTCCTGAAGCTGCAAAGCAGCCCCAGACCATCACACTGCCACCACCATGTTTGACTGTTGGTATGATGTTCTTTTTATGAAATGCTGTGTTGGTTTTACGCCAGATGTAACGGGACACACACCTTCCAAAATGTTCAACTTTTGTCTCATCAGTCCACAGAATATTAGCCCAAAAGTCTTGGGGATAATCAAGATATTTTTTGGCAAATGTGAGACGAGCCTTTGTGTTCTCTTTGGTCAGCAGTGGCTTTTGCCTTGGAACTCTCCCATGGATGCTGTTTTTGCCCAGTCTCTTTCTTATGGTGGAGTCATGAACACTGACCTTAATTGAGGCAAGTGAGGCATGCAGTTCTTTAGATGTTGTTCTGGGTTCTTTTATGACCTCCTGGATGAGTCGTCATTGCGCTCTTGGAGTAATTTTGGTAGGTCGGCCACTCCTGGGAAGGTTCATCACTGTTTCTCCATTTGTGGATAATGGCTCCGACCGTGTTTCGCTGGAGTCCCAAAGCCTTAGAAATGGCTTCCAGACTGATACATCAACTATTTTGTTTCTCATCTGTTCTTGAATTTCTTTAGATTGTGGCATGATTTGTTGCTCTTTAAACATGCTTCACTTTGTCAGACAGATTCTATTTAAGTGATTTCTTGATTCAACAGGTAAGTGTGACAAATATGCAAAAAAAAAACAGGAATGGGGCAAAAACCTTTTCACGGCACTGTATATATATATATATAAGTTTTTTTTTCATTTATTAAGGGGGAAAAAAGCTGTCCAATCCTACCTGGCCCTACGTGAAAAATGAATTGCCCCCTCCTGTTAAATCATGAAAGAACTGTGACTAACAGTTTATATTATATATATATATATACAGTATATAAACTACATTTAGATTTGACATCACAGAAATAAATTACATTTTAAAATATATTAAAATAGAAAACTGTTATTTGAAGTTGTAATAATATATAACAATACTGGTTAACTTTTCTTTCTTTTTCTTTTTTTTTTCTTCCATTTTTCAAAAACATTAAAAACCTTACCATCCCATAACCTGTCACTGGTGTATTGTATGTATTAAATGATATTTTAGAACACACATCAGGCCTGAACTGAAATGAGCACAAATGTGCAGTTTGAACATTTAGTAACTTCTATCCATCTAGGAAAATTCCCCAAAAGTTGATCTTTAAAAAGTTGAGATAATTTAAGAAATGTAGTTTCCGATTATTAATGCCCAAACCACGATGATCAAGCACTGTCTGTGACATAATAAATCAGAGGATCCTGGAAAATATCATTATCTGAGTGATTTGTGTTATTTAGTCTTTTTGAGGGGTTTAGTTTTTAAGAGCTAAACAATGAAAAGTTTTAAAGAGGATGTTTGAATAACAGCTAACTTACACCATTGGGTAACTTACATAAGTTGATGAACAGAGTTTTTCTTCAACCAGGAGCACTTTTAGCTCTGTGGATTGATTATAAAGTCTCCTAAAACACACTTTTCATACTAACTTAATTTGTTCATTAACAATGTAATCAACTTTGTTTTCTGAAAGTCCTGAACATTTTTACCACTGTGTCATTTTCACAACATCTCAAGCTATGTAGAATTGTAGAATGTAGAATACAATGTGATGGAAATGACATTTGTATGAGGTTTTTTATTGTTTAAGATAAAGGTGTGAGAGGACGGCATGATGTGATGTGACCTTCATATATCAAAAACTAAAAAACTGAAACCAGTTTAATAAAAATCAACCACTGACACAAAATTGCTCTTTATTATTGGTAAAAGGTTAACATTGCATACAGTACAAGCTATATTTAAATTGACAATAAGTGGGATTTATTAGTGTCTTTCTCTTTCTACTGTAGCACCATCTACAGTTTAATAAAGCACTTGGAATGATTTTGACCAAGAAGTACGTCAAAGACGACCACGAACTCTTCAGCAGCTGGAAACCTATATCAGGCAAGAATTGGACCAAATTCCAACTCCAAAACTCCAGAAACTCATAACCTCGATGCCCAGACGTCTTCAAACTGTTTTGAAAAGAAGAGGAGATGCTACACCATGGTAAACATGACCCCGTCCCAACTATTTTAAGACCTGTAGCAGGCATCCGATTTGAAAAGAGCTCATTTTGTGCATAAAATTGTAAAAATTTCTCAGTTTAAACATTTATGTTATCTATGTTCTATTGTGAACATTTCTTTAACTAGGCCATACCAGGAATTTCCAACCACACCAATAGTCAGCATCAAAAATGATTTCTCCCCCATCTTCAAACGTTTTGATAACTGATCTTTGCACTTCCTGAACTCTTAAGCATTTTCTATGGTAAGGATGACACTTCAGAAGTAATTGTGAATAAAGAGAGTGTGTCTGAGACTAAAGTTATTATTATAATCATGCGAAACATCTCAGACGCAGGCGTTTCTGGTGCCGCCCTCTCGCTCCTCATTACAGAGATGTTCTAGAGTCACACATGTTGACACCCATAATGTACATCTCTAAGTGAAATTCAAACTTCTTGGTAGATACAAGATACAAAGAATGCCACAAAGCTTCATGATAAATTATTCAATGAGTCTATTCAAAAACAGAAGTGCTGTAGTGTATACACAAACCATATACATCCAACCACACACAACTCATTCATGAGTTTGTTCTGTGTCAGAGGACGTCTGTGAAACTGGTTTAATACGCGGTCTAAGTGTTCAAATGCCATGCTTGTTTGGTTCATGTTTTCTCCCTCAGGCATCATATGATCTGCTCACATGGGATGTGATACGAGCTAATGAAGCTCATGCCATGGTAGAAGTTATGTGTGTAGATGTGACGGCTCAAAAATGTTATTTAACTCACATTGTAAAGTTGATCATTTGATACCTCACTGTTGTAGAGAAGCACTGCTACTAATCATTCTGCCCTCCTTTGTGAAAAAGAAGTGCACTTATTTGTATTGAATGTGCGCTTACAGTGTACTTCAAGTCTTAAAAGTATATATTTTTTAAAAAAAAACAGTACTTGCAGAGAATATAACAGTAATAAAATAAAAGACCACTTAAGTGTACCTAAAGAGAGTTCACTTTCTTTTCTTAACACACTTGAGTACTCTTTTAAAAAGTGTTGTTAATCTTGTCATGCTTTAAAGAAGTACACTTATTCTGACGTGTTGACTAACATACTAAAGCACATGTAAAGTACTTGATTTTAATAACTCAACAGAATTATGAAATTACATATACATATATAAATAATAACTTTTAAGTTCAACTAATTTCATTTCATTTAAATGTAAAATACTTTTAAATTTAATTGTAAATGACATGTCTGGAAACATTCAGATTGCACTTAAATCTATTCTTTTAAATTACATTACTTCCATAATAAGTTCTCTTTTTAAAAGTATGCTAAAGTGTACTTTCTTTCATCCATGAACCCCTTCTCAACAGAAGAGCGCAAAATGTTTTGTGTGTGCATGAAAGGTGGAGTAAGTTAGAGGGACATCTGGTCAAAACCAGATTCTCTGTATCATTTGTAGTCACAAAATGAGCAGATGTTGCATGATAAAGTGAACACTGTTGAACTTCAGATCCATTCGGAGAAAGACACACCTAACCTATCACACTCTCACAGATGGATCTGAGCAAATCTAGCATGTGTGGATTGGAATGACAATCACAAGATGCAGATGCAGAATAGCAGATACGGACATAATATATAACGTGTACATTTTTACAATCTTTCATTTCAGCTTTGTTTAGGAATCTTTTTGTAAAAATCGAATCCGACTTGCGAGCGAATTGTTCTGTTGAGTCACGATTCACTCAAGATGTTTCTAGACCATTTGTGAGGGGTTTTGGGAACTATAGAAAGTGAGTTTTTTGTTGGAACCATAACCATTCTGTCATACCATATATGTCTGGCCTATGTTTGGATTGATGCTAAGAGTTTAAGACAGTGTATTTGTATGCATTTTAGAAGGACTCTTTATTGGTGAGGTCACCACATCATGGTCCAGTTTGAATATGGATTTAAAGTTCTTTTTGATGTGAGACCATAGTCTGGACTATTTTTGGCTGTTCCTGGTTAGGAAGAATCTGGTGTTTGAGAGCTGTGGTGTGTTTTCATTACAAGAGGTTGGGTTATTCATATGCTATCAGCCAACTTCAGCTACGGACAGTGTTAGGAAATCGATGTACTACAGAAAAGACTTGCACACACATCAACTTTCACATGACGAAATCCTACAAACTTACATTGCTTTTTTTTTTTTTGTACTTTTGTGTATTTACATTTTTGGCTATATGTAGTTGTATTAACCTGCATTTAATGTTTGCTATTTTGTATTTAATAAATTAATTAATTTGAAATCCCTTTGACTACTGTACATTTTTGACAATATAGACATTAGTTATGTTGTGACTGCATCCATTTCAGATGTATAATAACTGTTTTCCACAAAGACTTAAGTTATAGTAGCTGAAAAGTATTTAAATCATTGGTCTCAAACTCAATTCCTGGAGGGCCACAGCTCTACAGAGTTTAGCTCCAACACTAATCAAACACACCTGATCCAGATAACCAAGCTCTTCAGGATTATTAGAAACGTCCAAGCAGGTGTGATTTGGAACTGATTGGAGCTAAACCCTGTAGAGCTGTGGCCCTCCAGGAATTGAGTTTGAGACCAATGCTTTAAATACTTTTCAGCTACTATATCTTAAGTCTTTGGGGAAAACAGTTATTAAACATCTGAAATGGATGCAGTCACCACATAACTAATGTCTATAGGTGAAACAGATGTATTGTTGTAGATTGTTCCTGGAGATCTACCTTCCTGGAGAGTTCAGCTCCAACCCTGATCAAACACACCTGATCCAACTAATTAGGATCTGAAAGAGCACTTGATAATTACAGACAGGTATGTATGCCTGCGTCCCAATGTACATACTATCCATCCTAAATTCTATGTGATAGTAATTTTCAATAGGGCAGATAGGGTGGATAATATGCACATTGGGATCAGGGTATGATCAGGGTTGGATGCTCCACACTCCTATCCAGTAGGTGGCGGGAATGCAGCATTTAAGTTGGTCTGTCAACCACCATTAACACCCGAAGAAGAAGATCAGGGTTGGAACTGAACTTTGCAGGAAGGTAGAACTCCAGGTTTGGACACCCCAGTAGTAGATTAATAGTGAGGGCTTCCTGGGGGCTAAGTGAGGGCAGGGCCAGCGCTAAGGGGCCAATGAGCAAATTCTCAGGGGTCCTGTGCTGGTAGCTTGCTGCCCTTAGGCTAGCCCTAAGTGGGCCCGTAAAGGGCCAGTGCAGGCTTGCTTGCAGGGAACCCTAAAAACTCGACAGGCTTTCCCACATCTCTATTCTTTTTTAATGGTCACAAGTCTTTTAATGGAGAATGTGAAAATATATATATTTTTTTGAAAACTTGCTCATTGTAGCCTACTTCATTTTGCCAGCACAGGTCCCGATTAATTGAGAAAGCAGGAGTATTATTAAAAGTAGGTGTATATAACTAACATTTATTTAATAACAAATGCTGTGCCTGTACTTTTTGAACACTTTTCAGAAATGACTCAAATTAATCAATGAATAATTTTCAACCCGTTAATCAAATAAACCGAATTGCTTAATTGAATCGGAACTGTTACCTGCCAAAAAGGTAGCCTACAAATCAGGCCGGATTAATGAGTTAATAAACTGAAACTGACTAGAATATATAATAATTACTCTATGCAGAATTAAAAACTCGACAGGCTTTCCCACATCACTGTACTTTTTTTTAATGGTCACAACAGTTTTGAGCTCCACCTTCACTTCATACTTTCCCGCTCTCATCGCCTGGCGCGGGCCGCTGTGTCACGGTGACTAGTGATGGGAAGTTCGGATCATTTTACTGACTCGGATCTTTGAGTCTCGTTCAGCAAAATGAACGAATCTTTTTTCGAGTCATTTCGTTCATTTTAGCAAAATATAATTAATGTTACGTGCTACTTCCCTAACACGTCTACTACTTATGCAAACGTTGATCACACTACAAATAAAACAAAACATGGTATAAGAAACAGAAAAATATAATTAATTGTTTAGCTGGGTCTTAAGTCTATGATTAGCTCACCTCACCTCTTATCTGACAAGTCTTCGGGTTTGAGTCGTTCGTTCATCACGTTACAACCCCATAAACTTAATCAATGCAGTCTGAGCGGAAAGAGAATTGATTAGTTCATCTCTCGAGTCTTTCTTTCTTTTGTCACTTGACATGACAGCATTAGATAGAGAAATTAGTTAATTTACAACCTTCCTTACAAACGGCTGCATGGTTATTATTATTATTATTACTCTTACAGTTACGTGATGCATTTCTGGTCTCAAATTGTAGCTTTTTATTTCTTACAGTTTATAAATGTGTGAATTTCTGTCATGGTTCTTTTCCATAACACTGAATGTGGTAATAAACTAAAGAGTTTGTCATTATTAAGTCTTTTTCCCTCAGACTGCATAGGTTTAGCTTATGGGGCTGTCACGTGATGAACGAACGACTCAAACCCGAAGACTCGAAACAGGTGAACTAATTCAGTGCAGATGTTGCGCATGCGCGACTGAGCGAATCACTCCCCGAGACGACTCGTTCTTCCCGAGTCACATTAAAGATTCGAACGAATCGTTCAAGAGCGACCCATCACTAACGGTGACGTCACTGAGATGACGCTGTCACTGGTAGTGGTAAAAATGTGCTGGCTCGTGCTGCAGTTTCACATCTCCGCGAATCACTCGTGCGTTTAAACCTTTCCAGCGCCGCCCTTCACGCATGGAGTTGCGCACCGAGACGGTCCTGGCGAGTCTGGAGATGTCGGAGGTGAAAAGCGACGAGGATTACGAGAGTTTGCCCGCTCACACGTCCCTGTACACGCACATGACAGCGGGCGCCGTGGCCGGAGTGCTGGAGCACACAGTCATGTTCCCCGTGGACTCGGTCAAGGTAACTCAGAGCAGACAGCAGGGCATGGAGACATTCACCAGGGTCTCAAGTGTGCTGTTAGCAGCCCTGGACAGCTTATGCGACGTAACAGTTAGCCGTCAAGCTAACTTTTAAAACAAAGTTAGGCATGGCAAATGACTTGATGACTCAAACCTTCTCAGATTGGTCCAAAACCACAACAACTAAGTTAAACCAGCACAGTCGGCCATGCTTTTTGCCGTTTAAGCGCGCTGTGCTGTTTACGAGTTAAAATAGTGTACTTCCTCTCCAGACAGCAGTTAAAGCATGCTTCAGTTCGTCTGGCTGCTGACAGATGCCCACGCTGCTAAAGAAGCTCTACTAACCTCATATTAGTAAAATGAAACTTTTTGTTTACGTAATATGTGTGTGTACTGTGTATATTTATTATGTATATATAAATACACAGTATATATTTTGAAAATATATTTATACGTAAATATGTATACATTTTCATTCATATAATTTATTATATATAAATATTTAATCTATAAACAACAATTTTCTTATATATATTTTGCATGTATATTTACATAATAAATATACAGTACACACACGCATTATGTAAACAAAACCTTATTTTGTATGCGATTAATTGTTTGACAGCACAGACCATTGGTCTCAAACTCAATTCCTGGAGGGCCACAGCTCTGCACAGTTTAGCTCCAACACTAATCAAACACACCTGATCCAGATAATCAAGCTCTTTAGGATTATTAGAAACTTCCAAACAGGTGTGATTTGGAGCTAAAGCTCCAGAGCTGTGGCCCTCCAGGAATTTATTTTGAGACCAATTCTAAGTTTATATCTCACAAATCGAACTTTTTCATAGCAATTCTTAGATCAAAAAGTTGAGGTATAAACTCAGAATTCTGACTTTGTTTCTTTACAATTTCGGTTTCACATTTCACAAAAAAAAAAGATATATTAAAAATTAAGATATATATACATTCAGAATTGTGACACAATATGTCAGAATTTTGAGATAAAAAGTTGTTGTTTTAATTCTGTGGCAGATATGGGCTTCCATACAATTATCACTGAAGTATATCTTTTAAAGTGTATTATCTCCATAATAAGTACTCATTTTAAAAGTATGCTTAAGTGTACTTTCTTTTCACAAGGGCTTTCCTATAGTCTTTTTGCAGTATACTAGAGCCCTATGAAATCAGTTTTATTTTTTTCCAAACTCCGTCTTTTTCCGTTTGAATTTTTTTGGATTCAGTTTAATTTTTTTCCATTTAATTTTTTCTTCACTCCTTTTTGGTTAAATTAAATTTTATTAATAAAAAAGCATGTCTAATTAATTAAAATCATGAAACTTATACATTTTCACATCAATTTATAAAAGTTTAACAAAAATTATGTTTAGGGCCCTATGAAATGTTTTATTTTTTCTCACCATATGTTTTATTGTTACCAAATTCTGTGTTTTAGCAGGTCTAATTATTTCAATTTTATATTTTTTGTTCTTAAAATAGCCTTATGAAATGTTTTTTGTTTGTTTGTTTTTGTTTTTTTCTGTGTTGTGTTTTCATTTTTCTGGTTATCAAATGAAGGCATAAAACATTAATTTAATTTATCTTTTAATTATTGAAAATTAAGCAAACTTTATTTTTTGGCAAACAAAGGGGATTTACTGTTAAAATAAAAAAAAAACATGGAAGAAATGTTTTGTGATTATTCCTTAAATAATGTTTGTTTCATTTTAGTAGTAGTATTAGGCAGCTATGTACATTCTACTGAACAATAGTAATATATTTCTAGCACAATGTCTTCAAATTAAACTGGACTTTTATTTTGACGGGTTGCCGTGGATACCTTTACAGTTCTGTGTATGATATGATGCTAGTTTCACTCAAATCAAACGGTAAAATGCTCATGAAGGGACACTCAGAGCAGTTCTGGAGATGTTGTTCATGAGTTTACGTCCTCATTTAGTGAGGCGGCAGATGCTGAAATCACTGCGCGCGTCACGTGCGCTTCAGTGTATGTAGTAAACAAAACCCCACATCTGTGCCATTCATTAACACACAGACACATAGAACATGCAGGATTCATATTTAAATCGACTTTGCGGCTTAATATTTACAGATAGGGCCTACTTAGTCTCAGCCTCAGACGTCACGCCCACGGAACATTGGCTAAACGTCTGATGCATACGGCACACTTATCTGGAAACACTTCAGTAGTTTCGAAGTCGTCGTCGGATTGGTTGAATTATACAGGATTTCCAGGAGACGTGTCGCGTTCTTTAAAGTTCCGCCTGGAAACAAAAATGTCGTGGCGCCAAACCCCCTCACGAAAGAAGAAAGCTGTCATGTTTACAAATGTGACGACAAGTCAGGATGAACTAAACGCTGAATTTTCAAAAGTATGTGAAAATTTTAAAGTTCGCGACATAGAATCTTTAAAATGTGTCCGAGAGTTTTACACACCGGTCTGTTATTGTGGCAACATTTCCATGCCCCTAAACATGACGCGGTACAAAACGAAATGTGATTGGTTGCTTTACCTGTCAGTCATATGGCCTCTTGGGCGGGCCTTGGCCATTCAAAGCGGCCAAAGTTCCCAGACCTTCAGCCGTCAGTCTGAAGGTCTGGCTACGCGAGAATAGGCCTACTAGTCCATATCGCAATTTGACTTAAATGTAATGACCTACTTTTCATTCATTCAAAATTCAACACATTCCGTGACATTCCGCATTAAACTGTAAATTCCGTTTTTATGACTGGATTCCATGAGTCCGTCTGCGTTTTCCGCATCGCGGAAATCATAAGGCCCTAAGTATACTTGTTACAAGGACAGTCTACCCTTGAGCAATCTTGGGTTTAGTGGGTCGAGGTCATAATGGTGGTAGTTTATGGCTCACCCTTTTCCCGGGTGTGAACTTATGACTTTATAGTTAGCAGCCTAGATCTTTGACCGCTGGGCCACGGCGTCCTCGAATAGAGGAAACGGATGAGTTAAGTCAGCATGACTGTGTTCGGACAGATTCATTATATCAGATTCATTTTTTGAGGAACAAAAGGTTATCTCTGTTTCTCCCCATTGTACATATTTTATCCAGGGTGAAAGTGTCATCTCATGATGTTGAGTGGAAATGCCATGGTGTGTTTGTGCATGAGCGTAGCACTAATCTTTGGGCTAGCCTCGCTCCGGCTTTAAAACAACAGTTCATTCAAACATAAGCCTGCCAGCTAGTTCACTGAACACAACAGTCCTTTGCATCCAGTTCCTTATTGTAGGAATTCTATCTCTCTCTTCACAAACCAGTTCTCGGAGTTTGTTACGGCGGGACAAAAGTGTCCTAACTTTGTCTTTTTGGGAGCTTGTGAGTGAAAGTGATCTGTCACTGTGCCAGATTGAGCTCTGCATCTATTCTGTGAGACTTGCGTAGGCTATTGTCATTGTTTCCTTAGTGGCTGCCAGATTTCACTCGTTTGCTGGTCGCCATAGTGCTACGCATTTGAGAACTGCGTATACGTGTCTGGAGAGCACATAACCTAACCATCCACAGGCCCCTGGACATTACCTGGAAGGAACTGGGCTGTAATTGGTTTGTGCGTTCCTGTGTGTGTTAGCGATGGCAGACACAGAGAATGAAACTTGGTCAGACATCACAGAGGGATACGGCGTTACTAGGACAAAGGGTGAATCTTTCTCACGATGGTGCATTTTAAGTCATTATTTGTCATGACATGCAGAAATATTTTCTGAACTGAGGTTATAGACAACTTGAAATCAAAATGAACCCACTTAACTTTTAATATTTTTTTTTTTTGTCACTGCAAAAAAAAAAAGTGTAATAATTCTCTTCTTTTTATGTAACCAAAGCCATGTGGGCAGAAAAAGTAACTGTTTTAAAACATAATAATAATTATTATATAAAATATTTGTTTAAATAAATGTAACACACATCAAGTACAAATATATTAACTGATTAAACAGTATATAAACAATTAGTAATAATGATTATTATTATTTATATATATATATATATATTTCCAAAAATTAAATTCTTCACTTTTGATATTCATACATAATTAAGGTTGTAAAATGTAATGTGGTGCTGCTCCCCAAAAACCTAAATGAATTAATAATTCATACACTCATGATTTGAATGAATGAATGCAATGCATCAATGAATGAATAAATAAATATGCTTTCAAAACTATATTAAATCTTTTTTTTTTTAAATGTTATCTTTTACTTCATGGTTTTACTACATTTTTGGAGTAATTAAATTTAAGCTTTTCCTTACAAGCATAAGTTTACAAAAAGAAACTACATGTAGTATATTTCTAGGAACTTGGCACACCTTTTAAAATAAATCTTTCCTTCCTTTTAAAAGATTCTTCCTTTTCTTATCGGTGCTGCATATATAGCGCAACTGTGCTCACGGCGACCTGAGTTCAATTCTTGTCTCGAGGTCCTTTGCCGATCCCACCCCCTCTCTCCACCCAATGCTTTCCTGCTCTCTACTGTCCTATCTAATAAGGCATAAAAAGCCCAAAAATATAACAAAAAAAATCTTCCTTTTCTTTATTGTGAACAGTTTAATACATCACTGACCCCAATGAAGTCATCAAACTATTTATTGAGGAGCCCGGTCTCATGAAAATACGTATTATATTACGCCAAAAAAAACCCCCGAAAACTCGTGGTATTGATACGCAAAAATGGACTTTGGCGTTTATATGCTAGGCGCATTTTTGGCGTGCATATAATACGCAGTTTTCGCGTGCATATGATACGAAATTTGTTGGCGTGCATATGATATGCAGTTTTCGCGTACATATGATACGCATCTACACCACAACCCTAACCCTACCCATCGCGTAGCATAGACACGCCAAAGTCCATTTTTGCGTATCAATACCACGAGTTTTCGTTTTTATTTGGCGTACTATTTATACGCACTTTCATGAGACCGGGTTGTTATTGAGCCAATAAAATCCCTTGTATATCATGTATCAGAAATACAACACATAAGATAAATGCAGAGCAAAGGACATTAAATTAAATTAACGTTGAACTATAAAACTATAAAAGTAGGTTATACTATCCCTCTAACAAAAGACAAGGTGTCGGAATTTCAATGATTTGTGACAAACCAGTAAATCATTTGTCAAACATCCAGAAAGTGATTAGCTTTAAATACTTCCTCTAAGCTCTTTCCTGGTAAAAAAAAAAAAAAAAAAAGTGTCTTCAGGAACAATTAAAACCGAGATTTGTTAGTGATGTTGATTAGTGACTGCTTAAATTTCATTGGCCGTTTTAAAGCAGACAAGTGTGATTCAAACTTTGTCACTGTATTATAGTTGGTAATTAAATGTCCTGTGACGATGTAAACGTGATGGTGCAATTCAGTTACTGGAGCACACATGTCTGTAGTGAAACTGGAATTTCCAGAGAGATAGTGTGGGACTTGCCAGCTGTACAAGGTTCGTCACTTCCTAGAAGCACATCTAAGGAGCGTTTCAGGACACTTGGTGTGCTTTTCCATTTATGACCTTTACTCACACACTTCTTATCTCTATCTGCAATCATTCATGTTCATGGATAATGAGAAAGGTGCACATGGTGCTGCTTTTTCAGTTTAAAACAAGACTGCTTTCCATTAATTCATTTTCCATTTCAAAATATGGAGGTGACACGAAATTGACCCTATTTACTTTTTTTAGCGAATGGATCACGTTCCACTTTTCTCGACTTTTCTCAATGTCATGTTACGCCCAACTTTTGTTTCCCAAAGAATATTTGGTTTCACTCTAAAATGTCACATTATGGAAGATAATTGCATTGCAAATGACATTTAATATGGTCTAACACCCACTTAAATGTGTTGGTAGTCTGTAGTTTGTGACTGAAATCTCCATCACCAGTTTTCAAATGAGCGGCATTTAATACACAGAGCCGTTTAACAGATCACAAGGCGATATATCAGGTTCTCTTTGTGAACCGGCTCTGTGTATTAAATGCCGCTCCATTTGAAAACTTGGGTAGCGCTATAAGGAACCGGCTTTACTGACGAGATGATGCATGTAATATATCGCCCAGTAGTTGGTAGTCTGTAGTTTGTGACTGAAATGGATCTTTAACAGATCACATGGTTCTCTTTGCCAGTGTTTGGTAATATTGTGATGCATGTACAGTAAGAGACGTGGTGTGATTCAGAGAGATGCAGCAATAGCAGAAGAACCAGAATGGAGAAACAGGATGAATGACTCTGCTTTTCCTCTCCATACATTGACCCAATATAAACACGTTACAACAATGCAAATGAGTTACTACTTTTTCCATCTTACAGCACAAGCTTTGTGCTCTTTGTGCATTGCATAAAGTGAAGACTGAAATGGTTAATGTTTACATCGAGGTATGTCAGGGCTCCAGAGTAAGGTTTAATAGCAGTGGAACTGGTGCCACAAAGTTATATAGATCTTATTAATGATATAATGTTATTCTGAATAAATTGCTTTAGTAAATGCAGTTACCAGTGATATTGCTATTTGATCCCACATTTAACATTTTTATTTAGAATTTATAGGCACCTGTTGAAATGTTTTAAGGCAAATAAAGAGCAAACACTTCTCCAATCAAATATCAGTGGAACCAAACATATTGTACATAGGATACCAATAGCTTGGTACATAACTTAGACATTAAAGCTCTTGATTATACTTTGTACTTGCCCTTGTGAAAAATTTGCATATTTTTCATAGTTCTGCATATTTATCCATAGTCTAACTGTGGTACCTATGACATTTGTATCCCTTTGCTTTTAATAATAAAACTAAAAGTTATGGAAGCTTGTTTGACACCACTGAATAAAAAAAACCCTCAATTCTGATTTTCTGATTTTGCACTTTTTTTTTCTTGTAATTGTGAGTTCACATCTCGCAATTCTGACTTTTTAATGCAGTTGCGAGTTTATATCAAGATTCTAACTTATTTCTTGCAATTTCAAGTTTATAAAATGCAGTTCTGAGAAAAAAATGTCAGAATTGCGAGATGTGAACTCACAATTACAAGAAAAAAGTGCAAGATACGGGCTCCCATAAAAAGTAACTAAAGTAGCTAACAAAAAAAGTTAATGGTATTTTACATACAGTAGTGTGTATGTTTTTTTTATTTTTTCAATTAAAATTCGGTGCTGGTCAAAAGTTTGGATTAATTTTGAACAAAGTCTGTAATACTCACCAAAGCTGCATTTATTAGATCAAAAATACAGTAAAAACAGTAATGCTGTGAAATATAAAAGTCAGAATAGCGGGATATAAACTCGCAATTGTGAGGGGAAAAAAATCAGAATTGTTGGAAACATCCAATTCTGACCTTTTATTCTCGTGATTGCGAGTTTGTATCTGAAGACATAGGGTAGAGTGGGGGAAAACACCCCCCCTTAAGGATTTTTTTTTTTTTTAAAAGTTATCATAGTTTTAGTGACAGTGACACAAATTATAAACCAAGTATGAAAAATATCCAGAGTTTTCATGTTAGATTTTTAACAAAAATAAAAATTTTACCAAAGGGGGCATTTTACCACACCTATGGGGCAAAACGCCCCCCAGTCTGACAAAGCAATTTGCTTTAAACATTTACAGCAAAATCGGAGTACAGGCAGTTTTAGCTTAAAATTTTAAAGAATATAATCAATAATTATGAATTACAAAATTATAATGGCTTATTTAAAACATTTCCTAACATGCTTAACGGCTAGCTAAATAGCTACCTGATGCTAACTTTGAGGTAATTAAGTATAAAATCCAAGTATTTTTATTCAACCAACTAGTTGGAATACATTTGATGGACAAATAAAAGATTTGATATTCAGAATAGAATAACTACAGTAATTGCACATTGCCCTCTGGGGGCGTTTTACCCCACTGACTATGTTTGAGAAAAACATTGTCATTCTGAAAATATAATTATATTTTTCTTAAATAACACACACTCTCTATCTACAGGCCTTACTGTTCTCATCATATATAACTGTTTTACAAAACAACAAGCTTTAAAACACTTTTTTTCTTACTGCTGAAAATGAGATAATTTACTGTGAAATCTGTTTTCTCTCCGGTACATCACCAGTGTAAGCTTCATGGTGAAAACTTCTACATCACTCTCGTCAACGTAGTCCATAGTTACAATAAAAATTGATCTTGACTTTATCTTGTGGTTATTTTGGGAAAAACAGTAGGGGGGTGTTTTCCCCCACTCTACTCCTATATAATATTAGGGATGTCACGATACCAAAAATCTAGTAGTCGGTACATATACCACTAAAAGTACACGAAACTTGATACCATGAGAAAAAAAATAACCGTAATACTTAAACATTAACTCCTTTATTTAACATTACTAAAACACAACATTAGTGGCACTTGGCCTTCAAATAGCACGCACGCAAGCACCAATACTCTCTATGCAAGCATTAGCTTAAATTCACTGACATACTGGCAGGCCGAATATATTTTTTTAAAACCGTTATCATAAACAACATTATTGGCTATTGGTTTAAATAATTATGTATGTAGGCTAAATAAAACTGCAGTTTCAATGGCAGGGGAAAGTTGACAGCTGGTTTAAACGCTGGGCCTGGTGGCGGTAACTACAGAGTATTACCAGTAATCGGTGCGGAACAGACGGGCTGGTGTGAGTCACTCCTCATGCCTGATGGGTGGGTCAGGGCAGAGGTCATAATCTCACACGTCCAGAAGGGTGTGAATGTGCAAGAGTGTCTTTTGCATTTGGGACGGGTCGTTTTGAAATTGATTAACAGGCCGTTATACACGCGCACACACACACATATTCCTGTCGTGACTGGTACCTCTCTTCTGTGACAGTAGCTTGATAGTAACCAGTTCAGTTTAAGTGCTCATATAATGTCAGTGGTGCAAATTTGGATCTCGACAAGACCAGTCTTTCTACCTTCCTGCTTTTTTTATTTATTTATTTTTTATATATATATATATATATATATATATATATATATATATATATATATATATAAAAATAAAAAAAGTGTTCAAGTCCCTAGAAGTGTCTGATGGTTTTAAATTTTTTTTTTGTCTCAGGGGAAGTGTGTAACTCATTCAAGTTTGGATTTTCGAATGTTCATAGCATTACATGCCACTATATTTGTGGAAACAACATTGGCTTAGTGTTTCCTGTGGCATATTTATCTGCTCTTCTGCTTTTCATTTTCTAAAGCTCTCCAGAATGCACCGAAATGTATTCCTAAAATAGTTGCGGAAGTTTGTAAAAGTATTGCTTTAATTGTTGATATAATGAAGCATGTGGAGTTAAATCTGTTTGAAACAACCCAGTCCACCCTGATGAATGTTTTCAGGAAGCTCATATTCCAGGTAACTGTTGCTGTTTGATGACAGGGATTTTATGATGAAAGTTTTGGGCAAATTCAAACACATCTGGGTGTTTGTCTAGTTCTCTAGTTTAAGAAGAGCTAATTCAACCCTTGTGATTAGCTGTAATAGTATCTTGTTCAAAGTAAGCTGTAACCGGTCACGCCTAGTAGTGTTTAGATTTAAGAGGTAGAATTAAAAGGATAATGAAACAAAGAGTGGAAAAGAAAAAATATTGAAATCATGTGACGCACAACAGCCACAATAGCACTTGTTTTAATTTTTTTTTTTATTCTAAACATTCCCAAAAACATTAACTATATCATGAAATATCTCCATTCTCACCCTGTTAGTTGATCTATAGTGGGCGATGGTATTCTATTAACTATGCATACAAACCTGTCTGTTTGCTAAAGGAACAGATATGGGTGTCATGCCATTACATCATTTTAATGACTGACTATATATTTAATGTGAATTTAACATTGAAAGTTAATGTGAATAAAAACATTGTAAGTTAGGCTACTTATCATAATTATCATAACACTTTCATTGTACAGAAAGAGAGCAAAGAACATTTTCACTGACAGTCTAGAGTTCAAGCACTCTCAAAAACTCCCTTTAAAATCACTGAAGCTGTTTACACTGTGAAATTAATATCTTACTTACAGATTCATACACACATCTGCACTTTGTTGTTTCTTACAAGAGAATTCGCCAGAAAGAGGTATTCAGTCAGCGAACAGTGAAGAAAACACAGGAATTTTAGCGATGACTCAACAGCATCGTGTGTGATTGGTTATAATGCGCAGCGCTGTAAAAACACATCTGGCTCAGCGCCAGCCAGCGAATGCAGATTTGAATTTAGCAGCTGATGATAGGACGCGCTGAACGATTTAATCACGCTGGTGTGATTTGTATCAAATATAGAAAATATTATTCGGCTATTTTTTTTGTCTTTTGGAAGCTGCATTCAAAATCCACTTGGCTCAAAAATCTGAGGAGGCACGTGCCCCTCACTTTGAATGGGCATGACGCCTCTGATCTTACATCACATGCATGTTGCAGTCTATATCTCCTTCTGTTATAAAAGTCTAAAATGCTGTAATGGTTAGATATTGCAGATGTATAGAGAAAAATGTTCTAACAAGCCATATACTGTATGAGTTCTTTTTAGCGAATCATTTGATATTGTTCCCAAATGTTCAGAATCACTATTAGACAATTAGTGTGAATCAGATTGATTTTTAAAACATTTAGTAATATTCATATGTGGTCAAAAAGTCTGGGAAGCCAGTATAAAATGTACTCCCCCAGAAGTATTGGCAGCAAAAACTGGTTGGTTTTGTTGCTCAGACGTCTCTTCATGTCTGAGTGGGCGGTTTTCGGGCAGAATAAGCTTCAGTATGTGGATCAGGGTTTATTCTGATAGTTTGGCTCCTGTGCCTCTCAGTCTGTGTTATGAGGATTCTTGCCAAATCATTCACATTAAACAAAGCATGTTTTTATAACTGAGCTGAAATGTTGGGTGAGCAGAAAGATTGACTGCTTCTATCTCTGTCTACATATTGATGGTATTTCCTTCCCACTTTTTTGTTAGCAATTTAACCATCCTTTTTGTTTCTGTCAGACAATATCTATTTTTAGGGTCTCTGTAAATTATATATTTTTTGGTGGAATTGAATAAAACACTGACATCAGAAATTAGTTTGAGGCGAAACTGCCTATACAATGCCACAACTGATCTTCATGATTTGGATTAGTTCCTAAATTTTGTTTGTAAATATGTAAATTTAGTTTTGCATATCAAGTGTTCTTCTTATGGTTGATACTTGATGGGCTTATATGCTGCTGTCTTTCTGTCCCCAGACACGTATGCAGAGTTTACAGCCGGACCCAAAGGCTCAGTATCGCAGTGTGTACGGTGCACTGAAGAGGATTGTACAGACAGAGGGACTCCTTCGGCCCCTGAGGGGCCTTAATATCACTGTGCTGGGGGCCGGTCCCGCACACGCACTCTATTTCGCCTGCTACGAGCGGATCAAGCACCGTCTTAGTGACGTCATACAGAACGGAGGCAACAGTCACATTGCTAACGGTAGGAGAAGGGATTATTCTGTGAGGTCTTAAAGGGATAGGTCACCCAAAATTGAAAACTTGCTGTTAATTTACTCACCCACAGGCCATCTAAGATAGACTTTTTCTTGTGTAGAACAGTATAGAAGATTTTTAGCTGAAACCGTGGTCCTTGGTGATTCATAAAAGGCAATCAGCGGCTTCCAGGACATAAGAGTAAAAAAAAAAAAAAAAAACGCATATCAGGCAACACAAAATTAATATCCGTGCTCCTGACTAAATAGAGGTCTCATGAAGTGAAACGATCGGTCTGTGCAAGAAGCTGATCATTATTTACAATGTTATTAACTGTAATTCATAGGCAAACGGGAAAGCTGATTCTTTTCTGCGAACTGCTTCTTTCAGACAGTTTGCTTTTGGTTCAAATAACAGTTACAAATACATATCACCAGTTTGATATGTAATCACGCAATGGCATCACATAGATGTAATTATATTATTGAAGTACCCGATAATGAGTTCATGTAAAACACGTGTTTTACATTTCTAAAGCAAATAAAGTGAATAAACAGTTCCATCCGATTTGGTGAACTAGATCAACTAGTTCATAAAAAGAGCTGGTTCAAAAGAATGATTCGTTCACTAACCAGGCATCACTTCGGACCGTTTGCCTGAGGCTCTGGATTACAGGTATAATGTTGTAACTAATGTTCAGTTTCTTGCAGAGAGCGATTGTTTCGCTTCATAAGACCTCAATATATCATCAGGAGCCACAGGTATTAATTTTGTGTTTCCTTGATATTTCCACCACAGCCATATCACCCTGCAGCCCAAGACTGGTTGCCCACTGAAGCTAAGCAGGGTTGAGCCTGGTCAGTACCTGGATGGGAGACCTCCTGGGAAAACTAGGTTGCTGTTGGAAGAGGTGTTAGATAGACCAGCAGGGGGTGCTCACCCTGTGGTCTGTGTGGGTCCTAATGCCCCAGTATAGTGACGGGGACACTATACTGTAAAAAGCACCGTCTTTCGGATGAGACGTTAAACCGAGGTCCTGACTCTCTGTGGTCACTAAAATTCCCATGGCACTTCTCGTAAAGAGTAGGGGTGTAACCCCGGTGTCCTGGCCAAATTCCCTCCACTGGCCCTTGTCTATCATGGCCTCCTAATAATCCCCATCCACTTGATTGGCTCTATCTCTCTCTCCTCTCCACCTGTAGCTGGTGTGTGGTGAGCGCACTGGCGCCGTTGTCCTGTGGCTGCCGTCGCATCATCCAAGTGGATGCTGCACACTGGTGGTGGTTGAGGAGTGACCCCCCACATGATTGTAAAGTGCTTTGGGTGTATGGTAATACACAATAAAGCGCTATATAAATGCATCATTCAGTCATTCATTGATATGCTTTTTTTTACTCTGAAAGTGATTGTAGCTGTGGACTTGTATTTTATGAATCACCAAGAGCTGTGATTTTAGCTAAAAATCTTTTTTCATTTTTTATTATTCTACTGAAGAAAAAAGTCACCCATGTCTTAAATGGCCTGAGAGTGAGCAAATTAACAGCCAATTTTCATTTTTGGTGAACTATCCATTCAATGAATGCCCATTGCTAGATTTCTGATTTCAGAACTCTGAACTGAAGAGCAAGAGATCAAGACTTTATAATTTGTCAGGTTCAGGTTTGTTGCGTGTCTATTGTGCCGTCATTTTGAGGAAAAGGAATGGAAAGTGGAGTGCCCCTTTGTCTGTTGTATAGGACATTGTAAATGTAGCATATGAGTTTCTGTTCTGTTTTTCAACATTTTGTGACTTGATATGATGTACATAATTTTTCTTCTCTTTTTCACTTCAGGTGTGGCGGGAAGTGTTGCCACTGTCCTCCACGATGCTATCATGAACCCAGCAGAAGGTATTCTTCTACTGTCAATACCAGCCAATAATAAATCTTCTATTTTAATACTGTTATAAGTACACTGTAAAGTGGTTTGTTTAGGGGTCTTCAAGATAACTGTAGCAGAATACGTCCAAGAAATTCCACATTTCATTAACAATTTTAGATTTTATCCAGGGATTCATGTTTTCGTTAGCTGATTTACTTTTTTTTTTTTTTTTTTATGATTTACTTAAGATTATTTAAAAAGTATTAAGTATTTGAAAACACAAAATGTGCACTTTTATTAACCAGCCAATCAGATGCTGATATTGGCCAATGCAGAAAATATCACAATATAGTGCTGCAGTGATGTATTTTTGTAGGCCATCTCACCCTGCTTCCCTCAACAAAAATCCAGTAGGAATTTTACTGGTTTCTTGGATTATTGCCGAAACTAAGCTCCATGACCAACAAACATTCTCACATGACTATCACATGTTTTGTTCATTGTCATAATCTTTACAAAAAAATACACTTACTGATGTATTTCGTGTCGTAGAATAAAACAAAAATATCTTGAGCTTGTGTCAAACAGACCTTATTTTAGGAATTTAATTTAAAAATTCATTAAAAAAAACAAACCGGAGGTGCTAAAATGCAAACTTATTTTTAGGTTTTGGCCTACAAAAATACATCATGCCTTGACGAATATGGGTTTTTAATGAGCATTTTAATGAGCAGTTTTAGTATAATACTAGCAGATAGGGGTGGGCTATATGACCAAAATCTTATATCATATCGATATGAGTAATTTTCTATCACAAAAATGTTATACACTACCAGTCAAAAGTTTTTGAACAGCAAGATTTTTAATGTTTTTTAAAGAAGTCTGTTCTGCTCACCAAGCCTGCATTTATTTGATCTAATGTACAGCAAGAACAGTAAAATTTAGATTTTTTTTTTTTTACTAATTAAAATAACTTTTCTATTTGAATATATTTTAAAATTTAATTTATTCCTGTGATTTCAAAGCTGATTTTTTTTGCATCATTACTCCAGTCACATGATCTTTCAGAAATCATTCTAATATGACGATTTGCTGCTAAAATAATACAAATATATTTTTAATACGGCTTTATTTTTAATAAAACATTTTTTTTACGGCTGAGTAGATTTTTTTTTTTTTTTTTTTTTTTTTTTTTCAGGTTTCTTTGAATAGAAAGTTCAGAAGAACATGATTACAAAAAATGATACTGACTCCAAGCTTTTGAAGTGTATAATGTTACAAAAAATCTTTTTATTTCAGATAAATGCTGATCTTTGGATCCTGAAAATTTTTTACTCAACTGTATTAAATATTGATAATAATAATAATAAATGTTTCCTGAACAACAAATCGGTATATTAGAATGACTTCTGAAGGGTCATGTGACGCTGAAGACTGAAGTAATGATGCATTTTAAAATATTCAAATAGAAAGCAGTTATTTTAAATAGTAAAAATATTTCACAAAATATTTGCTGTATTTTGGATCAAATAAATGCAGGCTTGGTGAGCAGAAGAGAATTCCTTAAAAAAACATAAAATCTTACTGTTCAAATTTTTTTAACTGGTAGTATATATAGATATATAATATATTTTTTATTTATTTATTTTATGATATCAAAGTTTTTAAAACCATAACATTTTCCTAATTCTTGTCACCACTGTCAGTATAACAGAAAAACTAATACAAGCCTAAAAAAAGAGAGAAACTCGAGCTCACTGAAGAGAAGTAACTAATTACAAGCAATAGGACAAAAAACTACAATAAGAAATGCCACATACATTGTATAAATGAATCAATAAACACTTTACCAAGTTACAAAAGTAATTTAGTCAAGAACAGGGAGATATTTTCTCTCACTGTTGTTTGATTAACATGAATGACAAACAGGAGGAATAATAGGTAGCTTCCCCTTTAAGACCCAACATCCGGATCCAATATACTGTTACACATGCATTTTCTTTCTCAGCTGTTTACTTTCCCTTATGACCTAAATGACTGTTTATGAGGATACTTGCAAAGACGGGCATTTTCTTACTTTTATATACAGTATTATATAAAAAAATTTCACTGTCTCTCTGTCAGTGGTGAAGCAGAGGATGCAGATGTATAACTCTCCATACCGCAGCCTGTATGACTGCATCCTGACGGTCAGTCGCAAGGAAGGACTGGCCGCCTTCTACCGCAGCTACAGCACTCAACTGACCATGAACATCCCCTTCCAGGCCGTCCACTTCATCATGTATGAATACATGCAGGAACATTTTAACCCCCAGCGCCAGTACCGGCCCGAGACGCACATCCTGTCCGGAGCGGCGGCCGGCGCCGTGTCCGCTGCCGTAACCACTCCGCTTGACGTGTGCAAGACACTGCTAAACACGCAGGAGAACGTGGCGCTCAGCTCCGCACACATTAGCGGACATCTCTCCGGCATGGTCAGCGCACTCAGGACAGTGTACCGGCTGGGTGGTGTGCCGGCCTTCTTTAAAGGCATCAGAGCACGGGTGATTTATCAGATGCCGTCTACGGCCATCGCCTGGTCCGTGTATGAGTTCTTCAAATACTTTCTGACCCAACAGGAACCTCACATCCAGGAACTGAGGAGGGACGCTCACAAGGCCAGCCCTACATGAGGCCCGCTAGCACTGAATCTGTTCAGCCCATCCAAAGAGTGAGCGTGAAGATCAACGGAAGATGCCTTCGGCTCAAAGGGGAAAGTAGATACTCTTTCTTATGCAGTAGACACTCCAGCAGCTTCTGTGTTTGTTGCTAACGTATTAATTTATTGGAAGAGTTTAATGTTACAAGAATGTATGGACGCTGCACACTACAGAACGTTTCTTGTAAACATGACAGAAACAGGAAGGTAATTTATGATTGAGTGTGATGGTGTTCATCTGTATTTATTTATGCGCACACACACCGTCTGCTCAATGACACAACAAACCGGTGCGGTAGAACTTTTTTTATTTTATTTTATTGGCTTCTCTGGACTTTAATATTTTAGAGGTTCAGGAGAGTTTGCTTTTATTACTTTGTTTTTATTAGTACTTTATAATTTAAGACATTCCTGAATTGTGTTGCTCAAGATAAATAAGACCAATTTTAATTATTATTATTATTGCCTAATCATCTATGAAAGCTGCCTGAGCTTCAAGCTTTGCTTTTTTGGTTCTATTTCAATTTGGATGCACTGTTTTATTTTTTTTTTTTTTTAACCTTGATGTGTTTTATCAAGAAAATATGAATGCATATTGATCTCAGTCAGGGAAGATGTCATATTTAATTTGACTTTAATAAGTGTGGCTGTGAGGACTGGAAGTTCAATAGGTTCAGTATTAACATCTCAAGTTTTCTGAGGTTCTGGTCTCTAGAATTTGTACTACAATGAACAAACGCAGCCTCAGTTTTATTCATGTTCAATTCAATTTCATAAACCCTGACAAAAGTTCAAGACTAGATTACTTGTGCTATGAAAACTCCAAATATTTGACACTTTTATTTTTTTCTAGATGGACTACTATTAAAATTTGATTTCCAAAGAATTGGATACTAATTTATTCAAACTGCCTGATTTCAGTACACTAAAGCGCTTAGGATTTCTAAATGAGTTTTTTTTTTTTGTGTGATAACTTTTTCTTTTGCTGTTTTAGGACGTAGTTGTCAACGATGATGTATATATTACCAGTCAAGCCTGTGACATAATTATGAGATGTGATCTATGCAGTGGGTTTCACAGCTTTAGACGTTTTTCTGCTTGTTAAAACCCTGAGAATTGACAGCGTGCAGCTCAAATCCCAAACCCAGAATGAAATCTTTATTTCGATGGGAGGTTTCATAGCGGTGACGATCTCTTTCAGTCTGGGAGCAGATTTATTCTGTTTCTGAGCTGTTTGTGAAGATGCAGCTGACTCATTCTTTGTGTTCTGTCTCTCTGTGAATCTCTAGATTCAGTCGCTCATTCAGAAGAAAGCGTGCCTTGTTTTCCAGTAATAGACGGTGTGCGAGAGGGTTTTCATAGTGCTGTCAAACGATTAATCGCATCCAAAATAAAAAGTTTGTTTACATAAATATAGGGTACACACAGTGTATATATAAATACACATGCATACAGTATATATTTAGAAAATATTTACATGTGTATATTCATATAATTTAATTTATATTTAAATATATGTAATATATAAACATAACATTTTCTTAAATCTATACATGCATGCGTGTCTTTTATATATACACAGCGCACACACATATATTATGTAAACAAATACTTTTATTTTGGATGTGATTAAGCGTTTGACAGCATTGGTTTCTGCTTTTACTGAGCTGACCGGTTCAGCTATAGCTGTTCTGTTTGGTCTGTGCCTTTCCTGTGTCCTCTCTCACTTCCTGTTCCCTTGGACTTTTGTCCTCGGCCTTCTGTTTATTTCATCTCAGAAGGTTTGGACGTTCCTAATGCCAGTCCAGTGAGATTTGTTTATTTGCCTTCTGATTAAATGCTTATTGGTTTAGGACTTGATTTGCTGTGTGTTTCCAGCCCACTGTTGTTGTTTTTTTTTTTTTTTTTTTTTTTTCAACTATCATCTTATTCACTTATTCGCTCACTACCATTACAGTATAGCTTATATATCACTAATTTACACATTTGACCTTTCGGATTTGGGAACAATGATGTTAGCGTTTGACGTATTGAGATTTGTATAGCGACGTGTTTTAGGTTTTTCTTTTTTAGGATGCAACTGAGATGATGGATGTGGTGATATTTCTCATGAAAAGCAGATTTTTATTTGATTTGATTGACTAAGCACAGATTTCCATTACCCTTTGGCTCCGTGTTGCACGGTGGAAACCCCATGGGTTTGCTTTCTCTGGGTCCAGCATTTTGAAATGCTTATCTGTACTTGCTCTGCAAAACTAACCGTTTTAAAATACATATTGTATTTAAAACCATTTTAAATTGTGTATGTTTTTAAAGGGTTTTGCTTTTGGGTCCAATATTAACAACGTTCCGTTCACTCTGTGTATATTGATCTTGTGTGATCATCACTATGTACCATGCTCTGAGAAAACATGAAACGGATTTATCAATGTGTTATTCTGATATGTGCCCATTACAGTGAAGTGCTGCAGTGTTACTCTAAATATGTGTCTTGAACCAATTCATGTCTTGGCCGCTCTGTGCGCACAAATGGGAAGATTTTGAAATAAAAAAATAGTGCCATCTAGTGTACGCAAGTTATGTTTTTTTTACTGCAATGAAAATGTAAAATGTAGACTCTAGAACTGATTGGTGGAAATGCTGCTACAGTTTGAAACACTGGAGCTGAAATAAAATGCACAATTATCAAATGACACGTCTTATTTAGTATGATTGTAACATTGTATGAATGTTTGTCATGAATGCATATTCAGCGGAAGTGATTGTAAGGCTCATTTTATGGCCTCATGATAAACAAAGAATAATTAACTTCAGAAATGTCAGTTAAATTAATAAACTGTAGGAACCTGCTGTTTATTGCTGTATCAAAAATACTTGTTTTGAGATTTGAAATACTCCCTATAGTCTATAAATATTATTTGCTTAAACAATGTATTTTTTATTTTTTTTTAAAACGCATTGTTTAAATAAATGTAAACAAAAACAGTTATGAATTAAAATTCATCAATTAAAATGGCAAAGGTGACCAGTATTAAGTAACATTTTTTTAATAACTTGGCCTACAGAATATGTTTCAAACTATTCTAAGACAGTAGATCTTATATATTATATAGTTGACTGAATTTTACCTGAATGTTTGTCAGTGGTTTTGTTCACTTTATCTAACAGCGGTTATAAAATGTTTGAAATGTTTATTTGTATGACAGAACTCCAATTAAGTCTAGTATACATCTCCAGTTCAATTTATTGTAATTTAAATGGGGTTTGATTAGAACTAGGGTAGAAAAAAAAACTGACCACTGCAATAGAAAATAGACCTTGAAGTAATTGGGCTTTTAAGGATATAAATACTGACATGGAATCATATGTTATAAACATTGATTGAGGGCAGCTCTCTGTTGTCTGAAGAGGGCGCTGTTGTCCAGAGAAGATGACTTCTATTACAACAGGGACTGTTTTTTTTTTTAGTATTATGAATCAAATAAGGATAACAGTATAAATCCTGGTTTGTATAAAGGTGTTTTTTTAAGACTAAATACAATCAAACAATGTTTGACGTGTCTAATGTACTATTAAACTGTAATAAAATATTGTATTATTTTGGAAATATTTAGTTTTAGTTATTTGAATACTTCAACTTAGAGTAAACAAAAATGAGAAACGTGTTTTGCCTTGGCAACAAGCTGAAATAAAATCAGTTATTTTTATTTTATTTATTTTTAAACATTTTATATTCTTAAAAATAAACAAAAGAAAAAGAAAATGTGACTTTATTGCTCATTATGTGACTTTATATATTGGAATTGTGATTTTTTTTTTTTTTTTATTATTATTATTTTAAATGTACCTTTATGCCTTTTAAACAGGCTTCAGTGAAGTTCACTTATAAAGTCAGAAAATAATAAAGTTAGATAAATATGCTTTTAATCCCATGATAATGAGGCATAAAATCATGTATCCGTGTCTTTAGATACTTCGGGCCATACAGACTTGAATAAGAAATAAATATGCAAAAGTGTTTTTGTTTGTTGTTTTTTTTTAAATTAATACCTTGTCATTTGTTATTAGTCACCTGATGAAAGCCTGAGCGGTCATGATGGACAGAAGCTCTCAGTCATCTCTCCAGCAGCAGTTCTTGATCAGTCCTGCGTGGAAAACAACATCCTCTGTTCTCCATTGTGACACAACATGTCTGAGGACACGTACACACTCCCCACACACCGCTCGGCCTTGTTTGTTGTTTTTGTTTGCTGTTGTCTGAGATGGTTGTTTATCTGGGAGGTATAAAAAGACAGTCCTTCATCATGCTGTGCTGAAATGTCCTCATAACCGTCCCAATCGCTTCATCTGCACACGCTTATCCTACATCACAGATAAAGCAGGTCAAGGGTCCAGGTCTTAAGTGTTTGTTCATTCCCTCACAGAACAAATACATGCAGGAGACACGTATTATTCTCCCTCCATCAAAATCATGAGTCATCTGTACATCCTTTTCTGAGGTTTTAGTCTTATATGGGTCCGTATTACAGAAACATCCTAAGTCTATAGAGTTAAGATCTGACTCTACCGTGATACTCAGCGAAACCGTTATGGTTTCAGCTCAGATAGGACTGTAATAGTTAGAATCTGTTTCTGTGGCCGACTTTGCGAATCATGAGGATGTGCTGTTGAGCATTGTCTTATCAGTTTGGGCAAATTTGTCACGGCATATTGCAGCGCTGACAATGGCTCTCTTTGTGGAGGAGGTGAACGTGCCCACCACTGCAGCGGAGGAGATTCTGTTTGTTTTGCCAAGCCTCAATGGAGGTCATAATGGTCTTACGACCACACTGTGTGCTCAATCTTAAGAGCCAATCAGATCATCACATGATATGGATAGAATTTAGGACTCCCACAGACAAAATTAACTTCATTCAGCTTCAGCTTTAGAGAGATATACACTGCAAAAAAGTAATATTCTTCTTCAGTATTTTTGTCTTGTTTTCCAGATACGTATACACACGTGGTCAGAATTGTTGGTACCCTTGGTAAATATGATCAAAGAAGGCTGTGAAAATGAATCTGCATTGTTAATCCTTTTGATATTTTATCTTTTAAAAATCACAAAAATCTAAGCTTTCATTGGAGAATAAGAATTTAAAATGGGGGGAAATATCATTATTAAATAAATAAAAAATTCTCAAATACATATTGGACACAATTACTGGTACCCCTAGAAATTCTTATGAATAAAATATTTCTGAAGTATATTCCCATTCATATTTACAATTTTGAGCACTCTAGGGTGATTATGAACATGAAATTATCCAGCCATGGCTTCCTGTTTCACAGAAATATAAATAGGAGGGGAAAAAAAACATAGGCCAAATTCCAAATTAATCATCCATCATAATGAGAAAAACCAAGGAATATATTTCTGATGTGCAGCAAAAGATAATTGAGCTTCACAAATTAGTGAAGTGGCTTTAAGAAAAGAGCTAGAGCAGTGAAAATTCCCATTTCCACCATCAGGGCAATAATTAAGAATTTACAATCAACAGAAAATGTTATGAATCTGCCTGGAAGAGGACGTGTGTCTATATCATCCTAATGCACGGTGAGGAGGAGAATTTGAGTGGCTAAAGACTCCAAGGATCACAGCTGGAGAATTGCAGAAAATAGTTGAGTCTCGGGGTCAGAAAACCTTAAAAAAAAAAAAAAAAAGTCAAACATCCCCTATATCACCACATGTTGTTCGGGAGGGTTTCAAGAAAAATTCTCCTCACTCATCCAAAAACAATCTCCAGCATGTTCAGTTGTCAGACACGACTGGAACTTCAAATGGGACTGGCTTCTATGGTCAGATGAAACTAAAAAATGAGCTTTTTAGCAGCAAACACTCAAGATGGGTTTGGTGAACACCAAACCCATTTGGTGGCCATTCCAGTCCTCTGACCTGAACCCTGTAGAAAATGAGTGAGGTGAACTGAAGAGAAGAAGCACCGTCATGGAGCTGTGAATCTGAAGGATCTGGAGAGATTCTGGATGAAGGAATGGTCTCTGATCTCTTGTCAGGTGTTCTCTAACCTCATCAGGCATTGTAGGAGAAAACTCCTATACTATTTTGGCAAATGGAGGTTTCAAAAAGTATTGAATAAAAGGGTGCCGTTAATTGTGTCCAATGTGTATTAGAGAAAAACATTTATTTCATAATCATATTTCCCCCCATTTTAAATTCTTATTCTCCAATGAAAGCTTAGATTTTTGTGATTTTTTTAAATAATAGATAAAAAGGATTAACAATGCACATTTATTTCCACAGCCTTCTTTGATCATATTTGTCAAGGGTACTAACAATTCTGACCACGTGTGTGTGTGTGTATATATATATATATATTGTATATACAGGTGCATCTCAATAAATTAGAATGTCGTGAAAAAGTTATTTTTTTCTTGTAAGTTATTTCAAAAAGTGAAACTTTCATATATTTTAGATTCATTGCATGTAAAGTAAAACATTTCAAAAGTTTTTTTGTTTTAATTTTGATGATTAGAGCTTACAGCTCATGAAAGTCAAAAATCAGTATCTCAAAATATTAGAATATTTACATTTGAGTTTCAATTAATGACCATCCCTACAGTATAAATTCTGGGTATCTCTTGTTCTTTGAAACCACAATTTGCAGGTGTTTTGAATGGAGAAGACTGCTGACTTAGGCACTTATGATCCAGAAGATGAACATTCATGCCCTCCACAAAGAGGGTAAGTCACAGAGGGTCATTGCACTGAAAGGTGTGGCTGTTTACAGAGTGCCATCCCTACAGTATCAAAGCATATTAAATGCAAAGTTGACTGGAAGGAAGAATTTGGGTAGGACAAGGTGCACAAGCAACAGGGATGACTGCAAGCTTGAGAATACTGTCAAGCAAAGCTGATTCAAACACTTGGGAGAGCTTCACAAGGAGTGGACTGAAGCTGGAGTCAGTGCATCAAGAGTCACCACGCTCAGACGTCTTCAGGAAAAGGGCTACCAAGCCACTTCTGAACCAGAGACAACATCAGAAGCGTCTTACCTGGGCTGTGGAGAAAAAGAACTCAGTGGTCCAAAGTCCTCTTTTCAGATGAAAGTAAATTTTGCATTTCATTTGGAAATCAAGGTCCCAGAGTCTGGAGGAAGAGTGGAGAGGCACAGAATCCATGTTGCTTGAAGTCCAGTGTGAAGTTTCCACAGTCTGTGATGATTTGGGCTGCCATGTCATCTGCTGGTGTTGGTCCACTGTGTTTTCTGAAGTCCACAGTCAACGCAGCCATCTACCAGGAAATTTTAGAGCACTTCATGCTTCCTTCTGCTGACAAGCTTTATGGAGATGCTGATTTCATTTTCCAGCAGGACTTGGCACCTGCCCACACTGCCAAAGGTACCAAAAGCTGGTTCAGTGACCATGGTGTTACTGTGCTTGATTGGCCAGCAAACTCGCCTGACCTGAACCCCATAGAGAATCTATCGGGTATTGTCAAGAGGAAGATGAGAGACACCAGACCCAACAATGCAGATGAGCTGAAGGCCACTGTCAAAGAAACCTGGGCTTCCATACCACCTCAGCAGTGCCACAAACTGATCACCTCCATGCCACGCCGAATTGAGTCAGTAATTAAAGCAAAATGAGCCCCTACCAAGTATTGAGTACATATACAGTACATTAACATACTTTCCAGAAGGCCAACAATTCACTAAAAATGTTTTTTTTTATTGGTCTTATGAAGTATTCTAATTTGTTGAGATAGTGAATTGGTGGGTTTGTGTTAAATGTGAGCCTAAATCATCACAATTAAAAGAACCAAAGACTTAAACTACTTCATGTGTGCATTGAATTTATTTAATACACGAGTTTCACAATTTGAGTTGAATTACTGAAATAAATGAACTTTTCCACGACATTCTAATTTATTGAGATGCACCTGTATATATATATATTACATTCTTAAATCAAGAAAAATTTACTTGAGAAGCAAAATAACTTTAGATATCAAGTCTGGTTTTCTAAGTTTATTGAAATTAAGCGGTTTTATACTTAAAACGAATATCTGTCAATAGGGTTGGAAAATAAACTTATTTTAAACAAAAAATAAGATTATTTTTCTTACCACACTGAAATTATTTTAAAGCCTATGCTTAGGTAATTCTGGTAATTCATACTTAATAGCTTAAGAAATTTTCCTTTTTAAGTAAATTTATTTTGATTTAAGAATGTTTATATTTATATTTATTACATTGTATTTAGATTTAGATATCAATATTTATGTTTATATAGGCAAACAGGCCAAAAATGCCACCAAAATGAACAAAAATTCAAGACTAAGGGGCAAAAATTGCTCTTGCACAATTAAACTATGTATTATGGCTGTCGAATGAAAAGTATCAGTTCGCAAAATTACATTTAGATTCTCTCAGACTGCATCAGATTGCTTAGTATGTGCGTTTTTTTTGTTTAGTTTTTTTGCTGCATTGAGCCTTATAACCAATCACATGCGTTTCTGTTGAACTTACACTCTAAAAAAATGCTGGGTTAAATACAACCCAGCGATCTGGGTCAATAATTTTGGCTTACGTGAAAAGGGTGGAGTGAACCTCAGTTTCGATGTGAGGTTGACAGCTCGTCTAGCGCTGGGTACCCAGCGATTGTTGGACCCAGTTACTGCCCAGAAGGTTGGGTTAAACATTTAACCCAACTGTTGGTTTAAAACAACCCAGCATGTGTTCTGCCCAATATTTACCCAGCATTTTTTAGAGTGTTGGAATGCATTGGCCAATCAGAGGCGCTTTGATTAGTCTGCGCTGAAAGCGCTTAGCTTTACTAATACAGATTTGCCTGCAAATACAGGAAATAATATTACAATGTAAAAAATTAATTCGATACATTCAAAGTTTCCTTACATTCAGAAATTCTTAAACCTTGTCATAACTGGTTTATGGATCTGAAAACAAACAAATAAACAAGAATAAAACTTTGAAATAGGATTGTGCATTATTAGGCTAAACATGTTTTTTTTCCCCCACTCGTTTATGTTCATACTGTTATTTGAAATCATTAAACCTTTTACAAATTTACCAACAACTTGAACTTAAACCTTGGAATGTGGGGCAAGCTGTGTCACTTCATACATCATATTTTTATGGCTCCTTTTGTGGCAGAATTTTTTTTTTTTTTTTTTTTTTAAGTATAAATAATTATAAGTATTAAATTTAGCTCTTTTCTTCTTGCCTGGAAGCAGCTTTAAGTGAAAACTGGCACAGCTTACCCCACTCTGCTATTTTATACAATTCAGACAGTATTGCAGTCTCATATTGCTTCTGACTTGTATCCACTTCTGAATAGTGTGTAATAAATCACTGATCTGACTGTATTTTGAAGAGCCAGTTTGACAACATGTTTGAGGACGACGCTCCTTCAGTCAGTTTACAAGACAATGAGTGTTCTCATGTGCTTCTCTGTTATTATTCTTTGTGTGTGTGTGTGTGTGTGTGTGTGTGTGTGTGTGTGTTGGTTGGGCAAGATCAGCATTTAAGTGTGCTCATCTATAAAGCATTTTGGCTTACGTACATCTTATACTCAGAAAAGGGTGGAGTGAAAGATATTCAGGGAGTAGTTTGAGTGCTCATTAGTTTCAAAAACACATATCCCACTTTGAACAACAGGTGTGAGAAGAGTAATGACAGCTCGTCTATTCTGATGACATCAATCTCTACAAGCAAAACACAATTTTTGCAATAGAAAATAGATTTTCATGGTGTTTGGCAACAACTGGCAGGTTAACTTCTGAATGCTGCAATGCAGTGAACATACAGTATTTGCTTTAAATATATATATATTTTTTCTTTACATGAGCCCACATTTTTATCTGAATTTTTTTTTTTATTTAAATTTTTTTTTTTTTTTTTTTTTTTTTTACATTTGCCATTAGAGAATGATACTCTTATAAAATATGAAAAAGAATATAACCAGCACTGGTTATATGCTGTCCACGTTGCATTTCAAAATAATATTATTTGTTAATATTTATATTATTAAAAATAACAATGTTGTATTTGCTCCAGGTGATAATAACTTTTAATTAAGTCCATGATGTTCTTTCTGTTTACTTACTAATGACAATATAATGTAAAAATACCAATTAGACTAAGTGTGAAATGATTGTCATGTTTTCGGATGCTTAATTGGATGTTATTTACAATTAAATGAAAATGTATTATAGTTGAAATTTATATTAAGTGCAATTAGTTGAATTAGGAGTGTCTGAACATACATTTTTATATGTAATTTCATAGTTACTTCTATTGTCTTTGAAATATGGTTAAAGTGAACTGCTGAATGCTGACAAGCATTTTTGACAACTAAGATAATAAGACAATGTCATTTTATTTGAAAATTGTATGTCACGTAATTATGTATAATTGCACATTTGTAATGACGAAGCAGCAATTTAGTACATCTAAAATATACAGGTGCATCTCAATAAATTAGAATGTCGTGAAAAAGTTCATTTTTTCTTGTAACTTATTTCAAAAAGTGAAACTTTCATATATTTTAGATTAATTACATGTAAAGTAAAACATTTCAAAAGTTTTTTTTTGTTTTAATTTTGATGATTAGAGCTTACAGCTCATGAAAGTCAAAAATCAGTATCTCAAAATATTAGAATATTTACATTTGAGTTCCAATAAATGACCATCCATACAGTATAAATTCCGGGTATCTCTTGTTCTTTGAAACCACAATAATGGAGAAGACTGCTGAGTTGGCAATGATCCAGAAGATGAACATTGATGCCCTCCACAAAGAGGGTAAGTCACAGAAGGTCATTACTGAAAGGTGTGGCTGTTTACAGAGTGCTGTATCAAAGCATATTAAATGAAAAGTTGACTGGAAGGAAGCATTTGGGTAGGAAAAGGTGCACAAGCAACAGGGATGACCGCAAGCTTGAGAATACAGTCAAGCAAAGCTGATTCAAACACTTGGGAGAGCTTCACAAGGAGTAGACTGAAGCTGGAGTCAGTGCATCAAGAGTCACCACGCTCAGACGTCTTCAGGAAAAGGGCTACCAAGCCACTTCTGAACCAGAGACAATGTCAGATGCATCTGACCTGGGCTGTGGAGAAAAAGAACTGGACTGTTGCTCAGTGGTCCAAAGTCCTCTTTTCAGATGAAAGTAAATTTTGCATTTCATTTGGAAATCAAGGTCCCAGAGTCTGGAGGAAGAGTGGAAAGGCACAGAATCCATGTTGCTTGAAGTCCAGTGTGAAGTTTCTACAGTCAGTGATATTTGGGCTGCCATGTCATCTGCTGGTGTTGGTCCACTGTGTTTTCTGAAGTCCACAGTCAACGCAGCCATCTACCAGGAAATTTTAGAGCACTTCATGCTTCCTTCTGCTGACAAGCTTTATGGAGATGCTGATTTCATTTTCCAGCAGGCCTTGGCACCTGCCCACACTGCCAAAGGTACCAAAAGCTGGTTCAATGACCATGGTGTTACTGTGCTTGATTGGCCAGCAAACTCGCCTGACCTGAACCCCATAGAGAATCTATGGGGTATTGTCAAGAGGAAGATGAGAGACACCAGACCCAACAATGCAGATGAGCTGAAGGCCACTGTCAAAGAAACCTGGGCTTCCATACCACCTCAGCAGTGCCACAAACTGATCACCTCCATGCCACGCCGAATTGAGGCAGTAATTAAAGCAAAAGGAGCCCCTACCAAGTATTGAGTACATATACAGTAAATGAACATACTTTCCAGAAGGCCAACAATTCACTAAAAATGTTTTTTTTTATTGGTCTTATGAAGTATTCTAATTTGTTGAGATAGTGAATTGGTGGGTTTTTGTTAAATGTGAGCCTAAATCATCACAATTAAAAGAACCAAAGACTTAAACTACTTCATGTGTGCATTGAATTTATTTAATACACGAGTTTCACAATTTGAGTTGAATTACTGAAATAAATGAACTTTTCCACGACATTCTAATTTATTGAGATGCACCTGTATATATATATATATTACATTCTTAAATCAAGAAAAATTTACTTGAGAAGCAAAATAACTTTAGATATCAAGTTGTGATTTAGTCCACTATCCATAGCTCTCAAGGATTTATTGAAATTAAAGCGGTTTTATATACTTAAAACGAATACTTCAGTATCATGAGTACAATTTGAGTTGAATTACTGAAATAAATGAAACGACATTCTAATTTACACCTGTATATATATAAACAAAATCAAGAAAAATTTACTTGAGATTTTAGATATTTGGTCTACCACACTGAAAAGAAACTATTTTAAAGCTTACCACACTGAAATGCCTATGCTTAGGTAATTCTGGTAATTCATACTTAATAGCTTAAGAAATTTTCCTTTTTAAGTAAATTTATTTTGATTTAAGAATGTTTATATTTATATTTATTACATTGTATTTAGATTTAGATATCAATATTTATGTTTATATAGTATGCACCTGTATTAACTTTAAATATAATTAAAATGTTAAAATGATCAAGTACTTTACAAGTGCTTTTAGTATGTTAGTCAACACATCAAAATATGTGTACTTCTATAAATCATGACAAAAGATGTAACAATTTAAATACTTGAAAGTAATTATTTGATATAGCCTAGTGCACTTTTCAAAGTGTATTTAAAAATGTTAGAAACATAATCATGAAAGTGTCTCTCTTTTAAGTTCACTTAAGTGGCGTTTTATGTAATTAATATTATATAATTATCTGCAAGTAGTGTTTTTTACACTACAAATGCACTGCAATTCAATTAAGTGCACTTCTTTCTCACAATCAAGAAAAGGTTAAAGGAATATGAGCACCAGGGACTATTATGCTCCAAAATGCACAAAAATAAATTATACAAACATAATAAAAGAAGTTTATATTATGGAAAAGAGGAGCTAGCATTCAGTATATATATAAGCTTTTGTGTTCCATGGAAGAATGAAAAGACATGAGAGTGAACAGATGATGACTGGATGTTCACTTCTGAGTGACCTATCCACCATATGCTGTTGTTAAAGAATTTAAATGTCTAATTTAAAATTTAAACTCAAATTAACTGATTTTTAATCTATAAATTCAAGAGAAATCAATTGCTCTGAAGAGTTTTTGAACATTCAGAATAACCAACCCAGTTTCATTAGAAACTGTAACTGTTTTGCAATGTGGTGATTTCGTATGAATTCGCTTGAAAAGCATGAAGGATCATTAGTCAGTGTTATTGAGGAAAATAAATAGAAACATCTGCTAATGTAGTTGTCATAGCATAAAATGTCAAATTATTCAAAGAAGCCACTACTGAGGTAAGATAATAATAATAACTGGAATCTCTTCTACTTAAACGTCCTGGTGAGTGTCTGTATCGGTCATGCGTCTGATTAATACTCATGTCTGTTCCATGCTGCTAAATGGCCTGTAACAGGGCTGCTGGGAAGAGCAATACGTGAATCAGTCATGATAACGTCGACAGTCAGAGAGCCACGTCTGTGTTCCCCCAGCTCTCTGACCCTGCCTGGGCATGATTGGTCACTCCTGATGGGGTCAAAGGTCAGGGTTGGTGTGATCCTGTGACTGCTCTTTCCTGAGAGGGTCAGTCGGAGCGCATACAATCACACACCTCATAGTCTCATACTCAGACATTTAAACACAGACAATCTTTTATCAGTATGAAGCTGGAATTCTAGCCATTCGTTTTGACTGAAGCTGAAGAATGATACAAACATGCGCTCGCTCCTTATGCTTGGTTGTACGCTAATGCGTTCATTGTACACAAGCACTCTTAGCGAACAAAGAAAGATAATTTTTTTAACAGTATCACAGTCATAGCTTAGGGTTCATGAAGCATGTGTTACAAAGGGGAAGTCTTCCATGTAGGCTATGAAGGTCTCACCTGATAGCGTCTTTGTTGAGATAAACATCATTTTGTCAATCATCACCCCTGGCTCGGTCAAAATGATTAAAAAAAATGCAACTGAAAATAGAGCATAATGGGAGGTTAGTTTTGGTATTTGCTAATGCGAGCAGCTACTTTCGCTCATATTATTTCGAGTTAGGAATTTGAACGAGCTATTATATATTTCACTTTGGCCTAAACTGGCCTGAAAAGTCTGAACTGGTTTTGCTCAGTGGTTTTAAAGGGGTTTTGGGCATTTTTGAACTGACTGAGAGAACGGCTGGCCGCCCAGGTTTACCAGCCAGAGTATGTGCCATTCAATAATGGACCCTTTTCACAAGACTGTGATGACGCGTTTCAACGGTCATCAGCATCGTAAATACTCAAAAGTGTTTATATTTTGATTTTTTTTTAAATGCATTTATATTTGTAAAACTATACTATGTATTATATCACCTTTGCATAAAATAAAAACAAACAAAAAAAACTAGTTAACGCTAATGTGAGGGTGTTTCTAATGCAGCGTCTATGGGAGGGATGGTAAATTTGATATTGTTTTCTCTTCTGACTGCCGTTATCTGTCTCTCTCAATTTTTTTCCTTTTTTTGAAAGTTGTGAAAACACTATTGTGGAGTTTTACTTTTGCTAGTTGAGCAAATGGGGATGCAAAAAATATATATTTGTGGTACTCTCCCATTCACTGCTCTCGAAATTTACCCATGACGACTTCTACTTCTGAGAAACCTGGAAATGTGAAAAAGGTCTATCACTCCGCTCCAGGTTCATTTCCCGCTCGTCGCTCCACTCCTCGCTCAACTGATCAAAAACACTGCTCCGCCTTCGCTCGAAATTTGCGGCTAAAGTATTTCAGTATGTTTTGAAATATCACAAAGTTCTGTTCAGAACTTATATTAAATGAAAAATAAATACACAATATTATAAGAATAGTTTTAACGTGGTTTAATTGAACCCTACAATTAGACCAAGTCTATATTAAAGGGATAGTTCACCAAAATGAAAATTCTGTTATTAATTACTCACCATCATGTCGTTCCAAACCTGCAAGACCTTTGTTCATCTTCGGAACACAAATTTATATATTTTTGATGAAATCCAAGAGCTTTCTTACCCTCTATAGACAGCAAGGATCCTACAATGGTCAAGACACAGAAAGGTAGTAAGGACATTGGTAAAACAGTCAATGTGACATCAGTGAACTGTGATTTTATGAAGCTACGAGAAAACTTTTTGAGCGCAAAAAACAAAAATAACGACTTTATTCAAAAATTATTTTCCCCCAAGTCAGGGGGGCGCCATTTTGAAGAGTATCATTATGCATGCAGGTGCTTTCCTGCAAGTAAACAATGCATGCGCGTGGTGCTGCTGACGTAGAACACGCATGCGCTGCACCTTGTTTACGTGCAGATCAAAGCACACGCATGCGTTGTGATACTCTCCATAATGGAGGCAGAGGGTGACTTTGTTGAATAAAGTCGTTATTTTTGTATTTTTGCACACAAAAAGTATTCTCGTAGCTTCATAAAATTACAGTTGAACCACTGATGTCACATGGACTATTTTATCGATATCCTTACTACCTTTCTGGGCCATAAAACATTTCAGCTACATTGCTGTCTATGGAGGATCAGAAAGCTCTCGAATTTCATCACATATCTTAATTTGTGTTCCGAAGATGAACAAAGGTCTTATGGGTTTGGACCGACATGAGGGTGAGTAATTAATGACAGAATTTTTATTTTTGGGAGAACTATCCCCTTTAAATGAATGTTCACTGTGCATCGTCTCTACTATGGCAAAGCTGAGGGTTGTAGTTACTTCAAAAACAGAAAGAATATGCTGTAACTTTCTATTTTTTAAGCTGATAAATCACAGGAAAGTGCAGACAATAATTTTCTGCACTCCTGAATGTTTCTATGTGCATGCGATCTGTACATTATGTGCAAGCTTATGTGTTGTGTGCGCATGTGCAGCAATGTAGCAGCGCATTCGTTTAGAGCGGAGATTAACTACCTGAACAATAAACTGTTTAAACCGTGAATTCAACCAATCAATATTGAGTATCCACATGCTACAAACAAACATGCTGAAGATATAACCTCCCGCACTCATCCATCGCCGTCATTATAACCTTCACCTTCTTTCTGATTTGAGTGATCCACATATCTGTCAAGCTTGCTATGATGCTTAATGTGTGAATTCTTGATAAAATGCAGTTATATTATGGGCTGTTGGCATCAATTGTGCTCGTGATGGAGCGGTAGTGGAGCACTCTCGGAGCAAGTGAAAACCACAACTTTCAAAAAATCCATTCCTCGCTCCAGTCAAAAATCACACCACTCCACTCCCACTCCACTCTGCTCACATACCCTGATACCAGCTAAAAAACAACTTAAACCAGCTAGAAACCCCCTTAGCAACAATTCAGAACACCCTAGAAGGAACCACCTAGCAACCACCTACAACACCCTAGAAAGTGCCAGTAAGCAACCATCCAGAACACCCTAAGAACCCCTTAGAAACCACCCAAAACACCCTTGGAAACCCAAAAGCAACCACTCAGAACACCCAGAAGGTGCCAGAAAGCATCCACCTAAGCAACTATATAGGACACCCTAAGAACCCCTTAGAAACCACCCAGAACACCCTTGGAAACCCCCTAGCATTCTGGTGCTGAGTTCTGCATAGGCATATTCATGAAGCAGAGATGGCCAGATACAGGAGATCATCAAGCACTTCTGTCAAGCATCTGCTTCAAACAAACTTGACTTTCTAACACTCAAGAAAGCATCAGATTTTCCCCATCAGAACAGGTGATAATGGAGGCGTTCGCAATGTTGACAATCAGGTCAGGTGTGGTTCCCTGGAACTATATCTAAGAATCATCACTGGAAAGAATGACAACCTCACCCAATCACTGAATAGAGCTTCATTAGAGGTGAGGATTCCCTGCTGCTCAGATCTGCTGCAGTGTTTTCACAGAGGGTGTGTGTGCTAAAAGCAAAGTAGAACAACAATGAGGCTCATCGAAATGTTCTGGTCATGTGACGTGTTTCTTCAGTGTCTTTGAAGGTGTGAGTGAAGAACAAAACAAACAATAGAATGGTGAGTATCTGAAATCAGATGAGAAATATCCATCAATAATACAATTAGCCATCAGTCTAAGAAAAGTTCCCTTTTCAAAGAAAATTGCAATGGTTTGTTCATTGAATGCTGGCCTGACACCCTGTTTAAAACCTGTATTTCCCATAAGCAGACCTTACCCCGCTGACCCTTATCAGCTTGTTTACAGGTTTCTGTCTTCATCTTTCAGACTCAACATACCGGTGCTGTCACAAAACACACAAAACCCTAAATCATTCCTACAGAGGAAGCGGATCACGCTTGTTTGCTGATCACTGACCATATTAGATGCTTTACAAAAATGTTTGGTTTTAGACATTTGTGTTACATATAAATGCTTTAGCGAGTCAGCAGGAAGTGTATTTTTGTATGAATGTTAAGTTCAACAACAGAATGCATGACCCACACAAGAAAGTCACTCTGGATTTACTTGAAAAGACAGAAACAATTCGTCAGACAGCCTAAACACAGAAGATTTAATATTAATTATAATTAATATATAATCAATTAATAGTATAATTAAAATTAATACTTTTATAAACTTTATTCTGCATTAAATTCAAAAGAAGTGAGAGTAAAGACATTTATATTATTACCAAAAAATAAATAAATGAATGAATGAATGAACGAACAAAGAAACAGACAAACAAATGCTGTTCTTTTGACCTTTCGATTCATCAAAGATTTCAGAAAAAAATGTACTATGGTTTCCACATAAATAAATAAATGTGTGTGTGTGTGTGTGTGTGTATATATATATATATATATATATATATATATATGTGTGTGTGTGTGTGTGTGTATATATATATATATATATATATGTGTGTGTGTGTATATATATATATATATATATATGTGTATGTGTGTGTGTGTGTGTGTGTGTGTGTATATATATATATATATATATATATGTGTGTGTGTGTTTGTGTATATATATATATATACAGGTGCATCTCAATAAATTAGAATGTCGTGGAAAAGTTAATTTATTTCAGTAATTCAACTCAAATTGTGAAACTCGTGTATTAAATAAATGCAATGCACACAGACTGAAGTAGTTTAAGTCTTTGGTTCTTTTAATTGTGATGATTTAGGCTCATATTTAACACAAACCCACCAATTCACTATCTCAACAAATTAGAATACTTCATAAGACCAATAAAAAAAAACATTTTTAGTGAATTGTTGGCCTTCTGGAAAGTATGTTCATTTACTGTATATGTACTCAATACTATAGGGGATCCTTTTGCTTTAATTACTGCCTCAATTCGGCGTGGCATGGAGGTGATCAGTTTGTGGCACTGCTGAGGTGGTATGGAAGCCCAGGTTTCTTTGACAGTGGCCTTCAGCTCATCTGCATTGTTGGGTCTGGTGTCTCTCATCTTCCTCTTGACAATACCCCATAGATTCTCTATGGGGTTCAGGTCAGGCGAGTTTGCTGGCCAATCAAGCACAGTAACACCATGGTCATTGAACCAGCTTTTGGTACCTTTGGCAGTGTGGGCAGGTGCCAAGTCCTGCTGGAAAATGAAATCAGCATCTCCATAAAGCTTGTCAGCAGAAGGAAGCATGGAAGTGCTCTAAAATTTCCTGGTAGATGGCTGCGTTGACTGTGGACTCAGAAAACACAGTGGACCAACACCAGCAGATGACATGGCAGCCCAAATCATCACTGACTGTGGAAACTTCACACTGGACTTCAAGCAACATGGATTCTGTGCCTCTCCACTCTTCCTCCAGACTCTGGGACCTTGTTTCCAAATGAAATGCAAAATTTACTTTCATCTGAAAAGAGGACTTTGGACCACTGAGTTCTTTTTCTCCACAGCCCAGGTAAGACGCTTCTGATGTTGTCTCTGATTCAGAAGTGGCTTGGTAGCCCTTTTCCTGAAGACGTCTGAGCGTGGTGACTCTTGATGCACTGACTCTTCCTTTGTGAAGCTCTCACAAGTGTTTGAATCAGCTTTGCTTGACAGTATTCTCAAGCTTGCAGTCATCCCTGTTGCTTGTGCACCTTTTCCTACCCAAATTCTTCCTTCCAGTCAACTTTGCATTCAATATGCTTTGATACAGCACTCTGTAAACAGCCACACCTTTCAGTAATGACCCTCTGTGACTTACCCTCTTTGTGGAGGGCATGAATGATTATCTTCTGGATCATTGCCAACTCAGCAGTCTTCTCCATTATTGTGGTTTCAAAGAACAAGAGATACCCAGAATTTATACTGTAGGGATGGTCATTAATTGAAACTCAAATGTAAATATTCTAATATTTTGAGATACTGATTTTTGACTTTCATGAGCTGTAAGCTCTAATCATCAAAATTAAAACAAAAAAACTTTTGAAATGTTTTACTTTACATGCAATGAATCTAAAATATATGAAAGTTTCACTTTTTGAAATAACTTACAAGAAAAAATGAACTTTTTCACAACATTCTAATTCATTGAGATGCACCTGTATATATATATGTGTGTGTATGTGTGTGTGTGTATATATGTGTGTGTGTATATATGTGTGTGTGTGTGTGTGTGTATATATATATATATGTCAAGTCAAGTCAAGTCACCTTTATTTATATAGCGCTTTTAAGAATACAAATTGTGACAAAGCAACTGCACAATATCAAAATGGGAAAATAGTGTCAATAATGTAAAATGACAAGATTAAACACTCAATTTTCAGTTAAAGGCATTTCATTATTGAATTCAGTGATGGCATCGTCCAGCTCAGTTCAGTTCAAAAGGTTTCTGTTCAATCAAGTCGACGATATTGCTGGAAATGAAGTGTCCCCAACTAAGCAAGCCAGAGGCGACAGCGGCAAGGAACCAAAACTCCATTGGTGACAGAACGGAGAAAAAAACCTTGGGAGAAACCAGGCTCAGTCGGGGGGCCATTTCTCCTCTGGCCAGACGACACAGCAGTTCAATTCCAACTGCTGCAAAGTCAGATTGGAGGGCTCAACTGGTTCCCGAGGTCTTTTCCTGATGGCTGTCTAGGTGACGGGGTCCTCACTGGGGGTCTGTCTCTGGGGCTCATCTAGGTGTCCTGGTCTCCGCTGACGTTCAGGGCTGTAGAGGTCGTCTCTAGGTTCTGATCCACCATCTGATCTGGTGAATGCAGTGACCTCGGAATAAGAAAGAAACAGACTAATATTAGCGTAGATGTCAATCTTTTTACGATGTAACAAGTACATCATGTGTTATGGGAAGTGTTCCCTGTTCCGGTTGATCTAATTAATGCAGCCTAACAATCCTTTAACGGATTTGAATAATAGAAGTGTATTAGTGTGTTATGTGTACGCCAGGTTAAAGAGATGGGTCTTTAATCTAGATTTAAACTGACAGAGTGTGTCTGCCTCCAGAACAGTGTTTGGTAGATTGTTCCAGAGTTTGGGCGCTAAATAGGAAAAAGATCTGCCGCCCGCAGTTGATTTTGATATTCTAGGTATTATCAAATGGCCAGAGTTTTGGGAACGCAGCGGACGTGAAGGACTATAATGCGATAAGAGCTCTCTCAAGTACTGAGGAGCTAAACCATTCAGGGCTTTATACGTAATTAACAAGATTTTAAAATCTATACGATGTTTAGTAGGGAGCCAGTGCAGTGTTGACAGAACCGGGCTAATGTGCTCATACTTCCTGGTTCTAGTAAGGACTCTAGCTGCTGGATTTTGAACCATCTGTAATTTGTTTATTAAGCGTGCAGAACAACCACCCAATAAAGCATTACAATAATCTAACCTTGAGGTCATAAACGCATGAATTAATATTTCTGCATTTGACATTGAGAGCATAGGTCTCAGTTTAGATATATTTTTAAGATGAAAAAATGCAGTTTTACAAATGCTAGAAACGTGGCTGTCAAAGGAGAGATTACTATTAAATAGCACACCTAGGTTCCTGACTGATGACGAAGAATTTACAGAGCAGCCATCAAGCGTTAGACAGTGTTCTAGGTTATTACTTGTGGGGGTTTTAGGTCCGATAATTAACACCTCTGTTTTTTCAGAATTTAGCAGTAAGAAATTACTCGTCATCCAGTTTTTTATATCGACTATGCATTCCATAAGTTTCTCAATTTGGTGTGTTTCACCAGGCTGTGAAGAAATATAGAGCTGAGTATCATCAGCATAACAGTGAAAGCTAACCCCGTGCTTCCTAATGATATTTCCCAAGGGTAACATATAAAGCGTGAAAAGTAACGGCCCTAGTACTGAGCCTTGAGGAACTCCATACTGCACTTGTGATCGATATGATACCTCTTCATTCACTGCTACGAACTGATGGCGGCCAGATAAGTACGATTTGAACCATGCTAATGCACTTCCACTAATGCCAACAAAGTTTTCTAGTCTATTCAAAAGAATGTTGTGATCGATAGTGTCGAACGCAGCGCTAAGATCCAGTAGAACTAATAGAGAGATACAACCACGATCAGATGATAAGAGCAGGTCATTTGTAACTCGAGATCGTACTATGTCTCTAAATCCTGTAATTAACTAGATATAATTGTGAGGATACTTTTCTAATATCTTTGGGGTCAAGTTGTAATTAACTAGTTTTTTTAATGAGAGGCTTAATAACAGCCAATTTAAAGTTTTTGGGGACATATCCTAATGACAATGACGAATTAATAATAGCCAAAAGAGGATCTATGACTTCTGGAAGCACCTCTTTTAGTAGTTTAGATGGAATAGGGTCTAACATACATGTTGTTGGTTTAGATGATTTAACAAGTTTATACAATTCTTCCTCTCCTATAGTATAGAATGAGTGGAATTGTTCCTCAGGGGATCTATAGTACACTATTTGATGTGATAATATAGCTGACGGCTGCATGGTTACAATTTGATCTCTAATAGTATCAATTTTGGAAGTAAAATAGTTCATAAAGTCATTACTGCTGTGCTGTTGGGAAATGTCAACACCTGTTGATGCTTTATTTTTTGTTAATTTTGCCACTGTATTGAATAAATACCTGGGGTTATGTTTGTTTTGTTCTAAAAGAGATGAAAAGTAATCAGATCTAGCAGTTTTTAAAGCTTTTCTGTAGGATAGGGTACTTTCCCGCCAAGCTATACGAAATACCTCTAGTTTTGTTTTCCTCCAGCTGCGCTCCATTTTCCGGGCTGCTCTCTTTAGAGTGCGAGTGTGCTCATTATACCACGTGTTGGACTCTTTTCCTTAATCTTCCTTAAGCGTAAAGGAGCAACTGTATCTAAAGTGCTAGAAAAGAGAGAGTTCATAGTTTCTGTTACATCATCAAGTTGTTCTGAGCTGTTGGATATGCTAAGGAATTGAGATAAATCAGGAAGATTACTTACAAAGCAGTCTTTTGTGGTAGAAGTGATGGTTCTACCATATTTGTAAGAAGGAGTTGAATTTACAGCTTTAACTATATGGAGTTTACATAAGACTAGATAATGATCTGATATATCATCGCTTTGCTGCAGTGTGTGTGTGTGTGTGTGTGTGTGTATATATATATATATATATATGTGTGTGTGTGTGTGTGTGTGTGTATATATATATATATGTGTGTGTGTGTGTGTGTGTGTGTGTGTGTGTGTATATATATATATAGTATGTGTGTGTGTATATATATATACAAACCCGATTCCAAAAAAGTTGGGACACTGTACAAATTGTGAATAAAAACAGAATGCAATGATGTGGAAGTTTCAAATTTCAATATTTTATTCAGAATACAACATAGATGACATATCAAATGTTTAAACTGAGAAAATGTATCATTTTAAGGGAAAAATAAGTTGATTTTAAATTTCATGGCATCAACACATCTCAAAAAAGTTGGGACAAGGCCATGTTTACCACTGTGTGGCATCTCCTCTTCTTTTTATAACAGTCTGCAAACGTCTGGGGACTGAGGAGACAAGTTGCTCAAGTTTAGGAATAGGAATGTTGTCCCATTCTTGTCTAATACAGGCTTCTAGTTGCTCAACTGTCTTAGGTCTTCTTTGTCGCATCTTCCTCTTTATGCCAAATGTTTTCTATGGGTGAAAGATCTGGACTGCAGGCTGGCCATTTCAGTATCTGGATCCTTCTTCTACGCAGCCATGATGTTGTAATTGATGCAGTATGTGGTCTGGCATTGTCATGTTGGAAAATGCAAGGTCTTCCCTGAAAGAGACGACGTCTGGATGGGAGCATATGTTGTTCTAGAACTTGGATATACCTTTCAGCATTGATGGTGCCTTTCCAGATGTGTAAGCTGCCCATGCCACACGCACTCTTGCAACCCCATACCATCAGAGATGCAGGCTTCTGAACTGAGCGCTGATAACAACTTGGGTTGTCCTTGTCCTCTTTAGTCCGGATGACATGGCGTCCCAGTTTTCCAAAAAGAACTTCAAATTTTGATTCATCTGACCACAGAACAGTTTTCCACTTTGCCACAGTCCATTTTAAATGAGCCTTGGCCCAGAGAAAACGCCTGCGCTTCTGGATCATGTTTAGATATGGCTTCTTTTTTGACCTATAGAGTTTTAGCCGGCAACGGCGAATGGCACGGTGGATTGTGTTCACCGACAATGTTTTCTGGAAGTATTCCTGAGCCCATGTTGTGATTTCCATTACAGTAGCATTCCTGTATGTGATGCAGTGCCGTCTAATGGCCCGAAGATCACGGGCATCCAGTATGGTTTTCCGGCCTTGACCCTTACGCACAGAGATTGTTCCAGATTCTCTGAATCTTTGGATGATATTATGCACTGTAGATGATGATAACTTCAAACTCTTTGCAATTTTTCTCTGAGAAACTCCTTTCTGATATTGCTCCACTATTTTTCGCCGCAGCATTGGGGGAATTGGTGATCCTCTTCCCATCTAGACTTCTGAGAGACACTGCCACTCTGAGAGGCTCTTTTTATACCCAATCATGTTGCCAATTGACCTAATAAGTTGCAGATTGGTCCTCCAGCTGTTCCTTATATGTACATTTAACTTTTCCGGCCTCTTATTGCTACCTGTCCCAACTTTTTTGGAATGTGTAGCTCTCATGAAATCCAAAATGAGCCAATATTTGGCATGACATTTCAAAATGTCTCACTTTCAACATTTGATATGTTATCTATATTCTATTGTGAATAAAATATAAGTTTATGAGATTTGTAAATTATTGCATTCCTTTTTTATTCACAATTTGTACAGTGTCCCAACTTTTTTGTAATCGGGTTTGTATATGTGTGAGTGTGTGTGTGTTTGTGTGTGTGTATATATATATATATGTGTGTGTGTGTGTGTATATATATATATATATATATATGTGTGTGTGTGTGTGTGTGTGTGTGTGTGTGTGTGTGTGTATATATATATATATATGTGTGTGTGTGTGTGTGTGTGTGTATATATATATATGTGTGTGTGTGTGTGTGTGTGTATACATATATATGTGTGTGTGTGTGTGTGTATATACATATATATGTGTGTGTGTGTGTATATATATATATATATATACAGTGGGTACGGAAAGTATTCAGACCCCCTTAAATTTTTCACTCTTTGTTATATTGCAGCCATTTGCTAAAATCATTTAACTTCATTTTTTTTCCTCATTAATGTACACACAGCACCCCATATTGACAGAAAAACACAGAATTGTTGACATTTTTGCAGATTTATTAAAAAAGAAAAACTGAAATATCACATGGTCCTAAGTATTCAGACCCTTTGCTCAGTATTTAGTAGAAGCACCCTTTTGATTTAATACAGCCATGAGTCTTTTTGGGAAAGATGCAACAAGTTTTTCACACCTGGATTTGGGGATCCTCTGCCATTCCTCCTTGCAGATCCTCTCCAGTTCTGTCAGGTTGGATGGTAAACGTTGGTGGACAGCCATTTTTAGGTCTCTCCAGAGATGCTCAATTGGGTTTAAGTCAGGGCTCTGGCTGGGCCATTCAAGAACAGTCACGGAGTTGTTGTGAAGCCACTCCTTCGTTATTTTAGCTGTGTGCTTAGGGTCATTGTCTTGTTGGAAGGTAAACCTTCGGCCCAGTCTGAGGTCCTGAGCACTCTGGAGAAGGTTTTCGTCCAGGATATCCCTGTACTTGGCCGCATTCATCTTTCCCTCGATTGCAACCAGTCGTCCTGTCCCTGCAGCTGAAAAACACCCCCACAGCATGATGCTGCCACCACCATGCTTCACTGTTGGGACTGTATTGGACAGGTGATGAGCAGTGCCTGGTTTTCTCCACACATACCGCTTAGAATTAAGGCCAAAAAGTTCTATCTTGGTCTCATCAGACCAGAGAATCTTATTTGTCACCATCTTGGAGTCCTCCATGCGGGCTTTCATGTGTCTTGCACTGAGGAGAGGCTTCCGTCGGGCCACTCTGCCATAAAGCCCCGACTGGTGGAGGGCTGCAGTGATGGTTGACTTTCTACAACTTTCTTCCATCTCCCGAATGCATCTCTGGAGCTTAGCCACAGTGATCTTTGGGTTCTTCTTTACCTCTCTCACCAAGGCTCTTCTCCCCCGATAGCTCAGTTTGGCCGGACGGCCAGCTCTAGGAAGGGTTCTGGTCGTCCCAAACGTCTTCCATTTAAGGATTATGGAGGCCACTGTGCTCTTAGGAACCTTAAGTGCAGCAGAATTTTTTTTGTAACCTTGGCCAGATCTGTGCCTTGCCACAATTCTGTCTCTGAGCTCTTCAGGCAGTTCCTTTGACCTCATGATTCTCATTTGCTCTGACATGCACTGTGAGCTGTAAGGTCTTATATAGACAGGTGTGTGGCTTTCCTAATCAAGTCCAATCAGTATAATCAAACACAGCTGGACTCAAATGAAGGTGTAGAACCATCTCAAGGATGATCAGAAGAAATGGACAGCACCTGAGTTAAATATATGAGTGTCACAGCAAAGGGTCTGAATACTTAGGACCATGTGATATTTCAGTTTTTCTTTTTTAATAAATCTGCAAAAATGTCAACAATTCTGTGTTTTTCTGTCAATATGGGGTGCTGTGTGTACATTAATGAGGAAAAAAAATGAACTTAAATGATTTTAGCAAATGGCTGCAATATAACAAAGAGTGAAAAATGTAAGGGGGTCTGAATACTTTCCGTACCCACTGTATGTGTGTGTGTGTGTGTGTGTGTATATATATATACATATATATATATATGTGTGTGTGTATATATAATATAAATGTATTTTTCTATCCTTTAAATATTAATATAATATAATATACATAAAATATTTGCATACTAATATATACATTTGACCATTCTCATTTTCAGGGACATTTGTGCTTTTCAAAGCTGGCATTACTACAAGATCTGCCATTTTGCCAGAGATTTTTATCTTCGTCTCTAATTGTATTGCAAATAGACATTACTCAGGGCTTGAACCCGCAGATGTTACGGATGTGAATAACGGAAACAACAACATGTCTTAATCCACACTCAGAGCAGGCCACCCTCCCTCCAGAAGCGCTGTCACTCGGCTGATAATGGCTGTGTGTAAACCTGTGCTAGACAGAGAGGGAGGTGAGCCTTCTTTATCAGGGTTTCCAACACTTCTAATCCTTTAATGATGGAGCCAAAGTGGCTGAGACACTGGATCAGTTGGACCCAAAGGTTATAATCCTGTTTACCCCTAAACGCAGACTACAGCATCTTCCTCCCAAAGGCTGTCGCTTAGAGAACCACCACACTGAGGAGAGATCAGGGGAAATTATCTGAAATGTTGTCGTTGAGTGGGTAATGGTTTGGATGAATAAATGTGAAATGCGAGATGGCTTAGGCAGTGTTTTGGAAGTCAGTCAACTAGTCATAAACTGTCAAGAATTTGATGTAACCTAAATTTCAGTTTAATGCCACATGAACGGTACAATGGCAGCTGTACAGAGGAAAATGACTCAAATGTTTCTCTTTCATAGCTCAAGTGACGTGCATGTGAATAATGCAGTTCTTTTAAGAAACATAAAAATACTTTATCTCAGATGTTTCTCCTAAAATGAAAATGGCCAATTGTTGACATACAGTACAAACATAGAGCTATAAAATCAATGTTGAAATAGCTGATTTGAAGCTCAGATCATTTTTGAGAATTTGCTAAGAAATATTTCATTTTGAAATCTCAAACTTTTGCCTATTTTAAGCACAGTTTGTGGCATTGCTGAGATACTTTCTGAAAAGACACCTCTGCTTCTTCCGTGTTTATATCCAGTGTTGCGATTGAAAGTATGTTTGTTATTTAATAGCAGGTATTTAACATTAATTAATTTATTTCCCTTCTTATGATCATAATTGATCTAATAATGTCAGGCTTTAACATTATTATTATTTTTTTAAATGTAAATAAGTGCTGGTCTTTCGATCTTTTTAGTCATCAAAGGATGCTGAAAAATATTTATACAAAAATATTAAGCAGCACAACTGTTTTCAACATTGATAATGATAATAAATCTGTCTTGAGCAGCAAATCATCATATTAGAATGATTTCTGAAGGATCATGTGACACTGAAGACCGATGCTGAAAATTCAGCTTTAAATCACAGGAATAAATTACGGTGTGAATAACATAAAAATAAGTTATTTTACATTGCAATAATATTTCACAATGATACTGTTTTCACTGTATTTTTAATCAAATAAAATCAGCCTTGGTAAGTATAAGAGCGTTCTTTCAAAAACATACCATATTCACCACTTCAGAAGTGAAAACTGTCTCATAGCCAGGGCTGTTTAATGCTCAGTATGGAGCAGTACATAGGCCTATTCTGGAGTAAGTTTAATCTAACAGTTAACTCCACCCGTACTTGCGTGAGAGCGCAGTCTATTTTGATTGGCAGGTGTTAGATGCGGTGACTGAGTCATGATCAAGAGCTTTGTTCGTTCTCCGTCACACCTGGGGGTCAGCAGCTCCACCCACTTTGACCTCCACCTGTAGAGATTCAGAAACTTAACGGAGATCTCTTAAAGGAGAATTCAGATCTCTTGTTCACCACAGTACACCGGCACAAGCAAGTGTTTAGCAGACCAAAGACTTCAAATAAATGTTTCCAATTTCCTCTCAAGTAATCTAGTAATACCGGTCATTAACATGCAGAAGTTGAAAGGCAATAAATTATGTACTAAGTACTTTGGCAATTACTGGGTAAGAACATTTTACATAATGCATTTTGACAAGTAGACAAAGTGAATAAATAAGGTGTGGCTTGACAGCAGGTTCATCTGAGAAAAACAGCTATCTTTGACATGAGTGACGCAGGCCTGTACAGGTACTGTGGTCCTGGATGATGTTCACACACGCACACGCACACGCACACACACACACACACATACACACGCACACACACACACACACACACACACACACACACACACACACACAGTCATTATTTACACTGGCAAACCCAGTGTTTTTTTTTTATTTTTTTTATTTAATAAAATTTTTATTTATTTATTGTTTAGAAATGACAAAGCTGTAATATGTGATATGACTCCTGATCTGTATTTCAAGACTTTTAAAGTCATATGTTACTTTTTTTGTGAGTTTCAGTGTGATTTGATTTCAGTATTCATTGAATATCTTTCTATCCAGCTTTCAAACCTCATTATCCTTTAAATGTATTTACATAAATAAATTAGCAGTCAGTTTGGATATATACTACACAGGCAAGAATCAATGGTGATAAACCTGGAATGCTAAATTCTGCATGAATGAGATTTCAGAGCTGAAGGAAGATTATCAGTGAATCATTTTTTTATTCTTTAAAATATTTTATTCATTCATTCATTCATGTATGTATGTATGTGTATGTATGTATGTACACTGCCCTCCAAAAGTTTGGAAACGCCCTAGAAAAGTGGGGTTTTGGACGATATCACACTTCCAAGCTTGACCCCAAGCACACTTCCAAGCTGTGCAAATCCTATTTGGAGAGGAAACAGTCAGCTGGCATCATGTCTGTCATGGAATGGCCTCCCCAATCACCCGACCTCAACCCAATTGAGCTACTAGGAACTGGACAGTGATGTCCGTAAGAAGTGTCCAACCAGTGTGAATCATCTTTGGGCAATCCTTCAGGAGGCTTGGAGTAATATATCAAGTCAATGTTTGAATAAACTGACAGCTCGGATGCCCAGATTATGCAGAGCTGTAATAGCTGCTAATGGTGGATATTTTGATGAATCGAAAATTTAAGTTTTTTCTATGCATAAACTGTTTATGTAATAAAATATGTTTTCGTAGTTTGTGTTGTCCCTTATCAGTGCAAAATTATCACAAATTATAAAGGATTCATGCCAATATTGTCCAAAACCCCATTTTCTAGGGCGTTTCCAAACTTTTGGAGGGCAGTGTATGTATGTATTTATTTATTTATTTTCAATTGCCAAAGCACTTGTCTATTTTTTTATTTTACTCATTTGATTTTATTTTATTTCTTTGGAGATTGTCAGAAGTCAGAAACAGTAAAAGGTCCTTATAAGGAAAGCAGAGGCAGGAACACTCCTTTTGTATTCTACAGAAGAACAAAGGTCATTCGGGTTTGTAACAACATGACTTAATAATGACAGAAATTAATTTTTGAGTGAACTATCCCTTTAGCTGTCAGTCAAAATTGTTTGGCTTTTTTCAAGACTTAAAAAAGGTTTGCTTGTTACTCTGTTGACAATAATAACAAAGCACACATTTCAATCTCTCTGCCAATTGACTAACATATTTAACATATTTAACAAGAGAATGGCATTGAAGCCAATCCCATAAATGTTTTCACATGACATCACAACGAATTCCCATGTGTTTACGTGTACAATATCAGAGGTAGTCTTTGATGGGTAAATTAGGGTGTAATAGAGAACATATTTTGGTAAAGTGAGGATATCGATACGAACAGACAGAAATGGATAGACGCTGAAAATTCCAGAGTTTCTCTGGAGCCGAGCCAAGTGGGTGGCATTAGGTGAACCCGCGCTCTGTATGGAGGAGAACCCCTGTATCACAGGCCGCGCTTATCTCTCAAACCAAAACAATGTCACCACACAGATTACTATTATTAAGTGGCATCACATTGTTGGGGAGATAGAAATATGCGGGTGGATATGGGTGGATCTGCAAGCTTCAACTGAAAGAAAGGGGCCAAATCCAGAACGAGTTTGATGTCAAAGTCAGACTCCACCAGACAGGTTTGAGTTTTAGATAATAGCTGAAACTGGTTTGAATCGTTTCAACTGGGAAGTGGAGAATTTCTGTCATCTGCCAGATGTTTGAAATAATAAATAATTTCCACCAGTCATACAACAAATGGGAACGGTTGCTTAAAGTAAACATTGTTGCAGCAACATCAGTGTAAAGTTATGCAGTAAGACAAGAGCATATTTTATATGACAAATGATATGATATGATATGATATTATATGATTTGATATGATATGATATTATATGCTCATACAGCCAGGTAATCATTACATTTGTGTGTGTGTGTGTGTGTGTGTGTGTGTGTAGCATATAATAAATATTTGTATATATATATATATATATATATATATATATATATACATGAAGAGTTCAGATGCAAAGCCTCTAAGTGCCATCTGAAATTTTCATCTAAAATGAGCATTTTCATCATGCTCCTGTGTTTAGGTTCAGTAATTTTACTCTAATGGCAACGAATAGCTCATTTTCTATACAATTACAGTGACCAACTTTGGGGACCAACTGCCATTAACAAACTATTAACTACAACTTTTGCCTTTATAAACTCCTAATTGGCTGCTTATTAATAGTTAGTAAGGCAGTTATTAAGTTTAGGTATTGGGTAGAGATCAAGGGATCTAAAATATGCAGAATAAGGCATTAATATGTGCTTTATAAGTACTAATATGATAGTAATATGCATGCTAATAAGCAACTACATAATAATGAGACCCTAAACATAAGTGTTACCAAATATTTATACATGCCTCATTTTAACACCCCTGTAACAAACACTTCCTACTGCTATTCATGTAATCCACATACTTACTGAGACATTTCTTTGTAGAAATAGCTAAAGAGGTCTGGTTATGCCTGAGAGCTTTTTAAAGACAGGTGACTGATGACCTACATGGCAGTTGCTTCCTGAAGGAAAAAAAATGCAAACATAATATTCCCAGAAGGTTGGGGATTTTGTGTGTAAACCATAAAATGGTTGTTATTATTTCTACAGCATTTATCAGTTTAGCATTCAGGCTAAGCGATCCTTTTTTTTTTAGTTTTCATGACTTATGAAGTTTCATGATTAGACCACACCTCTTACAGAGTAAATCATGTCAGCTTTCCAGGAGAAGCCTACCTGTATCCCTCAGACAACAGACCACCTCCGGTCTAGGCGGTTTAAACTATCGCTCTGCTGAAGTCAACTTAAGTTGAATGGAAGAAGGATAGGGGTGCTTGAGATCACTATCTCTTGTAGCAATGTTAAACTTCTATGTTGAGCGGACCCGCATGTTTTACAAAAGAATCCTTCTCTTGATTTATCAGCTGGCATGGCTTGTGAACATGGCAAGTGTTCAGGCTGAAGAATAATTGCAGTCCTTGTTAAACAATGGACAGATTTAAGGAATTAGGAAGTGCTATGATTTTGAAAGAATAATGATGTATGTGTGAAAACTTTTACTGAAATCCAATTGAAAAAAAAAACATTAGAGCCACAGTATGACAACTTCAGAGAACACAAAAATGTTAAAATAAGCTCATCGAAGGCCATGTTACATTCATGTAGTAGGCCATGAGCTTCCAACACACTCAAATTTGAAACTATTTTATGTTTTGGTGAATTAATGGCTAAAATGGATGCCGATAAATTATAGAATATAGGCTAGTTGCACAATTTTTCTTACAGTTCACTTAGATCCATATTCTTTAAGTTCCTCAGTCGTTTTAAAGTAAAAGATCAGAAGTATGCTAAGTCTGTTTAAAAGGCAAAAATGCATTTCACAAGTTCACGTTAACATAAGTGAGATAAATGCAAGATAAAGGTAAAGATATGTGGCTTTCTGTCCACGATGAACGGCACAAGCTCATACGTCCCTGGCCTTCTTAAATTTATGAATTAAATAAAAAAAGGTGAAGATGAAGGATTTTTGAAAAATGTCATTGGAGTGACCACAATACTTTGAGCCTGTAGCTCATGCAACACACACATATGCACCTTAGCAAAAAAATATTTTATTTCACAGAATACAAAGCTGTACAATACTTTAAAAAAAATCACCATTAATAATAAAGAATACTATTCACAATAATCTGAGAAAGTCTATGTTAATGTTCCTGTCATCACAGTGCTGGTCTCCATACACTCAGTCCGTGTAAGTCATACACGTAAGGCCGGTATGGATATGATTTATAGACCGTCGCTAAAAGCGAAGCTCTGAAGAAGTCCTCCTCTATAGCAGCCACAGCGGTGGCGTCGGATTTCTGAAAGTCTGTCGTTAGCTGCCTCCGCTTGGTTTTATATCTCCTGTTCTGGAACCAGATCTTCACCTGCGTCTCCGTCAGGTGCAGCGCGCTCGCGAGGTGCGCGCGCTCGGGCGCGCTCAGGTAGCGCTGGCGGCTGAACTTCTTCTCGAGCTCCAGCACCTGCAGGTGCGTGAACGCGGCGCGCGACCGCTTCTTCTTCCCGACGCCTTCCGCCAAACACGCGGACGACTCTGATTTATCCTCAGGGCTCCGACAAACCGAGACATCCTCCGAGTCTGTGAACGTAAGTACACGATACATTTAGGGGTTTAAACTTAGTTTCTCACAGGAAAACTGGTCTCAGAATACATCTAAACCTGACAGAGATCCCCTTACGAAAATCAACCATGGTTTTACTACAAAAAACAAAAACAAAACATGGTTACTGCACTTTTACTATACTAAAACCATGGTTAATTTTCGTAAGGCATACATATTCAGTTTACCTAAACTACCTACATACCTATCTAGCTAACTGCCTACTAGTTTGACATGCAAATGATATAACTGCTTAATCTTTACTAACTAAACTAGAAGTGCACTTCTTCAGAGATGTCTTCAAAGTGCAGTACCTGTTCGTCCGTCTGTGCTGTCGGCTCTGTCGCTCTCAGATTCGCAGGAGTCATCTTTTTTACCCTCTTTTAAGGATAAAATGTCCTCTATGAAAAACGACGTCAGCTGCTTGTTTGAAGCCTCCATCTACGTTGCTAAATTCCCGATAAAGGTAAGGATAAAGCGTCTTCTTCCTCGGGGTAAGTTATTGGCACTTTCACTCTCCAGCTCAGCTGCTTGACTTTAAGTAGCGCGTGAGTGCTGCTGTCTCTTCCACTATTGGAGGAGCGTCCTGTGCTACGTCATCGGTCCAGGCTCGCTGATGGCGAAAACAGACACGTCTTCATGGGTTCTGTCAAACACCAGACACAACTGCTGCTTGTCCTGAAGTCTTACATTTACACAGTATGGATATTTTATTTATATTTACTTAGCTGTACTCCCAACCCGCAATCTTATATAAACATATAAAATATAATAAATGTTCAATACAAAAATATACAATAATAGGCTAAATATAAAATAAAATAAAAATGTGTTTTTAATTATATATATATATATATATATAACATTTTTTATATTGTATATTTATATACACACATCAAATATACATATAACTTATATGCAAAATAAAAAACTAAATAAATTAATAATGAATTGCAAAACCAAAATTCAATAAACGGAGACTATGGAAATTGAAACTATTTATTTATTAATATTTTGGGTAAATATTTTGTAGTATATTAAGACTAATTAAAAATATATATAATAATAAATATTAATAAATACATATTTGTAGTGTAATATTGTGTGAAGTTAGTCTATAATGTGCTTATTTCAGTACTTTAGTTTTAAGTTTCATTTTTTGTATTCATTTTGTAGTTTTATTCTAATGAATTTTGAATGTGTAATTTATTATTATTCACATCTATCTATCTACCTGTCTATCTATCTATCTGTCTATCTGTCTGTCTCTGATGAATATTTATAGTGCATTATATTGTTTGAAATTTGTTTATAATGCAGAGTATCGATGTCATAGTTTCATTCTATTGAATTCTGTAATAATTCTGTAATTCTGCAGTAATTCTGTAAATTTTGTAATATATATATATATAAATATAGGTTGAAATGACTCATATAAACTACAAATACTACACAACATTTACCAAGAAAAAGGTTTCCATACTTTCAATCTCTTGAATTTTGGATTTGTAATTCATTGATATTTTTATTTTCATTTTGCATATCTTAAAAGATGAATATTTGAATTTATCCTTAAACTAAGAAAATGTTACTGCATTTCAGATACAACAAATGCATGTGCAGTAGTTTACACTGAGCTTTTTATTACTGTTACACTGAGCTGCTCTGCCCCTCATTCTCAGTCAGTTGAGAATTCAGTGAGATTTATTGTGTAACAAGATATCAGTATTAGTCTCCTATCATCCCTGGATGTCAAGCTGGGGTAAACCCTGAGGTCCAGGGCACGGGGGTATGTGTTCATAAGCAAGAGGAGGATCCTTAGTCAGGCCGGGTCAGAGTGGGTGGCCCCCTCCCCGTGGAGCTAATGACTTCAACATATTTGGTCCCGGCTCCTTCTCCAGACTCACACGTTGTTGTATGGCTGTTTGTTTGTTGTGCCCCTGTGCTTCTGTGTGACCCCACAGTCCTGGGCATAGGGGAGAGAAGGAGAGACACAGACAGAGAGAGATGTGGTTAAGGGGGAGGCATGTTGAGGTAGAGAACGGGACGGGGAAAGAGGACGCACTGGCCCCAGGAGAGCGGGGAGTTTGCTTGGAATAACACAAAAGCTGAGAGTGACAAACGGTAGTATTGTCCACCGGCATGACCTCCCACCACCAGAAATACTCTACAGTTAACACACTTAACAAGTTAGTCTGTGTCTGGTGAGTTGCAATAGCATCCACTAGTTTTATGAATATTTTAAATATAAATATACTTCACATCAAATATAAAGGCAATGTATTAATAAAGGTGCAGTTATGTTTCAATACTTTTAATACTTTAAATCTATACCATTTATTGTATTTGTCTGTGCTGTGACCGTAAAGTTCATAACTTTTTTTTTAATTCTACTGTATACTTACAGTACATTCTTAAAAAATAAAGGTTCCAAAAGGGGGTTTTCACAGAGATGCCATAGAAGAACCATGTTTTGGTTCCCCAAAGAACCTTTCAGTGAACAGTTTTTAAAATAACCATTTTTTCTTAGTGTGAAAATCATTTTAATAATCTAAAGAACCCTTTTTCACTGTAAAGAACCTTTTGTGGAATGAAAAGGCTCCATGGATGGTAAAGCTTCTGTGTGAAACTGCATTGATGCCAATAAAGAACCTTTATTTTTAAGAGTGTATATAGACAGATTATTCATTTTTAAATGGAGAAGTTATTTGAAAATGAACAAATCATCTGGTTATTTACGTTTATGAAGTTGCAAACAGTGCTGCCTCAGTTGTATTAGCAAATCTTTCAAAACAGGTAACATTTTCCCAAAAAGTTATTTTATTTTGTTTTGCTTCAGGAAAACCCCTTTTTTAAGGACCTTTATATAGTATCATTCAGACATTATTATAGTGTCTGTTAATAATTTGAATTTGCTTTTATTTTCATATTTATTCATATATATATTCATATTTTCTATTGTATTTTTATTCGTTTTCTGTTTTTATTTAATTTAATTTTTTAATTTTTTTTATTTATTTAGTTAAAGTTTTTAGTAAAATTTTATTAGCTTTTTTTTTTAAATATGTTTGAATTGTTTTTATTAAGGTTTATTTCAGCTTTAGTAATTTACATCAAGTAAAACTAAATGAAAATGACAAATGTTGCTTTCGCAGGAAATAAATAAATTAGATATATTAAAATATACTAAAATAAAATAAATTAGATATTTAAAAATAAATTATAATAAATCTAAATATACACAAACTAACTTGTTTCAGTTTTTTTGAAGTAACAAAATCGTTTTCATGGTTATAGCTTTGGTTAACTGTAATAACAAGTGCTCTTGTTGGTTTTTATTTCACAAAAGGATTTTTGGAGGTTTACCTCATTTTAGCTGTTGTCATGTAAACTTTGTATTTGAGATGTTTTTCATGATAGTGCTCACCTTGAATAATCTTGCTGTCTGTTACCTCTCTCTCTTACACACACACATACAGTGAGCAGACTATCTGCATTGCTCATCTTTATTCTCTATACCTCTTTGATCAAGTCTTTTTCCTGTTTTGTATATCTTTCGATGCCTATCTTAATTGCACAAACACATATTCAGTTCCTTATTTACACTGCGAGATTCAGAGACTATGTCATGCTTTGGCCATACAAAACAAGCAGTAGTAATTGGATGAGCATTTCTTGCGGCTTGTGTAATGCAACTCCCGCTTTCTCTCCTGACCTCTTGTCCCTGCACTAACACAATGTGGAAGAGATGAGTAGCACCGTTTGCTTATTTTGGGCCAGATGTGGGCTTGTTAGAATCTGACCCTGTCGACAGGAAGACATATGTCATACTGTTATGTGAGCTGGATGTCTCTTTGTTGTGTGGCATCAGGGTTTTGGGTAATTTTTTAGAACTTAATAAGGTTATCTATTACCATACTGTTCAAACGTTTGGGCTTGGTAAGATTTTGAAGAAAGTGGAAATAAGGAAGGAAAATAATTTTATCTTAGATAAAATATTGACAGCAAACGTCTGAGTGTAGTGTAGGCGTACATTATGATTGTCATATTTCAGTAATTATTAACAGTAATTATAGGATTGATTAATTTGGACTATTTGGACAATTCAGCAGTATACACTACCTGGCAAAACAAAACAAAACAAAATAAAAATAGATTATTGCAGTGATTATTATGTTTCCAGCATGTTTGGAACAAATTCTTTAACCTTAACTGATGCAGTGTCAGAAGATGTTTGCAAGAGATTGGTCACCACAGAGTTCTCATCTTAACCCCGATTTTACACTGACTGCCCCCCCCCCCCCCCTAAAAAAAACAAAACAATACAAATAAATAAATAAGAATTCACACACCCTAATATTTTGTTGAACTGCCTTTAGCTTTGAAACATTGTATTCTTTTGTTTTGGCATTGTTTCAGCAACATTATGCAACATTATGCAACAACAAGATATGCATTATTATTTGGCTGAGGTCATGTATCGACAATGGGAGAGTCAGACCACTCTGTAAAGTCGACTCCAGCACATCGACTCCAAGACTTTCAGTAGGGTTAAGGTCAGGACTCTGAGGTGGCCAATTCATATGTGAAAATGGTTCCTTATGCTCACTGAACCACTATTCCACAGTTTGGGTCCAATGAAACTTGATATTGTCATCCTGGAATATGGACATGAGTACATTTTCCAACATGGTTGTTTAAGAAATGAAAAGCTGCACATCAACTTGGAAAATATACAACATGTCAGAAACATATCAATCACTGCAATAATGATCCAATCCTAGACTCTTCCGTGTTTACATATTTAAATCCAAATGCCAACTTTTTTTCTTTGTGTATATAGTTAGTGTAGTGGTGCCCTCTTGTGGCCTTAAAACCTCTTTTCATTCTAAATTCCAAATGTCATATATTTACTTTAAACATACTCTTTACACTTACGTTTAAATTTAGAATATGTTTTCCTGGATTGCTATTTTGTGTCAATATACTATAGTGACAATATCAACTGAATGTTACCTGTGTTTTGACAAGTGTATCATGGTAACTGTAGTAGTCAAACTTAAAAAAATATTACCTCAGCTGCAGAGGATCATCTGTAGTTGAGACGAGCATGTCTTCACTAATGCCTGTCTTCAGGTTAGATGTCAGTTTTGACTGAGGTATAGTTTGTGTTGGCTGGCACCCACATGTGAGGTAATGTAAAGTCTCTCAGAAACTTGTCAGCTAGAGAAAAGAGCTTGCACTTGCAAGTCTGTAGTTCTTTGTGTAGATCAGTGATCAAAGCCTTAAAGTGTGTGTTTAGATGTTAAAACTATTTCTTTCATTGTAGTTTATTATGTAGAGACAATAGTAACTGTTATTTGTACACTGTAAGTAGATAAATAAAAGAAGATAGAGGAAAATATACTGGTAATTTTATGCCAGATCCATTAGGGTTACGGCCATTTCCTTTAATCATAAAACACAACACAAGAGAGCTCCTAGATATAAATTTAGAATTGAAATAAATACTTGCAGATGCATGAAAAAAGGTCTTTACTTTAAAAAATATATATTTTATATTCCATTGCAGAAAAAAAAACAGAATTCAGAGGAAAAAAATTCTGAACTGCGAGATAAACTCATCTAAAAAGTTAGAATTCTGAGTTATCTTGCAATGCTGGATTTATATCTTGAAATTTTGAGATTATATCAAAGAGTATAGAATACCAAGAGGCGAATCTCAATAGAACGCTCCATAGCAACAGTTGCGCCCATGACGCCGCCATTTTGGACTGAAAACTACACAAAAACGGTAGAATAACAGGAGCCAGTCGCGCTTGACCAACTTACAATAAGACATTTAAAGTATATACAGTATATATACAGAGTTTCGCCTCTTGGGCTTCTATACTCTGTCGGCACTCCACTAGATTCTTGCTGTCGCCATGGAAAGATTTGTTTAAAAAACCGTACATTAAACCTGAAATAGCTACAGCCTGAACGATGACAACAATAATGTACAATCACTAGACTAGTGATCATCAAATCCTTTTAACAGTTTATTTTACAGACTTTATTTTAAAGTCTTCCCTTTTTTTTTTACAAAACCTTTTGCTCTCTAGAAACCATGTCAGTTTCGGTTACAAATATTTTAAGTTCAAGTGTTAGCATTATAAACACTGAATTAATACCAACATATGAAATTAAATTAATGACAGAAAAAATAGAAATGTTGGATAATAAATATATAACAGGAATAACATCTTGACAGTAAACTGTTTTTACAGTATTATCTTATATTAATGTCCGTTAAAGGAAGACTGTAAACAAAAAAAAAACTTTTTAATTTAAAAAAAAAAACAAGTAGCCTACAGCCACTTTCTCCAAAATTGTTTAATGATTTAATTATGACAGACACAACAATGCATCATGTTCTAGATCATCATGATTGTAGTGTGTTCAGGGGATTAAAACGTACACGTGTAAAGTTTCATAAGCTCATTATAACTATAGTGTCATATCCATATAAATCATTATTATGGTTTCTATGGCAAGGACCTGCAGTTCCTAAAAGGATTTAAGTTTACTTCTAGACTAAAAAACAGTTATAGTTAGCAGGTGCATAAGACAGCGCTACGTCCCACTTCAAAACACACAATATTTTTACACTTTTGTGAATAATTACCTGTCACAGTCTTTGGGAAAATTATGAAAGTCAATATTTTCACTGTCACTCTGATAGTTTTTGAAGGGGATTGCCCAACATTGCGTTATTTTATTCCACTTTGACTTCTCTTTCGTTGTTATTCTGTCTATTTCTGTATAATTGTAAGGTTATCCAGTTGGAATTTTCACCCCAAAATGGCGGCCGCGCTACCGAAGCGCCACCTAGTGGCTGTTACCCGAAAAGCATCAGAGTTTCGCCTCTTGGTATTCTATACTCTTTGATTATATCAATAAAGTGTGAGGCAAAAAGTTTGAATTATGAGATAAAAAGTTGGATTTATATACAGTGGAGATCAAAATTAGAGAGCAATATACACTTTTCTAAATTTCAAGGTCACTGTTTAGTCCTATTTGAACTTATTTTAACAAGAGTAGAAGGGCACTTTTTAAGCATATGCCATGAATTAATTGTATTCTGAAGCACAGTATAAAAAACTTAAATGAGATAAAAAAATAAAATAAAAAAATACTCTGATCAAAATGAGAACACATAAATACCTCCAAGTTATTGGAGTTAATCTGGCACCTGGTGCTAATTTCCTATGACAAACCCAATTAAACTGGCAACATTCCTCCAATTTTCACTGAGATAGCAAGATGGCAGGCCGCTCTAAGGTGACTGAAACCCTGCAACAGGAGGTTGTCCAGATGAAGGCCAAAGGGATGACCCTTTCAGCCAGTGCAAGAGAATCTGGTCATTCCAAATCTGCGATTTCTTGAATACTGCAGGATTACAATGACACTAATTCATTCAAGTCCCCCAAAAAGGCTGGTCATCCACGTAAGATAAATGCACGAGAAGACAGGGTAATGTAGAGACTCAGTGGGGAATCGGTTCAACACTGCAGCTGGAATTGCTCACCAGTTCAGTGAAGAACAGGGTATGGATCTTTCTCTGCACGTTTAATAGAAGTCAGACTGAAAGCCCACTCTGCAGTGACCAAGCCTCTCATCAGCAAAAAGAATCACAACCCTAGCCTCACCTTTGCTGAGGAGCATGTTGTGTGGAGAAAGGAGAACTGGTCCAAAGTTCACTTTAGTGATGAGAGCAAGTGCAATTTATTTGGGTCTGATGGGAAACATTATGTTCATCGTCAAACTGGGGAAAGACTGAACCCCAAGTGTGCAAAGAAGTTAGTGAAATGTGGAGGAGGAAGTGTCATGGTTTGGGGGATGTTTTCTGTAGCAGGAGTTGGACAAAGTTATGGCTAAGAAACCCACTATAGTCACCGAACTGTGAATGAAGAGTGGACCAAGATCACACCAACGCAGTGTGAGAGACTAGTGATGTCCTATGGCCGCAGATGTGCTAAAGTCATTCAAAGCAAGGGCCTCTACATTTCCTTCTAATTTTTGACAGCTGTAACTCTCCAAAACAGGTGTTGTACAGTAATCTTTTTTAGTGCTACAGTGGTTACTTTTCTCTAATTTTGATCACTGTGTTTTATACAAAATAAAGTTTTTTGTTGAAATGCCTTTGTTATATTGTCAAATATGTTAGTAGAACAGTGGTATACTCGCAGCTAATATTCTTTCAAATTTTGAATGATGAAGATTAACAATATTCAATATTTCAGAGAAAAACATTTATGGATTGTTTTATGGGCCATTCTACAGAACTGGTCTAAACTCAAGCGTTGGAAACGTCTTAAATTTTTTTTTTCCAAAAACAAAAAAAATGTATGTATGCAAATTGTATAATATCCAAGGTACACATTTCTAGTAATTGTGCAGTTAATTCTCATATTGTATTTTCAAAATGTTTTGGAATATTTATCCTCTCCCCAAATTTGTCACTACCGAAACACAGTAATCATAATTTAATTAGAAAGGTTATATTGATATTAAGATTTTGCTTACATCTACATTGTAAATATATATTTTTGCTATTTTATTAAAAAACAAATTCAGAGGTAAATCAATAACAATTACATTTTTAACAATATTTCAAGTGAAATTTATGAGATTTTTTTGTATTTTTAATCCAATTTTTCTTTGTAAAAGGCAAAAAGTTGATCACACTGATTTCAAAGTTAAGGATTCATTAGTTTGAATATACATTGAACCAAAAACTATCATAACATCTTAGTTGATAATTCAGTATACTTCATTTTTGACAAAACATCCCATGTTTCGATAGTGACTGCACATTTTTGTTAGTGGCAGTAATGCTTTTGTAGCGACCATATCACATTACAGAATTTTAACTTGCATACTAAAACACTAAAACATACTAAAATACAAAAAACAAACAAAAAAAAAAAAAAAATATATATGCATAACTGTACTAAAATTTTGTTTGTTTCCCCCAAATATGAGGATTATGTGTTCCCTTTTGTCATTACCGAAACAACGATGACATGTTTCGGTTGTGACTGTTTCGGTAGTGACAGTTCTATGGGATAACTGGATAACTCCCCCTAATTTTTTTTTTAAAACGTCACTACCGAAACATTTGGTGGAGTTTCGGTAATGACATTTTTTTAAAAAAAAGATACTTTTCCGATACTTTTGAACCTAGTTCAAAGATGCTGATCAGCACATGGTTAGCTAGCACAGTTCTGAACAGTGGTACACATATAAATACTAAATGTGAAATAACACCGAAAAAAGTGTGCTTAATTGCAGAAAAAAGGTGTTCGGTAGTGACGTTCCTTAAAGTTACACACATATTTTTCAGTCTTTTGAACACATTTACCTTGAAATGATGGGGCCTATCTACTCATCATGTAGCTATGAGAGAGAGTGACACATCAATATTTCATGATCATAAATGTAGGGGTGTAGTTAAAATCTCAGCCAATGGACTAAAACATACACTGTTTCGGTAGTGACATGAAAATGCGGGACACATTGTTTTACATAAAATTTCATAATGTACAAAGAAAATATAATATAAATATATTTTTTAACTTCACTTTTTAAGATACTTTTAAAAACAACAATGGAAAAAAAAATACAAACATTATTTCAATATCATTTTCATAAGTTGAAATTTAGGGGTTAGGGTTTGGGACAGCCTCCTCCCAATTGAAAATACCCAATAAATTATGATTTTATATATATTAAGCTTATTGATACAGTATTTTAAATATTATTTTGTGGGTTGTGGGTTTCAATAGATAATAGAAGGATCTTAATAAACATCTAAGATTTGAATACTTAAATGGTTTTTAAATGTGTTTTTTGGTTGTGGGACAGCAGTTTGGACCAATTCTGTAGATATATCTATATATATAGTTTGCAAGAGCGCGATTATAATCACAACAATGCAAATTACTGAGTAGATGAGTTTAGCTACTTGTTTGGCTTTATGACATTTATTGTCCCCGAAGCTTTTTGTTGTTGTAGAATAAAATATCTTGAGCTTGTACTAAACCACATAACTTATTCCATTAAAAAAAATTGAAAAAAGGAACAGGAAGTGTAAAAATGCTAACTGGCTAACTGCTACTGTGCAGAAATGACACACTTCACCTTAAACTTAGTATCTATGCTGTGAAAAAATGGTGACAATGAGTTCGGCATTCATCCTTTGAGAATTCCAAACAGCAGGGGGAGCCTCATAACAGCATTTTATATCATAATGGATTACATTTTTCTGAAGGGGCAATAGTCTGGAAGCAAGTTTTCACACAGTACTATCATAGTGTTTAAATTGAGTGATTACATCATAAACTTTAAAAATCACTTGTTTTAAGCACAACCTTACCTTGCTTTTTTTTTTTTATTAATATGAGTCACACAGTTCATCTTATATGAGTCACACATCTCCTTATAAGTGATAATCAGACCTTCTGTGTTGGGTGTATCAACGCATGTGTCATAGCAACGCGAGAGAATACTTGGCTTTGATGAGGTTCAGTCTTAGACTGATGTTTTTGCATGTGACATGACTGGTTGGGGCAGAAAAGCTGGCAGTTGAGACACAGATAAAGCACAGGTAGACAGCAGGGTGAAAGCTTGAGTGACAGAACCTCCTCATTCCTGCTGGGGTGATCCCTGAACAAACAACCAGCTTCGCTTCAGGCAACTGCCTGCTCTACACTTCTGTTTGCCACATACAAACCAGTGTAGCTGTGATTTTAGACCAAACACGATAAGCTAGTAATTATGATGAATGTATTGAGCATAGTGAATTTTTTAGCTTGACTGATGGATGGAGGAATTTACGATATGTTTTTATTCCTTCACAAATTCCTTTAACCAAAATGTTCTAACAAGAGCTAACAGGAATGCAATGCTGTCTATAAAAAAAACAGGAAGTGTTTGATTAGTAAGTTCAGACAGGATTGCACTATTTTTGGTTGCATTTTGCTATGCAGATAACGGTATTAGTTTGTGTTTTTGATGTTGGAATTGATGGACAGCTGATGGCAGTTTCTTCTTATGCAATATTCATATTCTTATTATTTGGAATTAATTCCAAGCCTGTGAAAAAGAAGTGCCCTTAACTGTGTTGAATGTGCACTTGTAGTGTACTTCAAATATTAATATAATATTAATGAAAGAAAAGGCTACTTGATTGTACTTAAAGCACACTTTCATTAACACAATAAGAACATCATAATAATGACAAAAAGTTTTACTTTAAAGTACATTTTTAAATCATTATGTTTAGTAAACTGTGTTCATGCCTTAAATTACACTTATTTTGATGTGTTGACATATTAAAGCACATGAAACATTAAAGCACATGAAAAGTACTTGATTATAATTTTAGTCTTATTACGTTTATATTTTAAATGTACTAAATTGCAACTTCATTATTACAAATGTACAAATATACAATATACAAATATATTTAAAAATATGACAAGTTTCAATAGAAATTACATTAAAGCATATTTTAGATTATCATAAATGCTTGTAAGTACATTTTAACCATATTTCAAAGAGAATAGAAGTAATTATGAAATGACATATAAAGATGTTCTTAAGTCCTACTTTAGTGGGTCAAAAACACCCAGGTTCAACTAATTTAATATAACTGTAATATAAATTTGCATTTTAAACTATTATGTATTTCTATCTAATTGCAATTAACATCCAGCTAAGTGTCAAAAAACATTAAATTCAGTTTAAACTTGAAAGTATATTCTTTCATTATTATTTCCATGATATGTAATCTTTTTAAAGTGTGCTAAAACTTCTTTTTACAAGTGAAAACAAGTTTTATGTGAGCAATGACTTACACCCGTTGCACATACAGTCAGGATGTACTGTAGGCTCCCCTCAGATGTGGAAGTGGTGCTATATGGTTTTTGTCTCTTGAACATTGGTTCAATAATCTATGACAATGACTCGACTGTGTGGCTTTCGCTGTGACCCAGGGTAATGGTAGTCACTCAATCAGATGGACGAGCAGAGCGGATGAGCTGGAGACACTTGTTCGCCATTAGAGGGAAGCGAGGGAGAGAACAAAAGGAGGCATGGCATGCTAGAAAGGTGAGTACATCTCTTCTGCACCAAATTAATTACTTTTCCCTTTTAAGAAGTGATATAATGTCTCCATAGCTTGCTCTGTAACGAGGCATCAAAGCAACTCACTCACCACATTGTGCACAATGAAAGCCCCACTGGGGTCATTTTTACAAGATGTGGAAGGTGAGGGGCGAATCTGTATTCTGTAGGAGACTGCAAACGGTAAGTCTATAAACTGCATGCAGAAATTTCCTATATACTGTCCAGGGCTGCGTTTCCCAAAAGCATCGTAAGCTAAGTACATCGTAGACCCATTGAAACCAGTGGAGCTACGATCAACTTAGGGTTATGATGCTTTTGGGAAACGCAGCCCAGATCAGTTCAGTTAAAATTCAGTGAAGCTAATTTTAGTATCTTTGATGGTGAGATGATGAAATGGCAAACAGCAATCAGTTGCACAACATGCATCTTAAATAAGCAGAGAAGAGGAAATGGATTTTTTGACATCAAGATTGTTAAAATGCAGTTTTGCCGGTATTCCGCTCAGTTTGAGTGTGTCTTGCCAGGGGACATGAGTGTGTTTATATGTGGAGGCAGTTGAGTGATGACTCTTAAGTGTGGACAGATGTGTAGCGTAAGCATTGTTAGGGAGCATGAGAGTCTTTTCTATAGATGTCTAATCTTTATGCAGACAAAATGTCCAAAACATCTCTTCTGATGCAGTAAAAAGCACAGTCCGTGTCCTCACAGACCTCACGTTGCCTCAATGCTGAAGACATTCTGTGGAGCTGTGGTTAAGCTTGCATTTCGAGTCTCTTTAAATGCCGCCACTCTCCCTGTCTTGTTTTAAACTTCTTGTGTGCTCCAACAAGTTCCAGCAGTAGCTTCAGAGGCCTTGTTGTTTTTCACAGTCCTATTGTTAGTGATTTAACATTCTGATACAGTTCTAGTTAAATTCAGTTCATTCATGTCCTTTGTGAACTCTTGTGATCAAAGATAAATGCTTCTATAAACCTAAAATATCAGTTAAAACTAAAATACAATTTAAATGTAGTGCAGAGTTATTGAATGTCTTCGTAATTTTGACCTCGTTTTGTATTTTGATCCTGCAGGATTAGTATGGTTACAGTATTAGAGAGATACAATATACATTTTGACCAACTTAAACATTTCCGTCCAGTGACTCCTCTTGCGGTTTCACCATTTCATAAATAATTAGATGGAATGAAGTCAGCTTAACCTTTAGCCCTTCGGCCAGTTTCCACTTCCTTCAGAACTGTGGAACTTTTGTGTGTGTGTGTGTGTGTGTGTGTGTGTGTGTGTGTGTGTCTACCAGAGTGACAAGCCAGAAGTGAAGATCCAGGCCTCCTGTGTCTTAACACTGTCTGTCACTGAGTAAGTCTCTGATCAGATCTCTTCCTGCAACGCAGTGGACAATACTTCCGACACAACACAACACATTTACCTCTCATTCATTTGCTTGTATCTGCATACTTGTAGCCTCACACAATCTCATATAAATGTTCAGTACATTTGTATATAAGCACAGAGACCCTGACACTCACCCACACACACACAACTTATCTGATCTCTTGAAGTGGCCGTAGTCTCCACTCTGTCTGCCTGCTGCTAAATACTGCTCTTAGCTACGTATATCAATCTGCTAAATACTGCTCCGAGCCACATACTCTTCCCTTATCTGAACTCAGCGCTGACGAGACTCTTGAGAGGGTTTTCCATCTCTGTCTTGGTTCTATCCAACACAGTCTTAAACAGGAAATCAATTGCCCATTAAGATAGGAATGAAGTTACTCTCCCTCACCAGCATCAGTGAAACATTTCTGATTGCTCATAATAGTCTGTTCATTAAGGCTCTCTACTATGGTATTCAGAAATGTCTGATAAGAATGAAAGAGATTTTTCACATCTCACAAACCTTGCCTCATAAAACACACTCGTAAATATAAATACATAGGCCTATATATTTGATACGATATGTGCTATTGTATTTTATAGTTGTGTGTCAATTGAGTTTATAAGTGAAACATTCCATAATAACAATCCCTTAGAAGCACCTTCAGGAAATATCTATATGAGCAGAATTAAAGTCTGTACGAAATTCCATGATGCCATTTTCCAATTCTGAAGCCGCATATTTGTAAACATTTTCCTATGGGTTGGTTTATCAGATCTACAATAGCTTGCTCGCAGTCAGATTTGTTTCTAATCGTTTTCTTGACAGATCGGGAGACAAGACTGAAAGAGTGCCGGCTTGTCTGCGGTTCTGTTTACTCTCAGCGCTGCATCCTGGGTCCTCGGACTTATCACGTCTCTTCAATTGTTTTATCTGTTTGGCTAATGTGAGTGTAATGACAAGCTCATTGGAAAGCGTTAAGATTGGGAGATAATTGAATTTGTTTAGTTTACGATATTACAGCGAATCGCAGCGTCTTGCTTAACTTCAAGTTTGTCACTCTGTTTAGTCGATTTGACTTATTTTAAATCTTAAAATAAATTCGCGTTGAATAGTAGGCTATTTATTCGTAAAGTAAATATTTTCACTCTCAAATTTCTGAAAGCCACAGAAGTGGGCCAAAGAAAAATGTCTAATTTAGGAACTTGTTCTTTATATCTGTATGTTTTTTTTTTATTCTATAACTTGCTAAAAACAAACGAAATTGGAAAAAGCGACAATAATTAAGTGTGTTTTTTTTCAAGCGGCCTAAAATATTTCATATAGCCTAGTAATATCTAAACTTTTCTCTTTCTTTCTTTCTTTCTTTCTTTCTTTCTTTCTTTCTTTCTTTCTTTCTTTCTCTAAAATATTTAATATGACCGAATCAACTGGCTATACTGGGTTATACCAATGAAACTAAATTTAAGAATCGAATCAGATGAAAAATAACTACACAATGAATATATTTACTTTGTACAGTACACCGTGCGAGTGCTATAGTAAATATAACTGCAAGAGTTAACATGTCTGCAACCTAAACGAGCTGACACACCATTTCTTTTAAAATTGTCTTTTTGTTTCTTATGTAAAAAAATAAAATAAAATAAAAAATCCTACTCCAAATTAATCCACATACGTATAGCCTACGAATGAATAAATAATGAAATAAATAAATAGGCCTACATTTGAAAACCTAGCTTAGTTAATGACTTGATATTTTACTTAATATTTTAAGGTTAAATAGCCTATAGCCTACTGCCAAACAGTTTGTATTATATATTATTGTGTTCAAAGTGTTATGTTCAGTGGACTTTTTACAACTCATTGAGGAAGGAAATCATGTCGTAATACAGTAGGCTAGTAAAAAATGACAAATTATTTTAAAATGGATCTAAATATATATCAAAGATTGTAACATTTTAACTCACAGACACCAGTTGGTATTTTTATTTTCCTTTGATTGATTCGTTAAATCGTTATTTGTCGGTGATCCGCCAACAATCAACTCATCTCACGATAAAAGCCTTATTTGGCATAATTTAGCCTTCCTAGGAAAAAAAATAATAATTCAAGCTAAATTTGATTAAATATTTAGTCTTTATTTGGTGTTGTTTGTTGTGTAAACCACAGATATAAAAACAAAAATATATATACAAAATCAGACAACAATTTATATGACAGTGTATTTTCCTCAGCAGTGCCAATCGGTTAAATAGTCTTAATCCAAAATCTTCTCTTTTAGGACTGATGCCATGGTCTCACCAAGTTCTGATCCCATCAACACCCCCCGTCGTCAAATTCATATCCACAAAGTGGTTGGGTATTTGACTTGTGTTGGCAAACGGTGGTACAGAAGTGAAGTTACAGTGGTATGGGTTATTTCCATAGCTGTTGTAATAGTTATTGTAGGGATATGACACAGTGACATTGTACGGAGCTCCATGACAGGGTTTGCCGTCTCGCACCAGCACGGGCACCGCCACCCTCCGCGGGCCGGCCAGCTCCAGACTTTTATCCTGGCGCTGTCTCTTACACTTGTACCTCCGGTTCTGGAACCATATCTTGACCTGTGTTGAGGTGAGCTTCAGCACGTGAGCCAGGTGGTCTCGCTCGGGTGCTGACAGGTATCTCTGCTGCTTGAAGCGTCTTTCCAGCTCAAACACTTGAGTCTGAGAGAAGAGCACTCGAGGTTTCCTGCGCTGCCTCTGCTTTGGTTTCTCCCCCGGTGTTTCCTCTTTTCTACCATTATAACCGGAATCGTCAAATGGACACATACCTATTTGGAAAAAAAATACAATCAATAAATGAAGAGTTCAGATGCAAAAGCCTCTAAGTGCCATCTGAAATGTTGTTCTAAAATGAGCATTTTTCTGAGGCTCTCATGTGTAGGTTCAGTAATTTCACTTTAATGGCAATAAATAGGTTCTTGTCAATTCCATTAAAGTGAAATAACTGAACATAAATACAAGAGCCTGAGAAAAAAAAAAAAAAGCTAATTTAGAAGAAAATGTCAGATTGCACCTAGAGGCTTTTGCATCTGAGCTCTTCAAATTTAAAATGTATGTTTATAAATGCGGTATGAAATTGCATTGAATGAATGGGATTAATAAATAAAACAACAACAATAATAATTCTATTAGCCTATTTTTGTTGTTAAGTAGGCTATTACTATGACATCTAGGCTTACATCCAATTGAATGTCTAATATCGTTTTCATTGTTTTAGAATTTAGCAGTCAACTTGAAATGCAAAAACATGCTCATGCAAAATATAAATGGCGTGTAAAATAAAATCACGAGGTTACAGCACAATTTGTGTTTGTTATATTACATATTATAGAACTAATTTGGTTTTAGAGCCAATGATAACATTATAATACATTAGGCTATATTTCTTAAATAATACAATGTTTTCTTCAGCGGTCTTGTCAGGACCATATAGGTTTAGTGAAGAACCTTCTTATCAGGAACCACTGATGGTTGTTTTTTATCCTTTAGAAGTAAGATTTAAAAAAAAAAAATACAAGATGTTTCTCGCATCAGTGTATTGGTTTCTTGATTCTTTAATATACACTATATGCATAAATTAATTGTTAAAAAAAGAGAATAAATGTTCGTTGTGGAACTTTAGAATTGAGTGTAAAAACTTTTTTGGTTGTAACAAAAACACATGGATTGTTTAACGCAAAGAATTTAAAAATAAACCCTTCACCTTGCAATGACTGAACAGCTATAACTATAAAAACCCTACTTGTTTCTTCGCTCGGATCCATCTCCTCCTCCGTTGGAGATCCGCAGGAGCTTCTGACGATGTCAAAGTCGTCTGAATTGAGGGCGCATTTCACCTGTTCTCCAGCGATCACGCTGTGTTTCTCGGGGCTGTAGAGGAGATCCAGGCTCCGGCTCAGTGTGCTCTGCATGCACTGAAGCTGAAGCGACTGCAGCGGGACAGTGTCCTGCTCAACACCCATGAATCCGTGGGAGTTCAGAGCGTGTTGCTGCTCCAGTTTGAGGATGTCCTTTACCGAAAACGGAGTTGAAGTTACAGGACTCGGAAGCATCGCTGCGCGGAAGATTGGTGTGGGTGCTAGAAGAAAGGTTCTTCGTTTCACCTTGTCAAATTCAAAGCAACATCAGTTGACTTTGTTCCTACAGATGTCCTCAGATAAACTGTAGTAAATTCTCCTTAACGTATCGGCTTTAGAGCTGTTTGACGTATTGGCTATATATGTGTATCTCCTCGTGGAAGCAGCACTAGATGAAGAGTCTCCTCTATCTTCCTCTTTCCGCTGATATTAGATGCTGGAGAAGGTGTGGAGAGAAGTGCTCTTATCTAATAGAGAGCGTCCTTATCTCAGATTGACCCCTCCCATTCTGTGCCTCCCATCATCACCTGTCCCAACTCACAACAGTGTTAGGTTGTTTAATAAAAGCCTCCAAATCAGAGTAGCTGTGATTGAAATGACATTTAATATAGACTACTGTTTAACGGTGGTTTGTTTAGATTGACTCTATCAGTTGTGAATGTGTTAGTGCACACTATTTTGCCACGTATATAGGCTAATTGAAAAATGTAAGCTACTTCAGGTTGTTACATTAGCCTAACTGGTTTTAATCAAACATATTATTTCACATGACTACGTTAGGTTACAAAAACGAAGTTAATTTATTAAGGGCTGTTCCAAGTGGAAATAAATAGCCTAGGGCCTATTTCAGGTGGAGAACATTGAGTCTTCGTGTAAGTGTGTCAATTCACCTGGAATATTAAAGCATTGAGATGGTTTGGCTTGTAGCCTACTTTAACTTGACCAAAAGATCTGAAACAACATTATTTTTTTTGGATTTGATAGTTGTTACTGTAAGCCATTGATTTTAGAGTGTTAACTCATTGTTAGCACTCACTGAAAAAAAGGGAAAAACGTGGTAACAACTAAATTAATTGATTTATTAAAAAATGTATAACAAAAAAAAGTTATTTAACATTACAGAATCAACCTAAATATATCAGGTTACACCAGCAAGCCTTAATTTAAGAGTAAGATCGGGTAGAAATATCCTAACGCTTTAACGTAAAAAATGCATTTAATAACTAGGCCTAATATTTTTCTAATCCTTTTTAAAGGCCTTCTTTTAGAAATTGAACGTTACTAATTGACCTGTTATGAAATTGAATTGCCATATGATTGGAAACATTTAAAATATATTCACAACTTTCGCTACCTGCAACCAATCACCAAAATCTAATCTAATCTAAATATCACAAAAGTGAACCACTGGGAAATCAGTGTTTTCAAACACTAAAAATGATATTATTTAAATTAATATTAGTAGTATGCATTCACGGCATTGGGAGCACAGTTTTCTTGTAATAATGTATATTAATTAATTACTGAAAATAAGAATAATTAACAGCTTCCATAGAGTGTTGTATAAGACGTGCAGGCAAGTATATTTGGTTAAATATTTATTAAGTAATGTAATATTATGCCAACAGTGCTTTTGAATACGACTTTAGATTCTTAATAGCCTATTAGTTGATATTCCTTGTATGTTCTAATTGCTGCAGTCTGCAGGTAACCTGCAGCTTCCTCCATTCATCCTCGTGAAATCAGGGGTAAACTGGTTTGTGCCTCGGTGAAGTAAAGTGGATGTCCGAAAAGGTGACGCCGACACTGACATCCAACAGGCCTATTAGTGTACACAGGCCACAACAAACAGTAACCCTACACCTGATGTAGTCTCTGGCGCCAGCCTGCAATGCTTGACTGAGGTTCAGACGCACAGGAAGAGCCTCGCGACCACCGGATTACACTTCAGCTGTCCGTCCATTACCTGCCTTCATGACAGAAACCACAGCACTGAGTCTCCTTTACACATTTATGGGCAGCATAGGCCTATAGGCTACAAACTATATATTTGAACATATCGTGTTTCATATTAATTATTTATTTACTTATACTACATATTTGTGTGGTTTATGTCAAATTGTGTTTTGAAGGGTCGCCTCAGGTCATTAGAATCAAAAAGTTTTTGCAACATAGCCGTCAGGAAAGATTTTCCCTCTTTAATACAAAACTAAACTAAAATAAATAAAATAAAACTTTTTTTTTTCAAATGAAGTTAAATGTTCTTAATAGTAGAACTGAAGAAAATATAAAATAATGAAAATCTCATCGCCACGTCGCTGTAATACACATCTGCCCCCCCCCCCCCCCATAGTGCGAAATATAGCTACAGTGTAAAACAAAGTATTTTTTGTTATACAAGAATTTCGATAGCACTGAAGTTTGCGCCATGCATATGTGACAGAGGAGTACACTTTAGCATACTTCAGCAAAAAGAGTTATTACGGAAATAATGTAGTTAAAAGAAGGTGTGAGCTAATGTTTTCGGACACTTGCATGTTGCATGTTATTTGGAATTAAACAAATTTGTTATAGTTTCAATTTATATTAAATGCAAGTATAGTTGAACGTATAAGAGTGTTTTTTATCCACTTAAGATGACATAGCCTACACATATTTATTTGTAATTTCATATTTCTTCTACACTCTAAAAAAATTATGGGCTGTTTCAAACCCAACTTTAAGTCAAATATGGACTAACCCAACTTCTGGGTTAAAAATGTACTGTAAATTTGAATCCAACAGCTGGGTTAGTCCATATTTGACCCAAAGTTGGGTTTGAAGTATGGTTAAAGTGTAACAGCTGAATGTAAGCATTTATGGTAAACTAAATATATATTTTAATTTAAATTTTAATTTAAATATATGCGTAATTACACATTGGGATGAAATTCTAATTTAGTGTATTTAAAATACTTTAATAACAAATAACACGCTACAGTTAAAATTAATCAAGTAAGCATACTTTACATGTGCTTTAATATGTTAGTCAACACATTAAAATAAGTTTACTTCTTTAAAGTATGACAAAATATTATTAAACAATGATTTAAAATGTAGGCTACTTTCGATTGAAAGGTTATTGTGTTATATGAATTTGCAACATATGAAGGTACAGTCTTTTTTTAAAAAGTGCTTTTAAGATTTGAGGAACACAAATGCATATTCAATACAATTAAGTTCACTTCTTTTTCGCCATGATGACTATCAAAAAAGTGTGCGCGTACTTGTGACACTGCGTTTATATTTACGTTCAAATAGCAACAAAATGCCACACAATATTATGCATAGATTTACAGGAGATTGGGGCAGTTTGTCACTCTGCGACGTTTTGACAAGGGCTAAATTAGGGGCTGAGTCCAAGTTAAACATCTACATCAAATCCCTCTTAATATATATAATTTACAGGCTAATATTATTTTCACCATACTGAAATAGCCTATATTCTATAGTTGTTGGGTAAACAAGAAAAGAGAACACAATAAACCGCACTTGACAACTGTAAACTAATGAGGATTGTATTTTAAAGATGTAACTTGAAGATTAATCGCAGGAATATTTTTCTTGGCAGGTCGGGGTAAGTTGTCACACTTGTTTGTCATACTTTTTTTATACAGTTCATTCATTACAGTATTTGTTGACCAAAAACAATGGTTTCTTATTTGCACATCTTAAGTAGTTATTACTAGGCTATTTTCGTCTATTAGGCCTACGGTTTATTTGTTTATTTTTCTGAAAATCATTTCATAATAGGCAATTTAATATTTACAAAAAAAAAACACACACACAAATTCATACAAATTGCATATATGTAGTATAGAAATAGCCTATAGTGTGTCAACTAACCCCGGTTTCCCTACCTATCGAAACTGTACAATCACTCAGCTTCATGTGTCCCGTGATGCTGGTCTATTTTGCTGATCATTTTTCTTGTTGGCTGAACCCAAGGATTGTCATTATCCCTAACTATAGTTTAGAATTAATTTCATATTAACCTTTCCTATTCTCTGCAACTGTAGGGTAGGCTATATGTGCCAAAATAACATGAACCCAGTTTAATACGTCCTCTTTATTAGGCTAATTTTAATTGTATGCAATAAATTATTTTATTTATTTTGTTTTAAATAACCATAATTAATATAACACTATTTTAGAGCATTTGAGATAAGGCTTTTAGCTTTTAACTGTAATAGGGTGTATAGATTGGTACGTGTAACCAGTAGGACCAGGAGCTTTGATCCTGTCACTCACTGATGAGGTAATGGCTATAATTGCGTGTCCTGGGAAGGCAGAGTGTTCATGAGTTCCGCAAATTTGGGGCCCCAGCATTCATAAAACTCAACGAATCCTTTGGCCTCTGAGCGAAGCTTATGGGCTCCATCTCGCTGCGAATGACGGCAATGTAACGTAAGACGGTAGTTAAGTAATAACCGTAATTAATCATACTGTAAAAAAGAGCGCTGATGGCAACTGAAAGAGGACACTCGCCTTCGAGCCTTTTCTTTAAACAGTTAGTCACCGGAGAGCTCCATCAAAACGTTACCCGAGAATCAGTTGGTGTGCAACGCTGAAACCTGTAACCTCATACAGTGAAGGACTCCCGGTGAAGTGTATTTTGATTGACAGTCCTGGATGAAGAGAGTTTACACCGGACACGGAAACTGTAAGGGTTTGTTTCAACTGAGCAATTATAGCCTAAATATATATAGCCTATATATTTGTGTTGTAGCCTACTTAGTTAATGTGAGACATTTAACCTATATATGTACAACCAAGTGTACATATCAGATTTCACTGAATGTTACAAACTAGGCACACTTGACTAAATATTGAAGTAAGACCACATACAGTGCCTATAAAAAGTCTTCATACCCCTTCATTTTTTTCACGTTTTGTTATGTTGCAGCCTCATGATAAACTGCTTTGAATTACTTTTTTCCCACATTAATCTACACTCCATATACCATAATGACAAAGCAAAAACACAATTGTCACAACTTCGTAAATTAATTAAAAATAAAAAAACTGAAATAAGTACATTGCATAAGTCTTCATACCCTTAACTCAGCACTTAGCTGAAGCACCTTTACAGCCTCAAGTCTTTTTGGGTATGATATGACAAGCATTGCATATCAGAATTTGGCAATTATCTGCTATTCTTCTCCTCACCTCTTCACCTCTCAAGCTCTGTCAGGTTGGATGGGGGCAGATGCACATTTTCAGGTTTCTCCAGAAATATTTGACTGGGTTCAACATCAAGCTCTGGCTGGGCCACTCAAGGACATTCACAGAGTTGTCTATAAGCCACTCTTGCTGTGTGCTTAGGGTCAGTGTCCTGTTGGAAGGTGAACCTTCTGTCCAGTCTGAGGTTCTGAATGCTCTGGACTGGGTTTTCATTAAGGCTATCTCAATATTTTGGTGCATTGAGCTTTTCTTGTACTCTGACGAGTCCCTCAGTCCCTGCCGCTGAAAAAAACCCACAGCACGAGGCTGCTACCAGCACACTTTACTTTTGGGATGCTACTCTGCAGGTGATGAGCAGTGCCTGGTTTCCTTCAAACATGATGTTTGGAATTGAGGTTCATCAAACCAGAGAATCTTGTTTCTCAGAGTCTGAGGGTCCTTTAGGTGCTTTTTTTTTTGCAAATTCCAAGTGTGTTTTCATGTGTCTTCACTGAGGAGAGGATTGCATCTGGCCACACCAGCATAAAGCACAGATTGGAGTGTTGCAGTGATGTTTGTCCTTCTGTAGGTTTCTCCTATCTCCACATATGATCATGGAGTTCAACTAGAGTGACCATCAGGTTCTTGGTCACCATTCTAACCAAAGCCCTTCTCCATCAATTGCTCAGTTTGTCCAGGAGGCCAGCTCTAGTCCTGGTTGTTTCAAACTTCTTCCATTAAGGGTAATGGAAACTACATGCTTCTGTGAAACTTCAATGCAGCATAATTTTTTTCTGAACTCTTCCCCAGATGTGTGGTTTGATGCAATCCTGTCTCTGAGCTATAGAGGCAGTTTGTTTGACCTCAGGGCTTGGTTTTTGCTCTGATATGCATTTTCAGCTGTTAGACCTTTTATTAAGTGTGCCTTTCCAAATCATACCCATTTAATTGAATTTGCGACAGGTTAACTTCACTCGAAGTGCAGTAACATATACAAGCAATAAGAATGCTCCAGAGCTAAATTTCAACTGTCCCAGATAAGGGTATGGTTACTTATGCAATGGAATCATTAAAGTTTTTTATTTTTAATAAATTTGCAAAGATGTTGAAAACCTGTTTTTTGCTTTGACATTATGGTGTATAGAGTGTAGATTGATGATGTGGGAAAAAAAAGTAATTTAAAGCAGTTCAACATAAGGCAGGAACATTACAAAATGTGAAAAAAATGAAGGGGTATGAAGACTTTTTGTAGGCACTGTAATTTCAAATAATTATTGAAAAATGACCAAAGAGAGCATTCAACGTATTCTTTTTTTTTAAATTCCTGCTACAATCAAGGAAAACTAAAGCGCTACTACATTCCTGAAATGTGAACGTAAACAGTTTTTTGACTGAAGAGAGAGTAGTTTAAAAAAACAATTGGCTTGTTCTTTATTGTATTTAAGTGACCTCCATAATTTGTGTATACATATAGCCTAATCGCATGTTTCTGGTAATGTATTGATGCCTGAGGATTTCAATCAACTCTATTAAAGGGATTCACCCCAAAAAATGAAACTTCTGTTATCATTTACTCACCCTAATGCCGTTACACTGTTTTGGTGACATATGTATAAAAAACACTGTTTCACAGAAGTAAGTCATAAAGGTTTGGAGCAACATGGAGGTGAGTAAATGAAATCAGAATTTAATTTTTTGGGTGAACTATTTAATATATGGTCTACCCATTTAACAGGGAACATTCCAGTAACATTAATATAATGCTTGTTCAAAGTTATCTGGTCTTTGATGTTCTCAAAACGTTATTTATACATTCTTCAGAATGTTTTTTTTTTCTGAAAAGTTTTAGTTGGATGTTTGTCTAATATTATTAAATGTTACTTGTTTCAGAATCTTCATGGGACATTCAAAAGTAACAATGTTTGAAAAATGATCAAATGGAATATTCCTTTAATGTTTGCATAACCAAGAAAAACGTTTTAAAACTGGACGTTTTGAACATTCCGAGAACGTTCAGAAATAACGTTTTCATAAATTAATAAGAACATTAGCAAAACGTTCTTAGAACATATTTGGTTAGCTGGGTACATGTAATGTGTGTTTTAGTGTAGAATTTTGATATTTGTATTTTAATAACATAAACTATTGCCAGAATGAATGTACTAGAAGGGTTGAATGTGGTTTACTTGGATAAAATGAAAACTCTATATCGTTTATATGCTAATCCTTTTTTTTTATGGAAAATCAATAGGAATCCATATTACTGTCATATTGTGATTCTAGCCACTAGATGTCCCTGTAAGTCTTGTTAAACAACTCAAAGACAGTCTCTGAGCCTGCGTCCCAATGCGCATACTATCATCCTAAATTCTATGTGATATTAGTCATTTTCAATACTGTTTAGGGCGGATATGGTTGATAGTATGCGCATTGGGACGCAGAGTTTGAATAAGTAGCTCAGAACACCAATGCTTGAAAACTTGTTTGATTGATTATTATTTTTCAACAAAATGTTGAGCATAATTTATAAGACTAATAATTTAATACTTACTAAATAAATAAATAAAATAAAAAAGAGAAATATTAAATGGGCTCTATGCCACATTTGATAACCCAAAAAGCTATTTTTTTTTCTTGATCATAAGTATATCTTGTCTTAACATAAATATACACAAGATGTAATTTAAAATATTTATTAGGGATACTTATAAATATATGATACTGTACACTGTAGGTAATTTTAATAGTGTAAAACACATTGATCACATAAAAGCTTTACTATGCTAGAGATACAAATGACAGGTGTAACATCTCTAGTCTCACGTGATTATATTCTATGGACTCACAGGCGGAAGTCCTTCACAAAACCCAGTGAACACTGCCGCCTGCTGGAGAGAAAGGCCGAGGACTCAAAACACCCTAACACTATATTAGAAGCTCCAGAAGAAAATGAACTGACATTGGTAAAGAAGTGTAAGAGTCTTCTTTAAATATAGTTTTTGCTGTTCTGTTTATACCAAATAAGCAGTATTGTGCTGTTTACACCTAGTGAATCAATTGAATGATAGAAGGAATTCCACAGCACAGCTATCATAATGTCATCCTGTCTCGATTAATGCCATGCAGATTCCATACAAAGCCCTAACAAGAGTTCAGCCTATGTAGCCTTTTATTTCAGGCTGTTAGTCTGGTGCAGAATGACAGTATCTCATGATGCTATTGCATTCTGCATTGATCAGGGAATTGCCTAGAGCTGGCGGTGACTCTATGAAGACGTGATGAGTGGCCAAGTATGGTGTCCCATATCAGAATTTGTGCTCTGCATTTAACCCATCCAAGTGCACACACACACACACAGCAGTGAGTAGTGAACAAACACACACACACAGCAGTGGGCAGCCATGTGGTGCCCAGGGAGCAGTTGGGGTCCGGTGCCTTGCTCAAGTGTCTCACCTCAGTCGTGGTATAGAGCGCTGGTCATTCACTCCCCCCACCTACAATCCCTGCCGGTACCGAGACTCGAACCCATGACCTTCGGGTTACAAGTCCGACTCTCTATCCATTAGGCCACCATTAACCATTCATTTGTGTCTTTAACACTGACAAGTCATTCTAGCAGAGGCTAAACATAAGAGTGTGGAAAAATATAATAACACCCTTAAAAGTCAACTGGAACTGCCATAATGTGACGTACAATCAGCATATTAGAATGATTTCTGAAGGGTCATGTGACACTGAAGATTGAAGTAATGATGCTGAAAATTCAGCTTTAACATCAGGAATAAATTACATTTTAAAATGTATTCACATAGAAAACTTTTATTTTAAATTTGACTAATGTTTCATAATATTATGTTTTACTGTATTTTTATCAAATAAATGCATAAAATACCAACCCCAAACCTTTGAGTGAAACAGGATATTGAATGAGAGAAAATGCATCAGGACTTGATGTTATCCATCATGGTTGAGTGTTCTTGTCATTTTTACAGTTGTTTTAGGGTTTGAGGCAAAATTAATTAAGGGTTTAGTTGCAAAATTAGACATAACTTTATACCAAACTATATGTTTTTTTTCTCTTTTTTTCACAAAGTCACAAATGCTGCTGATTAAGCCTAACTTGTATTGACCGAAACTACTGAAAGTTTGGATCATCAAATACTAAATATTTCGAGGGATTGTTTTACAGTTGTTTAGCACTTTGTAGTGATTTATGTCCATGTTTCCAGTAAATAAAATTCCCAACTTATTATACATGAGAACTTACACATTTCCATTATTTATGCAGTATATACTCAGTATTACTGGTGTTGTAGTGGTCTAATTTAGTGCTGTAAGTGCCACAAGCATAGATTAAGTGCTGCATTGTCATGAGTTTAAGCCAAGCCGAGATGCTTGCCAGTGTTACAGAAAGTATAACATGTCGAAAAAGGCAATTGAGAAGATAAGGAGAACGCTTGAGAAATCCTCTCTCCAGTTTCAGGGAGATGCCAGTGATTTAACAGATAACAAAACATTATCTCTCATTACGGTTCTTGTCTGTCTCCCCTGCGGCTGACTCCTCATTGCTGCTGAGCTGCCTCCACTTCATTTCCATTACAATATATGTGTGCAATGTTGTGACCCAATGTTAATCATGTTGTTGCAACCAAAGACGTCACACGCTTAATTTTGTGGAAGCTTTTTTGAGGGGGGGGCATCAGTGGCAGACCATTTTCCTCATCACAGAAGAAAGAATGTCAAACAGGTTGGTGAGTAAGTGATGACTGAATTTGCATTTTTGGGTGAATTAAAGGTAAAGGGGGGGTTTCAGGGCGATGCCATAGAAGAACCATTTTTGGTTCCTCAAAGAATCTTTCATTCAGTATGAAGAGGTATGATGACACTTCTGTCATGAGACTTATGGATCTTCATTACCTCAACTGTTTGTCCAAGACAGCAATAGGATTAAAATTGAGAGTTTTGCTTACGTCTCCAGGTTCTCAGATTATTCTGATAAGAGACTGAGCCCAGTAATCTCGTGTCTCCTCTACAGTTTCAGAAGAGATCTCAACAATGTCTCAGACTCTGATCAGACACCAAACTATGCAATTAAAAGTCATTTCAATGTTAACTGATCAAATTCTTCTAAGAACAAATGATTTGACCTACAGTATTCCATCCACATTCATTTGTACATTTATATGCACTAAAAAATAAAAGTTCCTTATTGGCATTGATGGTTCGACAAAGAACCTTTAACATCCACAAAACCTTCCATTCCACAAAAGGTTCTTTATAGTGGAAGCAGGTTCTTAAGATTATTAAAATATCAGCTCTTTTAGGAAATGGTCACTGAAAGGTTCTTTGAGGAACCAAATATGGTTCTTCTATGGCATCACTGTGAAAACAATCCCTTTTGGAACCATTAATTCACCCAAAATTGCAAATTCAGTCATCATTTACTCACTGTCATGTTGTTCCAAACCTGTATGACTTTCTTTCTTCTGTGGTGAGGGTAAGTAAATAGTGACAGCATTTCCATTTTTGGGTGAACTTGTGTGAACTGGCCCTTTAAGCCATTTAGAAAGATGCTCATATCCAGAGAACACTGTGCATTCGCACTACAGTAGAAATGCAAAAATTAAGATACAACACAACCTGGCAAAAAGAAACAAGCCAACATAATATTGCTCTGTCTGCAGGAGGAATGGGCATGTCTTGACTGTGGTTAGTAAGTGACAGCTTGTTGTCCAGTGTGACACCAAGGTTTTTGGCTTTCAGTGTGGGTGAGATGGTTGAGTTGTCTATTGAAATGACAAGGTCTTGGCAAGGGTAATTCTTGGCAGGAATGAGAATTTTTTTTTTTTTTTGCATGATGGCTGTTCATCCACACAAAGATGTTCACCATGCATACAGTATAGTGATTTGTGATGAATTCTGGTTGTCAGAAGGTGAAAAAGAGAGGACTGAGTATAACCGCAATAAGAATGAAGTGAGTGACGTTGCTTTAAACCATTACTGTATGTCAACAATTTGCTTGTTTGGGTCTATTTTTTTATAAGGAATTTTAGGATAAATCTTTAAGAAATGAGCCAATAATTTTATGACACAACTGGGAAGTAATTAAAGGGCTTGTTCAGCAAAAAAAAAAAAAAAACTAAATGAATAAATAAAATATATAAATAATAAATAAATACATTTATTCATTGTTTCATACCCATATGACTTTTTTTCACAACAACAACAACAACAACAACAAAAAATTACATTTTCTCTTATGGTCAAAAGGATAAATAAAAAACGTAAAAGTTCGGAATGACATGAGGGTGAATTAATTAATAGTGGAACTTTTTTTTGTCATATGCTTAATAAAAACATGGACCATTGGATCATTGTAGGGACAATTTTTTTTTTTATTTTTTTTTTGACATTTTCTCTATTTTCTCTCACGGTCAATAGAAAAATATAAAAATTTAAAAGTTCAGAATTGTCACAGGTTGCAGTGTATAAAGAACGCTCGAAAAAGAAGATGAACATAAACAGTCTTTAATTAATCCACACAGAAGGTAATCTACGGAAGGCAGTCAGGTAACTCTAACACTGGACGACGGAACACAGACTAGAACTAAATACATTGGCAAATGAGGATAATTAACGAGACACACTTGAACCAAATGACATAATCAGACAAGAGGGAAAACTAAGTCACAGAGCACATGGGGAAGTAAAACACAACAATGAGTGAGTCTGACAGAAATGACATAGGGTGAATGAATACAATTTTGTTTTTCACTTTTTGATTGTGATTGTCCCTTTAAATCTCCTAAGCTATGAAAGAGCAACATTTTTCTGTCTTATTATTACAGATTTTTTGGATACATTCAGCTATTTGCGGCTAAATTATTTTACAATCTAAAAAAAAATAAATGCATCCGCAGCATCATTGCGGACACTGACCTCTCTTTATTTATTCTTGTAAGTAAGCTGTTCAGCTTTCCAGCATTCCTTAAATCGGAAGGCAATGTCCCATAGCAGGCACTTCCACACCTGTGAATACAGTCATTCTTCTTGGAGACTATGAACTTTTCTTAGCATTCTTGGCTTTCACTCTGTACATCTGGAAAGAGTATGTTACATCATTTCACAGTCCCAAGAACTGCAATAATGTACTTGCTATTTTCCTGGTGTTAAACGGAATGATTTGTGAAGACGGGCCAGTGTGGACGCAGATCACAGCTTGTGCAGATGTATGTTGTTTTTGGGGTTGGGTTCAGTAACTGGAGAGAACTTCACATGGCCTCTCCAATATGTAATGCTACAGGAGCCGTCACTTCAGATTTGTGCAGCTGAGGACCAAGAGCTTTTGTTTAGACAGTTTAGCCACAAATGGCGGTATGGTAATAATGGTCCAATTAGGAACTGTGACTGCACCCTGAACTGAATTACTGTGTCATTTTTTACTACTGCCCTCTCTGCCCTCTTCCTTTCTCCTCTTAATAAATCACTGCTTGTGCTGTTGCCAATTTTAGCCTTTTTGTTTTGAATAGAGCAACACACTTCCCCTGAACTACATGGCACATGTGAGACAATGTCGACATACAGTGCTGATATACAGATTAAACCACTTTTGTGCATTAGCCTTCTGTTACATTAATATAAAGGTAAGAATGTGATAAACAAATTAAAGTTTTATTGTTACAGGGTGTTGGCTGCTATTCCATTATTATAATTAATCTGCAAAGAAAGTACATTCTGTTCAAACTCTGGTCTGGCCTCTTTTCTTATAATTAAGAACATATTTTGCATTGATTGCAGAGGGATTTATGATTTTATGCATCTTTATGTGTATTTGTCAAATGCATTTTAATGTTCTTTTCAGTGTAGCGAATTAAATTTCAGATTTTGACACACACACACACACACACAGGGGCAGACTGGGGCAAAATTTCAGGCCGGGAAATCTCACACGCATCCAGGCCATCACATACACCCACAACAAATTTTGAAACCATGGACAACAATATTTTTTGTATGGCCATCATCATCATCACATAAAAGTTTAAATCCCTAGGCTGGGGCCGCGCAAAATAATTAAAGGTTATCTCTTGAACTTCCATTTTCATTTTTAGTCTCTTCATTTTCCCTGACATCTCTCTGTCTCATGCGTGTCTTTTTTCTTGTACCTGTCACTTTTTCATCAACACGTCTCCACCTTGTTGCAGAACAACCTCCTCATTTTAATTTGTTTGCACATAGTATACATTTATTTGAGAAAAAATTATTACATTAAGACTATGTGTTATTGTTTTATTTCAAAATTAGTACAATAATAGCTACATCTTGAATATACCTTTATAGAAAAATCTTAATACTTAATATGTTTTTGTATTATTTTTACAATTAACCATGGTATAATAAAAGTATAGTAACCATGTTTTTTTGGCAGATTGATTACCATTTGTAACCAGAGTTTTACTCCAAATACCATGGTGAAGCTATATCGTGTAGCAAAACCATTGTTAATTTGTGGTTACCATGGTTTAACTATAGTAACCATGGTTTTTGGTTTTATTTTAAGTGAAACCACGGTTAATTTTCGTAAGGGTTGTGTTGTTGTCTGCCTTAGCTCCATCTAAACCTGTTATAAAACGATGTGAATATTTGTCTGCTAAATTCTTTACAATAGTAATTGTCATTTTGGTAATTTTGCAGCGACTGCTAACATTTGCTAGCAGTTTAACTAAGTAAACTAAGACAAAACTACAATAGTCTGTCTATTTACAGATGTAACTGACCTGCACTTGAAGTCATAAACAGGACAGTTTTGTCTCTCTGCTCCACCTGGGCACTTCTACTCCATTCTCGAGTCTCGCATCCTTTTGGCGGACGTGCGGAGCGTGCACGAGGCGAATCGCGTTGCCAGCCAAGAAGACTAGACGATTCATGATTTATTGGAGTTTTATTATTGAATGGCGAATTCGGAAATAATCACTTTAGTATACATTCGGCAGGCAAAAACAACAACAAAAAAATAAATAAAAAAAAAGTAGGGTAGCGGGCCAAATTGGCTGCCAGGCCACCGGGAATTGTCCCGGTTCTCCCGATGGCCAGTCCGCCCCTGCACACACACACACACACACACACACACTGACAGATTCACATGTATAATGTACTTCTTGTATATAGAAAATGCCATATTCACATACAAATGATCAGATTCAGATGTATAGAAATGGTCAGATTCACATACAGTATATGGAAAATGTCATATTTAGATAGAAAATTAGATGGATCAGATTCACATACAAAATGTCATTCTGTCACGAAATTCACTATATGAAAATATCATATTGACATATACTGACCAAAATTATAAACGCAACACTTTTCTTTTTGCCCCCATTTTTCATGAGCTGAACTCAAAGATTGTCACGGTGCACACACGAGGGAGGAACAGGAACACGGAGACGAGGATATAAACTCAAATAATAGTCTTTAATCAGGACATCAAGGCAGGACAAGACAAGGCTGAGAGACAGGATACACCGGGGAGTAACGAGTAGACCAGACGAAATCAAACTCAAAAGACAGGAACTAAATACACAGGGTAATTAACACATAATCACATAAACACAGCTGGAACATAATTAACTCATAATCACATCAGACGAGGACAGGAAACAAACCAAATATGGACACAAGAGGCAGGAACAGATGACACACACAACAGAACCCTGCCAAAGATCTAAGACTTTTTCTATGTACACAAAAGGTCTATTTCTCTCAAATATTGTTCACAAATCTGTCTAAATCTGTGTAAGTGAGCACTTCTCACTAACTGCATGAATGTCCACCAGAGCTGTTGCCCGTGAATTGAATGTTCATTCCTCTACCATAAGCCGTCTCTAAAGGCGTTTCAGAAAATTTGGCAGTACATCCAACCGGCCTCACAACCGCAGACCACGTGTAACCACACCAGCCCAGGAACTCCACATCCAGCATCTTCACCTCCAAGATCGTCTGAGACCAGCCACCCGGACAGCTGCTGCAACAATCGGTTTGAATAACCAAAGAATTTCTGCACAATCTGTCAGAAACCATCTCAGGGAAGCTCATCTGCATGCTCGTCGTCCTCATCGGGGTCTCGACCTGACTGCAGTTCGTCATCGTAACCTACTTGAGTGGGCAAATGCTCACATTCGATGGCGTCTGGCACTTTGAAGTTTTGTGGTTATAGAAACAGACCTAAGCCAACAACAGCATTTAAAATGAGTTAAAATGAATTATATAAAAACAATGAGGCAACCCTGCTGAAAAAACACAATAGAAACATCACAGAAAATTCTAAAGCCATCACAAATAAATCACAAATGCCATTGCAAACCATCAACTTTTAACCATTAAAACCATTAAAAAATGGTTTTCTGTAGTGTGTTTTGGGACATATTCCATTAGGATTTATTGGTTTTAACAAGCCACCAATAGAATGCGACCAATTGCCAGCAGAGACCAACAGGAACCATTACAGTTTCCATTAAAACCAATACAAGTCCCATTATAACCAGTAAAACCATTACTAATTTTGTGATGTGTCTATTGGTTTTTCAACATTACATTATAATTACGTTATAAATGCCTGCAAAGGGAGCCAAAGGCCTGGTTATTGCTGATGTTACACTTACAGGACGATTATATCCTTGTTTAATATGCTATTGACCAAACATTTAATTCAAATATCCACTTAATCTTTAATTTCTGGCCACCTTTTTGCTATAGATGACACAGCCTCTATAATTTCTTCAACAAAAAACATGTGGACATCACAATCCTTACAAAAATTAACCATGGTTTTCGTGGTAAAACTGCTTAATTTTCTTTTGTGTGATTTCTGAATGCTTGAGACCATAAAATTAATCAGACAACTGTATTACTGCCATAGGTAACTGTCTAGAGCTACAGTTGTAATTTGTAAATAATACAATTTAATTACAATTTATTTACTTTTATATTTCATTAAAGTTCTATTTTGACCCCTATGGTAGGTGTTTTTTTTTTTACTTCCACAATATTTGAGGGAGGGGGCACAACAATAAAATCCTGCTTAGGGCACCCATTTGGCCAGCAGCGGCCCTGATAAAAATGTCTCCATGATCTGCTTTTGAAGAAATATCATAGTATCTTGCTACAGCGCACATTCTATCAGCTGCAGTTCTGGTGCCGCAGTATCAATATACTGTACAACGCCACATACATTCACATCAGTAAGAAGATATTTTGAAGAATGTGGGTAACCAAATAGCTGCTGGTCCACATTGACTTTGACAGTAGGGGGAAAAAATACTATGGAAGTCACTGTGAACCAGCAACTGTTTGGTTTTCTACCTTCTTCAAAATAGCATTTATGTTAGCAGAAGAAGGAAACTCAGGTTTAAAACAACTTTTGAGTGAGTAAATGAAGGTATAAAAATAAAACACTAGCCTATTTTAATTCTTGGGTGAATTATTCCTTTAATGTTAATAAAACACCAAACACAAAGTGAAAAATCAATCACTACTCTTGACTGAAAAACTTTAATACAGTTTCTTTAATAGGAATCAATCTATATAGTGTTTTATTTTTATATTTGTTCATTCAGTTTCTTGAATCCTCCTGCCAAATACACCTATTGTAGCCTACCTGAAAATAAAACACTGTTTATTTTATTTGTATATTATGTGTATTTGTAATGTGTATCTTTGTTCTCATTTTTTAATAACAAAGATACAATAATGACAAAGATTTTTATCTTCACCCACTTTGGTCTAAATATCTGCCATAATTTTAAAATTTGTGTTTATATTTTTCTACTTTGAAAGGCTTTGTCTTTATAATAGAGAAATTAGTTTGGCTTAACTAATTAGTTACTGCTCAAACAGCTTGCAAAATAGAAAAACCAACATGACAAAAAATCGTGATAAAATCGTGAATCGTGATACCCCTAGCTGAAATAAGGTGCCGTGTACCAACATGGTCTAAGGGAAGGAAACTCTGACAGAAAACCCCTGGTCCTCCTAGAAAGGGGGTTGGGCGTGGGGGTAGCTTCCCCACCCAGCAAAAAAAAAGGAAATAGCTACAGAAACGTTGACGAATAGACCAACAGCAATTCCTTTCCTGGAGGAGGAAGGTTCTTCTACTAGAAGATTTATGACGTGTGGTGAAAGCCAGAAGTCTTCGGAAGCCACAGGACCGAGCTGCCTCTCTCTATCCAGGGACACCATCATGGGCACATGGAATGTCAAGACCATGTACCAGAGCGGGAAGGCCACCCAGATAGCAGCGGAAGTGCAAAAGTACAACCTTTCCCTGCTAGGTATCAGTGAAACCAGATGGACGCAGTCTGGTCAGAAAAGGCTGACAAGTGGGGAGATGATTCTGTATTCCAGACATGAAGAGGAAAATGCCCCCCATACAGAAGGTGTAGCATTCATGTGTGGCACAGAGAGCGCTGATAGGCTGGGAACCTCTTGGGCCAAGAATTATCATAGCAGCCTTTAGAACCAGGAAAAAGATCAAGCTCAACGTCATCCAGTGTTATGCGCCCACTAATGACAGTGACGAGGAAGAGAAACAAGAGTTCTACGACCGACTCCAGAGTGCTGTGGACAAATGTGTGGAGCGAGACATCACCATTGTCATGGGCGATTTTAATGCCAAAATAGGAGAGGACAACACCGGATACGAAGAGGTGATGGGGAGACATGGACTAGGGTAGTTGAGTGAGAATGGAGAGAGGTTCGTAGACTTTTGTGCCCTAAACAGACTTGTCATTGGAGGCAGCATCTTTCCACACAGAAGAATACACAAAGCAACTTGGGTCTCACCCGTCCATACTACAGAGAACCAAATAGACCATATCTGCATTAGCAAGAAATTTAGAAGATCCCTTCAAGATGTTCGAGTGAGGAGAGGAGCGGATGTCGCCTCAGACCACCATCTGCTTACCTTAAGAATAAAGCTCAAGTTAAAGAAAAGCCGCACAGAGACAACAAGAAGACAGCGCTATAATGTAGGCCTCCTGAGAGAGACTGGAGTGAGAGAAGAGTTCAAACTGATGCTGTCCAACAGGTTTCAAGTGCTACAGGAGCTGGTAAATGAAGAGGAGGTGGCCACCACAGAGCAGCAGTGGAAGGCAGTTAGAGAGGGGCGCTGAACTCAACCTGCAAAGACACTGTAGGATTCAGGAAACACCATCACAAGGATTGGCTGTCAGCACAGACCTTGAAGAAGATAGAGGTGAGGAAACAGAAGAAAGCAGTTGTCAACAACAGTCGCACGAGAGCAGCCAAAGCAAGGGCACAGGAGGAATACTAGGAAGCCAACCGCGAGGTAAAGAGGCGTATCAGGGCAGACAAGAGTGCCTACATAGACAGCCTGGCAGCAGAGGCAGAAAAGACAGCAGGCAGCAGCAACATGAAACAGCTCTACGACATTACCAGAAGACTGACGGGCAAGTATGGCCATATAGAAAGACCAGTAAAAGACAAAGAAGGCAAGCCTATTTCGGATAGAGCAGGCCAACTCAATAGATGGGCAGAGTATTTTGAAGAGTTACTGAACAGACCCACCCCACCCGACATCCCAGACATCCAGCCAGCAGAGACTGACCTACCCATCAGCTGTGATAGACCCAGCCGGGAAGAGATCAGAAGAGCAGTAGCATTTTTGAAGAACGGCAAAGCAGCAGGGCCAGATGGCATCCCAGCGGAGGCTCTAAAAGCAGACCTAGAGACAACAGTAGAGCTGCTGTACCCACTGTTTGGAAAGATCTTGGAGGAGGAGGTGATGCCGGCCGACTGGAAGGAGGGGTACCTGATCAAGCTTCCCAAGAAAAGAGACCTCAGTAAGTGTTCCAACTACAGAGGAATCACCTTGCTGTCAGTACCAGGAAAGGTCTTCAACAGGATCATCCTGGAGAGAATGAGGAACTCCGTCGACCCCCAGCTGAGAGACCAGCAAGCAGGATTCAGGAAAAACCAATCATGTACAGACCAGATCGTCACTCTCCGCATCATCGTGGAACAGTCTCTGGAGTGGAGCTCCCCACTGTACGTCAACTTTGTGGACTACGAGAAAGCTTTTGACAGTGTTGATCGAGAGACTTTGTGGAAACTCCTACGACACTATGGTGTACCCACAAAGCTCGTCTGCCTGATCAAGAGCAGCTACGATGGCATGACGTGTCGTGTGATCCACGAAGGGCAGTTCACCGGTGATCTCCAGGTCAGAACCGGCGTCAGGCAGGGGTGTTTGCTGTCTCCATTCCTCTTCCTACTGGCCATAGACTGGGTCATGAAGAGGACCACTGAGCAGAGAAGAAGCGGAATACAGTGGACACCGTGGACACAGCTTGGCGACCTCGATTTTGCAGACGACTTGGATTTACTGTCCCATACTCGCCAACAAATGCAGGATAAGACCATGAGGATTGCTCACATCTCATCCCAAGTGGGCCTCACCATCCACAAGCAGAAAACGAAGATAATGAGGCTGAACGCAACCAGGGAAGAACCAGTCTTGCTTGCTGGCACCCCATTGGAGGAGGTGGAGTCCTTCACCTATCTCGGGAACATCATCGACAAAAAGGGCGGCACTGATGCAGATGTCAGAGCACGAATCGGTAAAGCAAGAGCAGACTTTCTCCAGCTGAAAAATGTGTGGAGTTCCAGAGAGCTGTCACAACACACCAAAGTCTGGATTTTCAACTCAAACGTAAAAGCAGTTCTTCTATATGGAGCAGCGACTTGGAGGTTGACAAAAACCACAGTCAACAGTGTACAGACCTTCATAAACTGCTGTCTTACAAGAATCTTGAAAATCCATTGGCCAGAGAAGATCAGCAACATCAGACTCTGGGACAGAACACAGCAGATACCAGCAGAGAATGAAATTGGGCGAAGAAGATGGGGATGGATTGGTCACAGTCTGAGAAAGCCAGTTTCTAGTACCACTAGGCGGGCCTTGTCATGGAACCCCTAGGTAAAGAGGAAAAGAGGCAGGCCGAGAAACACCTGGCGTCGAGATCTCCAAGCGGACATCAAGAGACTGGGAACCACCTGGAGTAAAATTGAAGGAGAAGCACAGGACAGGAGTCGCTGGAGGTCCCTCGTCGACGGCCTATACCCTGGGAGGGGTGATAGGCGTAAGTAAAGTAAGTACATATCTAAAAAATAGATTCAGATATATAGAAATGTCAGATTCACATATATAAAAAGTCATATTCACACACACACTGCCCACTGGCTGCCCACTGCTCCGGGTGTGTGTTCACGGTGTGTGTGTGTGTTCACTGCTGTGTGTGTGCACTTTGGATGGGATAAATGCAGAGCACAAATTCTGAGTATGGGCAACCATACTCGGTCACTTTCACTTCACTTCACTTCACTTCACTTCACTTCACACACACACACACACACACACACACACACACACACACACACACACACACACACACACACACACACACACACAATACATATGTGTGTGTGTGTGTGTGTGCGCACATGTTAGATTTAGATAGAAATGTCAGATTGACATATAGAAAATTTCATTCACATGTATAGAAAATGTCCTATTTATAAAATGTCAGATTCACATGTATAAGAAATGTCAGATTCAGATATGTAGAAAATTTCGCGTTCACATTCAGTATAATCACATCGAAAACTGCCTGGCAAGTTTCTGAATACTGAATTACCACTCATATTTAAACCTGGTCAATCATACTGTATATTAAAGTGATCATGGCTTTTAGGTCAATGCATGAGGATTCTGAATTCCATTTTTTTTTTTTTTTAGTTTATTTTCAATAAATGGTCTGTGTGGCCTGGTGAATGCACTCTAAGTGCAGACCCACGTCAGCTCTTCACTTCAATTGACACAAGCCTCCATATCTCACCTAACGTTCTGGCTTCATTGATCCTCACTTCGCTAGAAGCAGTACATAAGTGGCACAGCAGTCAGTTAAAGTGTGTGTGTGTGTGTGTGTGTGTGTGCAAGGCCTCTTAGATGAGCCACTGCTAGTCCATGTGTGCGGTATGCTACAGAATTCATTTTTCTCTTTAGTGTTTGGTACTTTTTAAGAACTGGCTTGAAATCCAGATGTCTTCTCCTTGGGAAAATAAGCAATATTTGTTTTTATTACTGTTCTCAGGTTCTCAACTGCTTTTATTTCAAGTCTGGGACATTTTATTGGACATAATAAGCTAAAGTGGTGACCCAATACAGTATGGTTTATCATACAACACCAATGTTATTAAAATAAAACATGCAAAATAGTCAGCAAAATGTGATATACTGTATAATGCTGCAAGAAAGGCAGAGCAACAGAGGCTACAGGTTCTTGTCTCAATCATGTGATGTTTGCTTTGACCAACAGAGGGCATTGCTTGCTATAGCAGCTTCAAATCCACCTTCTTCGTTCTTCGGCCGTTTCTCAAATGGAAGGCTGCATCCTCCAGAGGTCGCATTTGTAGGCTGCATACATCATAAAGAATATCTTATTTTAGAATATTAACAGTTATAAATTTGACCATTATTCTTAGTTAAGTGTAAATTGTTGTAATATGCTTTTGACTCACTAATGTAATGCTCAGTTAACTGAAATAAACCAGGCTTGATGTCGTATGCAGCCTACAAATGCGACCTCCAGAGGATGCAGCCTTCCGTTTGAGAAACGGCCTTCCTCTGCTTTCTCATGCTAGCTCTCAGAAAATAAGAAACAAAGCTGTTACTGGGCGGTACCTTAAGGTACAAAAGCTAAGAGGTACATCTTTGTACCTTATTTACCCCTAAATGGTATTTGTACCTTAAAGGTACATTTTAGTAACTTAAAAGCACATATTAGTACCTAAAGTGTACATATTAGTATATTTTGAAAGGGTACTACCCCAGTGACAGTCTGGGACGTTTTGTCTGTGTGTAACAATATTTAATTTATTCAGTGTAATTATGTAGTAATTATATCAGTGTTAACTTATTGTCTTAATAGATATGTATGCCATCCTCAGTAGACTAGGAGTCTAGTTGAGGAGAACAAGGATGCAGTACGTTACTTTGTCGCGGTTTACATTCCACCGTGTGCAAACGCTAAGGACGCGCTTCGTGAACTGTATAGCGCCATCAGTGAACAACAAACAAATAACCCCGACGGCTTTTTCATCATAGCCGGTGACTTCAACCACGCAAATTTAAAGACAGTTTTGCCAAAGTTCTACCAACATGTTAACTTTGCAACAAGAGGAAATAATACGCTGGACTTTGTTTACACAACCATAAAGAACGCTTACAAAGCTGTACCCCGCCCCCACCTCGGGTACTCAGACCACATCTCTGTTATGCTAATCCCAGCATATAGACCACTTTTGAAACTCGCCAAACCGGTTCAAAAACTCATCACAATCTGGCCAGAAAATGCTACTTCAACACTACAGGACTGCTTTCAGTGCACAGACTGGAACATGTTTAAAGAGGCGGCCACCTACAACAACCACACAGACCTGCAGGAGTACACTGAAACTGTGACTGCTTACATCAAAAAGTGCATGGATGATGTGACAGCCACTAAGACCATCACCACACGTGCAAACCAAAAGCCGTGGATGACAGCAGAGGTTTGTGGGCTGCTAAAAACCAGAGATGAAGCATTCAGATCAGGAGACAAAGCAGCCCTCAAAACAGCAAGAGCCAATCTGTCCCGTGGCATCAAAAATGCAAAATGGTCACATGCTCAAAAAATCAATAATCACTTCATGGACAGCAGAGACACACGGAGCCTGTGGCAAGCCATTCAGACCATCACTGACTACAAGCCCCCGCCACAGGCCTGTGATGATGACCCATCCCTCCCCGATACACTCAACCACTTTTATTCACGGTTTGAAATGCAGAACGACACACCTGCACAAAAACTGCCCACACCTCCCAACGATCAGGCGCTCTGTCTGTCTGCAGCCGACGTAAGGAAGACCCTATCCAGGATTAACCCACGAAAGGCTGCGGGTCCTGACAACATACCTGGCAGTGTACTGAAAGACTGTGCTGCACAGCTGACGGATGTCCTAACAGATATCTTCAACACCTCGCTGAGCCAGGCAGTCATCCCCACATGTCTAAAATCCACAACAATCATACCGGTACCAAAGAAATCACCTGTGTCCTGTTTAAACGACTACCGTCCCATAGCACTGACCCCAATCATGATGAAGTGCTTTGAGAGGTTAGTCATGCAAAAAATCAAAAACAGCCTCCCCAACACACTCGATCCGCTCCAGTTTGCATACCGTCCAAACCGCTCTACGGACGACGCAATTTCCTCTACCCTCCACCTGGCTCTTACCACCTAGAAAACAAAGACTCCTATGTTAGAATGCTGTTCATTGACTTCAGCTCGGCATTCAACACAATAATCCCACAACAGCTCATAAACAAACTAAACCTGCTGGGCCTTAACAATTCCCTCTGTAATTGGATCCTGGACTTTTTAACCGGAAGACCTCAGTCAGTCCGTGTCGGCCACAACACCTCGAGCCTACCACACTAAGCACAGGCGCCCCACAAGGCTGTGTGCTCAGCCCGCTGCTCTTCACGCTGCTGACCCATGACTGCACTGCCAAGTTCAGCTCCAACCACATCATCAAGTTTGCTGATGACACAACAGTGGTAGGTCTCATCAGCAACAACGATGAAACGCACTACAGAGAGGAAGTGGCACAGCTGGCTGAATGGTGTGGCGCCAACAATCTGTCCCTAAATGTGGAGAAGACAAAGGAGGTTGTGATGGACTTCAGGAGGAGGAACTCCACTGACCACCCCCCACTGACCATCGACAGCTCGACTGTGGAGAGAGTCAGCAGCACTAAATTTCTGGGGGTGCACATCACGGAGGATCTCACCTGGACCACCAACACCATGTCACTCTCCAAGAAGGCACAACAGCGCCTACACTTTCTCCGCCGGCTGAAAAGAGCAAGTCTCCCACCACCCATCCTCACCACATTCTACAGGGGCACCATTGAGAGTGTGCTGACCAGCTGCATCACTGTCTGGTACGGGAACTGCAGTGCTGCTGACCGCAAGACCCTCCAGCGGACAGTGAACACAGCTGCAAAGATCATCGGTGCCCCTCTCCCATCCATCCTGGACATTTTCCTTGCACGATGCTCCAGCAAAACCAACAGCATCGTGAAGGACCCCACCCACCCCTCCCACAGTCTCTTCCAGCTCCTACCATCAGGAAGACGGTACCGGAGCATCAGAGCCCGCTCCGCCAGACTGCTCAACAGCTTTTTCCCCCAGGCTGTGAGAGCCCTGAACTCAGATCACCCCGCCCCCCTCTGAAACCCCATGCAAACCCCTACCTCCTGAAACATGGACCCCCCTCTCCAAACACCCCCCCCCCAACCTTACCTCATCAAAGAAAATACTGTGAACTTTTTTTGTGCAATTCAAGTGTGCTACACACAGGTGAGTGGGCCCGTACAAACCACCTGTAGTTACACACTCTCCTCTATGCACTAGACACTTTTCTTACATTGCTATATGTACACAATCCCACAAAAGACTCAGAAATATATGTATGTTTACATGCTCATGCACCACTACAAATCATCTTATACTGTTCCCCAGCCAGCTGCTTGACTCGCAATGTTTCTCTCTGCACATGTACAGTATTTATGTGAAGCATTCGCATAGTTTGTATAGTTTGTATTTTTTTATCTTTATCTTAGTTGTATAGGGTAAACATTTATATATAGTAAACTTAGTCAACATCTGTCTGTAGGTTAGTCTGTGTATAGGTTTATAGTGTTTTACTTCATTGTTGTATGTCTGTATTTATGTAGCACCGTGGTCCTGTGAGGCACGACATTTCGTTCCACTGCATGTCCCCACATGTAGCGGAATGACAATAAAGCTCAACTTGAACTTGAACTTGAACTTGAAGAGACTTTACAGTTCATAACATTTAAGTGTGTTGATAATATTTAATGTTATTGAGAGTAGTACAACATGTTTACCATAGTTCATAATACTATGTACTATATTTATGCATGGTAAAATGGAAACTGGAATTGTCCCCGGTAACAATGAAAATTTCAGTGATACAATCATAACTCCTTTTGACCCTACAGAGGATAAAGCTATAGAAAATTGATGAATTCATGGATAGCCATCCTATCTTTAAATTTTCTCAGCGTCTATAAAAATATCACAATCATTAACCTTTTGAGTTTCTGTCTTTCCCTTTAGTTCTGTTTAAAAGCAAACAATTCCCTTGATGTCAGATTCACATTTATAGAAAATGTCCGATTTTAGCGATTTAAGATTAAAGCGGTCTTATTATGCTTTTTCACTTTTTGAATTTTAGTCAGTGTGTAGTGTGTATGTTTGGGCATAAAACAGAAATACAAAGTTACAAATCTCAAAGTCCACTCCAAAGCGAGATATTTAGTTTAAAAAACTAATTGAAAATCCCTTTTCAAGAACTACAAAGAATGGCTCGTTTGGACTACAGCGCTGTTTTCCGTGGTTTTTGTGATGTCACAAAGCGGCCCATTAGAATATCATTAAAATAAATCTGCCTATGGAAATTTGAATGGTTGGGGGGTGGGAAGGGGCGAGCTCATGGTTAGAACACTTGGTTGAGTTGAGTGCATCAGACAAGACAAGTTTTTGCAAGTTATTACACATGCACCTGAATAATTATGTTTGTAAATATGTATGTTACAATTATGAAAAGTTTTAATAAATTGCTGACAGTACAATACTGGACAATGATGTAATCTGCAGAATTTACACTTCAATTATGAGACTTATAGTATAAATAAATTCAACTGTATAACAGTTTCACTGCAATTCATGTTATAATGTTAGAATTAAAGAACAATAAACGTAATATTACCGTTGCACTTATCTGTACATAGTAAATGCAGTTATTTTTAAGCGGTTGTTGACATCCTATCTAAAACTTGATTTAGCCAAAAAAACAACAACAACAACAACAACAATAATGTTATAACTCTAAAATGTCTTGCAATATCCGTGCGTGCAAAGGTTCTGCGCGATCCTCTTGTTCAATATTCTCGGGGTCTGAATCCGGCTCAAATTGATATGGCAATATTGACGCCATCCTTAACTATACCGGAGCAGACGGAACTTGCTGTTTTGGCAAGGGGCGGGGCAGTACTGAAACACGTCTAAGCTGTTCTCCAATCACAACGCACTGGGACAGCTAACCAATCACAACACATTTCGTTTTACGGAAGGCGGGCCTTCATCAAACCCGGAACAAATCGAGCCGTTTGTGTCAGGCTGGGGAGAAAGGTATTGTAATAATGTAAATTATGTGAAAAATAATGCGTTTTTCGAACCACCAAGCATGAGAGCATGTTCTAGTACACCCCCAAAACAAAATCAAGACTTTGTAAAGAGCATAATAGGACCCCTTTAACAGGTCTAGAAAAATAATAATAATAAATAGTGCTGCAGGGATGATTTAGCATATTTTTGCTAAAACTAAAACTAGAACTAGCTAAGGCTAAAACCAGAAAACAAGGATTTTAGCACTTTGGTGCCATCGTCCTCAAGTCAATGGGTTTTTTGAATGAGTTTGTGGTTAATGTCTGGAATAAGGTCTGTGTTTGACACAAGCTCAAGATATGTTCATGTTTTATTTTAGGACATAAAATATCAGTAGTACCCTCTTGGGATTTTTAAAGCTTGACTTAAAAAAGGTGGTTGCTAACAAGCGGCTAAATGGGATGTGGTGTAGTTTGTACATAGCCTAACTTTAGTGCTTGACATCTGATTGTATTAGGCTTAAAAAATTATAAACATTGTGTACAACTTTTTATTGGTCACAGAGCTTATTTTCGGCAATAATCCAAAAGCCTATTGAAAAACCCTACTGGTTTATTTTTGATGCTGATTTCCTGGTTGGCCTACAAAGATACATCATTATTGCGTCAGAGTTACTTAATACAGAATTAGCAGTCATCACATCTTAAAGTGCTCAAGGCTCTGACATCAATATGGATGTGATGATGGATACGTATGGATGAATGCCAAAGTAGAAATATCCCAGTTTTCATTTCAGCAATGAAGCCTCCTTAATTTTTGCATTGCAACCCAACAGTTGAGACTGCAATACACATCTTGCCAGTGCGGTGTAATGAAAGTCAGCGCTGGTGGGGTTAAAAGTCAACCATATTCCAGCTGGAAGAGTGTCCAGGATTCTGAGAATCAAACGTATGCAGCAGCTTTCAGGATGCTTGAGTCGCTGCTAACAGTTGTCGCTCCTGGCATGGTAATCTACTTAGGACGTTTGCAAGTGAGTGAATTAAGTGAATGACTAAATAAGTGGAACATGACTGAATCAATGTTGAGCCCTAGCTGCCGCATCACCTACTCCTGTGAGCTTGTGCAGAAAATGAGAAAAACCCTTCAGGACTCGTCCAAATTACCATGAAATTATCTCCCTCCCCACTGCTAGAGATAGCTGCTGCCTCGCTCCGCCTCGCTTCAGCTCGTCTCCCTTGCATGACTCGTTTCCTTTCCTCAGGCCTCTTTAGAGAACAGAACCAAACCACTTTGCAGTTTCAGCGCGTTTGTGAAGTGAGTTTAAGAAAGTTCATTTCTGAAGGCATGAGCACCCCTTGTCTCTCTTCGGGGACAAGGGGTCCTGTTGCAGATTGGTCACACTCAGCATGTATTTTAAGCATCTTTATGAGTGTCGAGCAGAAGCTCATTTCATAATATTGAAAAGCGTGAATCTGTCCATGCATTTATCCTACTCTGGACCTAGGGTATACAGTACGTCCTTGTTGAGCATTTGATTTCTAAACCGAACCCATTAATCCTTCCCTTTAGAGATTCCACTCATCCAAAAAAGCTTTCCAGATCCTTTTCAGATCTGGACTTTGTGCAGACCATTTGAGTTCTTCCAGAGCAAATATTTTCTATATGAACCTCACTTATGCACAGAGGGCCTTCAGAAAAGGGCCTTCTCCAAAATGTCAATGGGGCAATAGTTGTTTCCATCACCCTGTTTTTATTCGCATTTTGAAGTATTGACCATCTGAAATGTTGTTATGGTCATTCTGAAATGTTCTCTTTTTGACTCGTTGGATGGAAACGGTGCTTTATTTGCAAATGTTTTATGCAATATTCCAATTTTACACATAAGTTAAATTTGCAACTTTGCATAGAAACATAGCTAACAACATGATGCTCATGCCCAAATGTATCATAAGCCTAAATAAATTGTTGAGACCATTTGTGCCTTTGTTTTATATAATCTATTTAGGCTTACAATGCTTTTGGGAAATGCAGGCAATATCTATTAAAGCAACGGTACTGTATGTAGTTTTGCTTTTTTTGTGTCTTTGGAGCCCCCTACCGTTAAGTGAGTGGAATTCACTGTCATAATTACAGTGAATTGCTGTACACATATGGCTGTACATATGCATTTGCTGCTGCCATAAAGCAACTCTATGCGACTTTTTCATGGATTTTGTACCCACTCACCTAACTTACATACTCTAGGAAACAAACTTGTTTTTCAGTGTTACAGTTACAGTTACAGTTACAGTTACAGCTGCTTTAATGTGTATATAAAAATTCAATTCATACATGCAAAGACTGTAGCTCTTGAATATGTTTTTAATTTCTAATTAAATTCTTGAAATCAAAATCGTTAACACTTTATTTTAGGGTCTCTTAACTAGTTGCTTATTAGCATGCATACTACTAGAATATTAGCCACGTATTAGTAGTAATTAAGCACATATTAATGCCTAATTCTACATCCCTAATCCTACCCAATACCTAAACTGAACAACTACCTTACTAATTATAAGCTGCAAATTAGGAATTTATTGAGGGAAAAGTCGTAGTTAATAGTGAATAAGTGTTCCCTATTCTAAAGCGTTACCTGAAAAGCTTATTAAATACTTTGGCATCATCTTTCATGTGTTTCTTAGAAAAAAATCAGAGAAGCAGTTATGTGCTCATGTGCATGTATTCAAGGTGCAAGGAAAATGTTGTATTACTTTTAACTTGATAGTTACATTTTTAGAGTCATTAAATTGAAACTTCAGTTTTTCAATGTTTTTAGTATGGATTTTTAAAAGATTCATCCTTTTCTTTATTTTCTATATTTTCTTTATTGTGGACACTGGACAGTAGTATTTGACATTGTCATTGATCCTGCCACAAATATGAAAGCCCAGAATTCTCTAGAATGTCATTATATGGTGTTGTTTTAACACTTGTTATAGGAATGCAATATCCAAACTAGAATTAGAATTAGAGTAGAAATACTTTTGGCCATATCTGTATGTTCATAATGAACAACAAATTGGTCTTGATCCTTTATTTGTTGACTGAATATGAAACCCAATGGTTTTTTTAAGGACAATTTCACTGATTTTCAACCAATTTTGTATTGTTATCTGTAGTATGAAGATGAAATGAAGAATGCGTCTGTAAATGAAGAATGTGTGTTATTTTTCCGTTAGCTGCACCAAGATATTCCTATTTATTTGTCAGAAAAAATCTACCTAATGGCAAAAAATGCATTAACTGGAGGACTTTTAACAACTTTTGTGAAAACTACAGATTGTATTTTTGTATTTTTATATCCCCAATTATGTATAGTCAGTTCGAGCCCAGTGCATTATGGGTGTTCAAGTTTTTCTATCTTTTTTTCACTACATCCCTTTTTCATTGTTTTCTCAAGTTGTGCAGCAACAATTTTATGTAAATTGGCTTTCTGCTAAATAGACAGCCAACTATTATTAAAACCCCATCAGCCAGCAGTAAATTACCCCTTTAAGATTGTTCTAGGATTATGCTATATCATTACTTGAGACAATTCATTGTACCCAAGCCAAGTTTTTAATGTTGTACCATTTAGAATATATGGGTTATAATAGGAGCTCATTAACTTGCTCATGATGAATGTAACAAACAACACAGCACTTCATTCATCCAGTACTTTAGCAAATATACACTGAATTGGCTAATAAGAACACAACATGACATACCATATGCCAGATCTGATCATAGTTTATTATTACACAGTAAAAGACACATAGTTGATGTATTTGTATCTTTTTTTTTTGACCTGTCAGCACAGAAAGAAACCCCAACACATATACACAAGTATATATGTATATGGGTTCAGTATAAAGTGCAAATCAATCACAAATTTCCATCATGTGTAACATTAGGGATGAAAAAAGAGAGAATGCCTTAAATAGAATGCCTTGCAAAACAATCCTTTCCTATTTTGGTTTCATACTGCATTTGAAAAGAAAAAAACAACAACATTGAATCTTAACATTTGAACATAAACAGGAATATGAGCGATTTAAGTGGTTTCAAGTTTTGAGAGGAGAGAGTACCATACAGTTTAATGGCTTGTATAGCCTATAGTCCTCAGGGCCCTGGATCAAAGAGGAGAAATCACCAGTTTTTGGTGAATCGGAGACAACCTGTACGAACAGATCGCTTCTATTGTAGTGCATCCTGATCTTTATGGTTATGACGTATAATGACAGTATCAGCTAAACACGTCTGATTGGGACAATTTGATCACACAGAACATCATTTCCCAATCATTCCCACTCTACATTCTATACTATTTCTATAACGCAGGCAAATAACGTTCGATTCGATTCTAAGTCTAGATGTTTCCTTGAGGCAGTGGTTATATAAACTTTAAATTTGGCAACAAGAAGGGTCAGTCTCCAAGCTCTGCTAATCCACCGTAAATCGAGATAAGGACACAATGCTGTTCAAGTTCAAATGACCAGAGGGCTGCACTAAACTTTCAGCGCCATAGGCACCCCTTTGCACCAAATACAGACATTTGATAAAATATACATTCTCTGAAGTTTACAAATTCCATTACTTTTTGGAAAATTCTCTGAATCACAATATGAAGAAAATGGTGAGCTACATGACAGAGGCTTCCAATGAGAAAAAGCCTTATATCCACAGCAGTCTAACAATTGCATTGTAATAATTTAACAAAATAACATACATTTACATTTAAATGTACAACACCCTTTCAGTAACGGAAGAAAAGATGCGATCAGGACAAGAGTGGCCAAACCTTCCGAACAGCATTGCAACTTTAATGCTACTTAAGAGTAGTTCACCAGCAGCTTTTTTAACATAAAAATGTCTTTGAGCTGTGCTGAAGCAAACGTTTGCACTCGCTGCTGTTTCTCTGGAGATGGTATGGACACCTTGTTGCTGAGATACCAGAAGTGCATGAAAATGGTCATGTATAATCGAGTCACTGGTCATTTAGTTTGAAAATGTTCACACACAGTGAATGCTGGAAAAACCGGTGGGATTTTAATGGAAAAAATAGCTTTAACGTAACACAGTGGGGTTGGAAATCCATTTAGCAGCTTTGTTTGGTACATGTATTTCCTTGGTGTTTAATAGATTGCGATATCATACCGTATTTCCCAAACAAAAACAAAAAAATCCTCACTTTGCCATTGCATCCTTGTCTGTTCAACAAGAATGCAGCAGCTACTCTGGTGTTTCTGAGCAGAATCTAACTATGCTTCAATGCCCTTTGATAGTGGTCCTGTGAGACGGAAAGTGCATATATTATTATAAATACACATATACACACACACACAGAAAAGGTGGCCAGAAACAGGAACGCGAAACAAAGAAATCGGGGGAAAAACAAAGGATTACTGGGGACTGGGGATTTGATTTCATATGGGAGAAGAAAAAAAGCTACTGCTGCTTAGTCTCAAAACTTAAATGGACCCATTTCCGCTTAGGGCTCGATAGCATGGATTTTAGTTTGCAACCTTTCTAGCGATTATTGCATAGTTTGGTGAATTACTTTTAGATTTGCAGATCATTTGGTTTAAGTAAAAACAGTCATTCTGCCCTCTCCGGTTCTGCTCTCTCATTTCTCTTTGGGTCCAATTCAATCAAACTGCTGTATTATCACCACAGTACCAATACGGCGCCAGTGTGAGTTCACCATAAAACAAGCCGTTTAATGGCTAGCCTGTGTTTTTCAAACAAATCAGGACATATTAAGCGATGCAGATTGGTTGTTTGAATGGTTAAATCACTCAGTGGTGAAATGGCTTCTTTGCTATGGAATTTATTTTTGGACGGGAATAGTCAAAAAGTGGTTTTGCGGTAGTTTGATTGGATTTGGCCCTCGCTCCTCAGTCGTTCCCAAGCCAAACACTGCCCTCCAGTCTTTGCTAATCTGCACTTCCCCAAGAAGCACTTACAGAGAGATCTTCCCCATTCACCCTGGGTAAACACTCTGAGAGAAATAGGCCTTTTCGGAAACGTTGTATATTGCATAGTGTCGAGAATGGCTCCGGAAAACACTTTGCAGTGACTGCCCTAAATTAACCGCTCACGTAAATCGCATTAACGACAGCGCTATGAAATACTGGATGTCAATTACTCTGTTAAAGCTAACGATATATGTATTGTATATATATATATATATATATATATATATATATATATATATATATTCTATATAGCTGATTAACCCTGAATGTATACACAGCATGTGGCAATGCTCGATAAACTTTTGACATTATAAGTTTGCATTATAGTGGTCCCATATAACATTCGCCTAACTCGTATGACCAGCGTGTTCCCCCATGACCAGCACAGAGTCATTACATGGGTCAGTTAACTCAGAATGACTAAATAAGCGATCGATTAAATAAATTTCAAATAGCTCCCAAAAATGGACGCCGAAGCAATTAAAAAGCACTACGTATATCTGTAAACAGATGCTTGCTGAATGAACTAATATTGCCCACAGAAATGTAATAAAATAAACATTTAAATAATATAGTAAGAAAATAAATATTAATTATTCAATTCATACATTTTTAAATAGTCACATGACAGTTTTTTGTTTTTGTTTTCTAGGTTATTTATTTTAGTTTTTGACTCAGCAACGCTGGGAACAGCGCACTTGAACTCATCTCTGCATGGGAGTAATTTGTTCATCTGTCCAATAAGTTGGCCAAAATATGTGTTTAGACATAGTGCTAACAATGCGCTCAGGGCTTAGAATTGAATTTCCTCTCAGAGTTTATTTGCAATGTACTACTCGAACAGATAATAAGTAGAGAGGCGATCCAAGAGTTAAGAAAATGTTTGCGAACAGTGAAAAAAAGCTCCTGTAGGTCTACAGAATGAAGCTGAAGGAATGCAAAGAGAAGTTATCGGTCCCTTGCTGTGCATCTCTAACTCGTTTCATAAATAACGTTTGGTCGTCCAGTGTGGATCACTGACATCTAATGTTGCTGTACTCGACGGCGTTTGAAGTGAACTTGAGTTTTTTGGTATTTTAATGAATTCCTGCACATCGATTTTTAAAGATCGCTCTCGCCAAATGGGAGAGTTTCACAAAAAGGCTAGTGGCAATTTGAGATTAACAGCTAAAGTAGTAGTAAAATATCTGTTTAATAAATAAATAGTACACTCTTATTTCTATAACACATGCCAACTATTTCACATCAACGCTAGATTCAGTTTATATACACATACATTTTCTTTGCTGTAATCTCCGTAAGATATATTTCATATACAAATGGCTATTTATTGTTTTTTTTTTCCGATAGTATTTTCCTTTTGTTTCTAGAGATATTTTAATGGAAATAATTCTATCTAAGAGCTCTCTAAATTATGGCCTGGATGACTCCCGCTGGATTTCACGATGACCTTGACTCGACCTTCAGGTCGAATTCCCCTCGAATGTGTAAAACTCGTCGAGTATGAAATGATAAACATAGAATTGGACATTCGAGATGTTTTCGCACTGGTGCATGCCTTTTTCCAGTTGAGAAGGAATGTGTCCCTGTATAGCCTCAGAAAATAAACCACTGTTTTGTCTTGCTTTCTTTTTTTTATGTGTGTGTGTTTTCACTTTGCGCTTGTGTATGTATGCTCGATGGCTAAGTTTGGCCCGGCAAATTGGTCTGAAGTTAAGAGCTGTCACCAATGTTGCGTTTCTTGCCAAAGAGATTCGAGGCATCTCTGTTGCGTATATTTGGCTGGTTCTTGTATCCATGGGGACTGACAGACCACCGCCACCCACCACGAGTCTCCATTCCAGTAGGTACTGCAGCAGACGGACACGGCTTGTTCTGCAGTAGTTGGAAGAGCATGGCGATCTCGGGCCCTAATCGGGTCAACAGATTTGCCCTCACCAGGTCCACCGTCTCATCGTCACACTCCATCAAACTCTGCAGTAGTTTCCCATAAAACCTGCGGCGAGACAGAGAAAACTCACACTGAGCCAGTGCGTCAACAAATTAGTGGGTTAAGTAGCATTAGAAAGCTACAGATAGTGCTGCGAATGCTTAGCGAATTCAAAATGAATATTTTAAGACCATTGATATTTTTTGAATGCCTCACAAATTATTTTTTTAAATGTTGGTTGCTGCCACAAAATGGTGTCTGATTTCAAGCAAGCTCATAATAGATAACAATTAAGGAGTACTATCAACTTTATTACAACCCGAATTCCGGAAATGTTGGGACATCTTTTAAATTTGAATAAAATGAAAACTAATAGAATTTCAAATCACATGCGCCAATATTTTCTTCACAATAGAACTTAGATAAGATAACAAATGTTTAAACTGAAAAATGTTACAATTTTATTCACAAAATGAGCTAATTTCAAATTTGATGCCTGCTACAGGTCTCAAAATTGTTGGGACGAGGGCATGTTTACCATGGTGTAGCATCTCCTCTTCTTTTCAAAACAGTTTGAAGACATCTGGGCATCGAGGTTATGAGTTTCTGGAGTTTTGCTGTTGGAATTTGGTCCCATTCTTGCCTGATATAGGTTTCCTGCTGCAGGCAGGCCAATTCAGCACCCGGACTCTTCTACTACGAAGCAATGCTGTTGTAATAGCTGCTGAAATACACAAGGCCTTCCCTGAAATAGATGTCGTCTGGACGGGAGCATATGTTGCTCTAATTATACCTTTCAGCATTCATATGGCGCTTTTCCACTGCGTGGTACGACTCGGCTCGGCCCAGAACGGCACGGCACGGCTCAGTTCGGCTCGGTTTGCGTTTCCACTGCAGTTTAGTACCGCTTTAGAGTGGGCGGGATTATTCACGTGTCGTTATAGTTGCGCCACCTCTACTACCGTGACTCCTGATTTTTTTTTAATTCCGCGTCTCTCCATCACGCTCTCGCTGGATCCGCTCCTCGGCTATCAACGAGAGGACAGTCTTTACTTCCTCAACAGACAACGAAACAGGCATTTTTTGGTTGTTAAAAGAAAGGTGCGCTCATTCAAAACAGTTGTGTTCGATCCTTCGCTGGCTGTGCTGATTTAAATCTAGCGGGTCTGTTGTGTCTCGTGCCGCAAGTTCAATGTCGCAGGCAGTGACGATTTTCTCCGGCCAATCAGTGATCATCAGTTTACACGTCACATTTTGGTTGGAACCTCGGCCGAGGTGGTACTAAAAAAAGTACCAGGTACCAGGTAGTGTTGCTTTCGTCAACGAAAATTATGACGAAATATCGTCGTCAACGAACCTTTATCACGTGACGAAAACGAGACGAGACGCAACGTAAATGCTGGTCATGTGACGATGACGATAATTAAATGTATAATGCAATATCGTTGACGAATAAAAACGAGACTAAATGTGGTTTACAAAATAAAAACTATGCTAAAATGTCTCTTCATTTTCGTTGACCAAAACGAGACGAAACGAAATGTTATAACGTTATTTCGTCTCGTTTAGTCGTGTAATTATTTTGCAGTATTTCTGTTTCATGTGACTTAACGTTACGTCAGGGGCTGTCAGGGTTGCCAGGTTTTCGCAACAAAACCCGCCCAATTGCTACTCAAAACTAGCCCAATCGCATTTCGAAGGGGGTTCCCCGGTAAAGTTCCAGGGTCTAAATATTTGGGGACTTGGCAACACTCTGCGCAGACGCAGGCGACGTCACTTCCTCAAGCTCCACTCGCGGCATTATTTAGAAGGCGACAACAAACAAAGTTAAGTCTGACAGAGAAAGGGACCGATGGCCGTCTTCATCTGACTTCAGTTTACAATCAATACAAGTAACAGACACACATTTTATTTGCACTTTTTAGAATGTTATTGTAGCTCGAGCATTCAAGCACCTTGTTTCTCTTTGTTAAACTTGAATGTAACGTTATATATTTTTTTCTGGCATTGTCATGTGATGCTATTTTATTTTATTTATTGTTTTTATTTATTTAAATTTATGTGTGTGTACTTCTAATATGTTTGGTTGGTAAAATAAATGTTGTAAATTAAATCAGAGTGTCTTTGGATGTATTCTTAAGTCTATAAGGTAACAATAATATAATAAGATAACCTTGTTTGAAATGGGTTTGGCTAAAAGAAAATTTTGGTTTCGTCTATACTACTAGGTACTTATACTATATTGACTGGGTTAAATAGAATTGCATTACTAAAAAGAGACTAAAATACAATTTCCATTGACTAAAACTAGACTAAATGTCATCAGTTTTCGTTGACTAAAACTAGACGAAAATAGTCATCAGTTTTCGTCGACTAAAACTAGACGAAAATAGTCATGGATAATTCTGACTAAAATAAGACTAAAATGCTCAGACTTTTAGTTGACTAAAACTTGACTAGACTAAAAAGAGTATGAACGTGACTAAAACTAATAAAAACTAAAATGACAGCTTCACACAAAGACTAGACTAAAACTAAAATTAAAACAGGCCGCCAAAAACAACACTAGTACCAGGTACTGTACCCAGTGGAAAATCCCCCAAAAGTGAGCCGTACTGAACCGTACCTTGCCGTACCATGCAGTGGAAAAGTGCCAATAGTGCCTTCCAAAACATGCAAGCTGCCCATACCGTATGCACTTATGCACCCCCATACCATCAGAGATGCTGGCTTTTGAACTGAACGCTGATAACATGCTGGAAGTTCTCCCTCCTCTTTAGCCCGGAGGACACGGCGTCTGTGATTTCCAACAAGAATGTCAAATTTGGACTTGTCTGACCATAGAACACTTTTCCACTTTGAAACAGTCCATTTTAAATGAGCCTTGGCCCACAGGACACGACGGTGCTTCTGGACCATGTTCACATATGGCTTTCTTTTTGCATGATAGAGCTTTAGTTGGCATCTGCAGATGGCATGGCGGATTGTGTTTACCGACAGTGGTTTCTGGAAGTATTCCTGGGCCCATTTAGTAATGTCAATGACAGAATCATGCCGATGAGTGATGCAGTGTCGTCTGAGCATCCAACAAAGGTCTTCAGACTTGTCCCTTACGCACAGAGATTTCTCCATCTTTTGATGATTTTATGCACTGTAGATGATGAGATTCGCAAAGCCTTTGCAATTTGACGTTGAGGAATGTTGTTTTTAAAGTATTCCACAATATTTTTACGTACTCTTTCACAGATTGGAGAGCCTCTGCCCATCTTTACTTCTGAGAGACTCTGCCTCTCTAAGACATCCCTTTTATAGCTAATCATGTTACAGACCTGATGTCAATTAACTTAATTAGTTACTAGATGTTCTCCCAGCTGAATCTTTTCAAAATGTATTGCTTTTTCAGCCCTTTGTTGCCCCCGTGCCAACTTTTTTGAGACCTGTAGTGTAGCAGGCATTCAATTTGAAATGAGCTCATTTAGTGGATAAAAGTGCAAAATTTCTATTTAAACATTTGTTATGTTCTCTATGTTCTATTGTAAATAAAATATTGGCTCATGTGATTTGAAAGTCTTTTAGTTTTCATTTTATTAAATTAAAAAATGTCCCAACATTTCCGGAATTCTGGTTGTAAACAGTTGCTGAGCTTCCACTGTTTGTACTATTTTTATGCAAATTTTGAATTTGTACTTAGGAACACGTGAATGAAAATGTTTGATTAATCGCTATTAATCAATTTGACAGCCCTAGAACAAATGCAAGTAGCTGTTTTTTTGACCCTCTTAAGTGAGTACATCTTTATAAGCAATTTAATAATTATTTCTATTGTCTTTGAAATATGTTTCAAAATATTAAAATGTGCTGCTGAATTTACAGACAAGCATTTATGGTAACAAAATATATTTTAATGTAATTTCTGTTGAAACTTCTGTGTAATTTTTTGTCCATTTAACTTATATTCACTTTAAATGTAATATTGAATGACACACTAAAGTTAAATATATAATCTTTACATGTGCTTTAGTATGTTAGTCAACACATCAAAATAAGTGTACTTTTATATCATGATGAAAGTTTATTACTAATGAAGGACTGATTTAAAATCTAATTTTAAGTAAAACTTTTAATTTCAGCTGATTAAAAGTGCACTTTTTAAAGTGTACTTATGTTGTGTTCAGAAACATAGTCATGAAAGTGTACTCTTTATATACTTAAGTGGCTTTTATTTCAGTAATATTATATTATCTGCAGGTACACTTTTTAAAAATATACTTTATGTTTTATACTTTAAAATATATACCACCTAACTGATACTTTAATTCACAAATCTAGCGTGATAGTTTGGTCAACAACCCTGAAACCCTTTTTGTGTTTTTGTGTACACCAAAATATGAAATCTTTTCATCTTGTTCATGAGATACCTGTTGGGGACGTGGCTGGGAAGCTGAGCCACGTCTGCAATGGCTTCTGGGTTTGATTTGGCCACTGTACAAATATCCAGCTTGCTGTAACACTCCTCTTGAACCTCCGAAATCATCCTCTGGAAGGTGGAACACCGTCTGACTGTTAGAAAGATCTTGGAAGTGATGCCATTGGCGATGCACTTCAAGCTTTCTTTCACAAAAGCCTTGCCCTGCAAAATGAACAGGAAACCATATGTCAAGCACAGGCCTGAACTGTGACTTCAGTCCATCTTATAATTAAGTGGAACCTTGGCCACTAAAAAGTAGTAATGGTTCTCAAACAACTCATTCTTTTGAACCAGTTCTTTTAATGATTCATCAATCAATTTGCAAAGTATTAACTTGATAATAAGAACTTTGTTTGAGGAAAAAATTAGCGGACAGCTCACTAAGGCAACATTTATTGTGTTATAATGTAAGAGTCTATATAAGACCATCAATTAAGAAAGTGTTTATGAATCACTTTGTAATATGAACTTTTGAAAAGAATAGCTCCCATCGGGCCTTTCAGATCTCAGTGGAATTCAACCACATTCATTTGACAGGATTCATCCAGTCCCGTTGCTTCTTAGCTTCCTACTGTCTGCTGAAAAGGCGCCTTTGACTTCAATAGGATATTGTATATCCATTGGTGAACTGAAATAGCTTTATTGTTCTTTGCTTGAATTGTATACAAACGTACATACCTGAGTGTCAAATTTAGCAGCACTGTAGAGAAAGGACCTGCAGATGTCATGCATGCCATCTGTGTCACACGTTGAGTTTTCAAGACAGGCGAAGGCACCACAGCCCACCTGGAGAGCACTGTTCAAGCAGCGCGCCACATCCGCTGCAAAAACAAAATCACCGTTAGATTTGACAAGAACATTAGCAGAATCTAAAGAGCAGTCTTGAGCACATTTCTTCTTTTTATAAGCATACATGTACATCAAGTAATATTTGTCAAGTCCAAACCCAATTTGGCAATTGTTGAATTGATCCTTAAAATAAAGTTAACAAAGAAAGTTCATGAAAATTGGACAAAAATATAAATATAAATATAAATTGGCAATTTGAGGTGTTTCACAGGAGTGGGCTAAAGAGCTTGTTTGGCGTGATTTGCTCGCTGTGACTCTCTGATTGGTGGAATTTTCTTTACAGTATTACATCATGGGTAATGTAGTTTTTCACCAAGAATTCCACTATTAAACAGGATTATTTTTAAAATAAGTTCAGTTAACACTAACAGATGGGTTCAACAAAAACATATGCAATAAATTAACAACATCAGAGTTAATTGATTGTACAACAGGTCTGTCTTTAAAGGTTGATCAGTTATGGAGAAAATGAATGGAGTTTTGACTTCTGGAACGCAACTGCTGTACTCAATATCAGTCCATAAAAACTGCGAATGCTTTGCATAACCAAGACATTTGAGAGAATGAGTTTGGGGACTGACTTTATTAATATTACCATTACTATAAATTCCCTCGTCATTTGAGGTGTAACATAAAGCTGACATAATAAAATTAAGGGAATATGTAACTGTCCATGAATTGTTTGACAAACAACGGCAATTTTCTGCAAATAAGTTACAGAGAGATTTGGGTCATTATTGTTCCATGTTGCCATTGGTTTGCTGGCATGTGAGTGATTTCATGCACGAGGAAAGCAGTCCGTGAATTATTCGCCCAAATAGTAAAAAATAAGGTATGTTGCGAAATCTTGATTACCAAAAATTTTTAAAGTCTGAAAACATATAATTTTTTGACACTGACAAAGTATGTTGAATGTACACATTATTTGGCAACATGCTTGAGCAAACTAATCAAACTGAACAATTCTGGGGACTTTTGTTCCATATGTTTTGCTTGCTTGACAAAAAATATTTCAGATTCTGTAATATTTCTCACTCACTAATCCATCCATCCATCCATTGGATTCTCAGCTCGGTCATTGAAACAAATGAACTTCCTTCTACTACTTGGACAGTTAAGTTTGTACTTTCTTTAACACCTGGAGAAAAGCCACTGAGGGTTGTTGAGGGAACAGTCTTTGGAGACGGTCTGGACTCCCAGTGTGAGGAACAGGGCAGTTAATGCTGGAACATATTCTCCTGGGAAATGATTTAAGGAGAAACACATTGTGTGTAGTAGCAATGAACTTGTGAAACCATTTTGGCAAGATAATTAATTCCTCACCTTGCTTACAAGTGAACACCAGATCATTTTTAAGGTGACACTTTCTCATTATCACCTCCCAGCCCACGGGATGTTTAAATACCACTCGGACTGGGGGAACTATAGTACAAACAGGAACAAATACTAGGATTTTATGTGTGAGTTTCCATTCAATTTTGATAGCAAGCCAAATTTCGACTTAAAATGACAAATAACAACAAGCTTGACTAGCCACTTGACACCCTGAAATATATAGCAACTGAGCCAAGCATTGGCGTCATTACTCTACTCCACTCTCTGCCATAAATTTTATGGGTATTCCAGCCATTTTTCTCTTCTTGGAACTGTGACCCACTGAATGAAGAATATCCACAGCAGGCCTTGTGGGGTTCTTGTGGTAGTCTGGGCGTTTTGTGCCCTGTGTTTGCCCCCGTAGTCAGGGAGTGACAGAGAGGGGTGTAGGGCATGTGTGCCATGCTGTATTGGGTTCTGCTGACTGTCTTTTTTGGCAATTGCTTCCATTACCCTGACATGTGACAAGACAATAACTTTCAGTGGGTTGAGTAAGAGGGCCAAACCACCACCTCCAACAGTTCCACGCCAAAGACTATAAACGCTTTGCCGCACAAACTTGTAGCCTGCAGGGCCGGGATCCCACGCCACACCGAGAAGTAACCTCAAGGGTGTGTGTGTGTGTGTGTGAGAGAGAGAGAGAGAGAGAGAGGCTGTTGTTGCTACACACTCACTTTACTGTCTCTGAAGGAAAATAGACTGTGTGTTGCTGTGTCAATGCTCCTGGCAAAAGGCAGACTTCTGAAATAACCAGAAACCCCCCAAATGTCATGCAGTGAATATGTCTATTGTCCATAGGAGCAGGTTAGGGCAAGATCTCAGATGTACATTCTGTTAAGGCCATTTGCTCATTGTGCACATTAATGGAAAATCCTGGGTTCAATAAAAGTTAAACTCTATTGACAGCACTTGTGGCACAATGTCGATTACCGCAAAATATAATATCGACTTGTCCGTGATTATCTGTATAAAAAGCATAAATCAGGGTTACAGTGAGATTCTCACAATGGAAGTGAATGAGGCCAATCTGTAGATGTTAGGTTAGCCACAAGATGTAAACAATGTGTTAGCATGAATTTGTTGTGAAAAACTTTTTTGTATGTGTTGTGTCCAATTTAACAACTTTGTTACCAAGACAATGTAATGGCAAAACCCCCAAAATGACCATAAAAAAAGAAGAAAACAACTTTACTGCTTAAATAAAACACATTATAACAGATCAATTAATGTAAGTGCTTTTTTTTATTAATAAGCTATACATTTCTGATTGTGAATCAAAAAATTGTCTCCCTATTTATTTTTATTGTAAGTGACTCCACATAACCATAAAAGATAAAAAAGTAATTATTTATTATAAAAATAATATTAAGAAGAAAAATATTAATAAATAATATTTTTTATTATTGTATTGTATTCATTTATTTTAAGGAAATGTTGAGAGGCAAATTAGCATATGCCATGCTCTCTATGTACAATGCATATTTTTTCAGCTTCTTCTGGCTGGAATCATGTTTTTTGTACCATCCGTATCTAAGTAAAATTAAAAATAAATAAATAATTGACATTGCATTATTTTACATTAAATAGCTGAGTTTTAGTGCCAAATCTAACCACCCACAAGAATGAAAAGAAAAGAAAAAATCACAAATGAGGTCTTTGATATCTAATTTCTTCTACAGACAGTAAAAAATGGTCTAGTGCCAGATGTTCTCTCAACCTGGTCAAGCTGGTGTTTAGCTGGTTTAACTGAGTGTTCAATTGATCTCTCTGTCTAATTAGCTAAAAGATGCCCAAACCCCTCATAGCAAAATACTAAAATCAGAGATTGCATTACAAACTTAGGTGTCTGTCATCAAATTCTTCCAAGAATAAATCAGTTGTGCAGTCCAAATTAATATTGTTATTGTTTCTATTTTCAGTCTTCCAAAGGAATTTAAGGAGAAGCATCCAAGACAAAGTTGATACTTCAGCAAAAACACAGCTGAGAACTCTATTACATCGCCTGAGCTATGAAAGAGTCATAAAAATGATAAACATCTTCATTTTAATACCAAATACAATTGTATCACTTTCCTACACTCGCTGTTATCCTCGGGACAAGTGAGAGTGAAATGTTTCCATGACTGGCCTCTCTTATCAGTGGAACAGTTTTCCTTGTGAATACATGACTAGAAGTTGCTCTGCTTCACTTTTCTCAGAATCAGGGGAAAATTGTACCATGGTGTGAAATCATGTGATCTAAGCTGAGGTGTCTTGCTGACCCAAGTCTTAGCCTTGGGGTACTTTGAGACTAGTTCCGTGAAAAAGAAGTGCGCTTAATTGTATTGTAGTGTACACTTGTAGTGTACTTTGAATCTTAAAATATAATATTAATGAAATAAAAGGCCACTTAAGTGTACTTAAAGAGAGGCACTTTCATCTCTATGTTTCTTAACACACTTAAGTATACTTAAAAAGACACTTTGTATTAATAATGTCAAATTTACTCTCTTACTTTAAAGTGCATTTAAAATTGGTATGTTTAATATTTTGTGGTGCTTTAAAGAAGTGCACTTATTTTAATGTGTTGAATAACATACTAAAAACATGTAAAGTATCTGATTATATTTTATGTAGTGTATTATTCAATATTTTATTTACAAAAGTTAATATATCATCATTGCAAAAAAAGCCTTGCCGACACACTTTCCCTCTTATAATGCCATAAGAGCAGCAAAATCAGAGTCATTTTGTTTGTTTTTGATGTGGCAGTGCTGGAGTCCCGGTGTTTTCCAAAATTTCAAGTTTACAAAAAATATATATATTTGTAATTTCATACAAATATATTTCATTTCATAACATACAAGTTTCGATAGAAATTACATTAAAGTATATGCAATAAGTGTCCAAAAACACTTGCATTAATAAAAGTATATTCTTATAAACTTTATTATTTCCTTATTAAGTACTCTATTTAAAAGTGTACTTTTTTGTCAAATCACTCTTTCAGGGAAACACTGGGACTATAGCACTGCCACATCAAAAACAAACGAAATTACTCTGATTTTGTTGCTCTTATGCCGTTATAAGAGGGAAAGTGTGTCAGCAAGGCTTTTTTTTTTATATATCATCGGACACCCCCTAGATGTCATCAGTAACCTTACAAGGAAAAATAGAGTTACGGATGAATTGGGCCACACAGTTCAGGGGCTGTCCCTTCACTTACACTGCACACGGCTGAGAAGAGGCGTAAAATATGGGTTTGATATTGCGTTTGATGCTTTCATAGAGCACTTATTGTATTGTGGTGGGAAAACAAGCATGATGATTAGACATATCGTGACTAATGAAACTTGAATACGGCTTGGCCGGCTCACTCTAATAATTTTGAGGGTACTGCGATGGGCCTCGACAGGTCAGGACTCATTTGAGATTCAAGAAAACACATCAATAGACAATGCACAGTCTTGTGTTTGCTTTCTCTCTTACTCACTCGTGTATCATCAAGTGCTGCAAAACCTCAACTGGGTAAGTTATCAGAGACCCTATACGGTTCTCGACAGGTGATATTACACTTTTCCACACAGACTAATAGGATGAATTGTTGGAATGAATAATTCATTTTCTACACTTACATAGCTACCTGTTCAGATTTCAACTTGCGGAGCGCGTGACCCCGACATGAACCTGTGGCCCTTGAGTGTCAGTGTTTCACACCAGACTGTAATGCATGACTCAGCTAGACCTCGCAGATTTGGAGACGACACTGCAATTGTCTTAATATGTCAGGGAGAGTTCATTCATTTACAATTGGACTTTTTCGTTATCTGAAGATCCCATCTGTAGTTTTATCATATTCTCATTAAAGGGATTGTTCACCCAAAAATTAAAATTCTGTCATCATTTACTCACCCTCAAGTTGTTCCAAACCTGTATGAGTTTAATTCTTCTCCTGAGCCCAAAAGAAAATATTTTGAAGAATGTTCGAACGAAACAGTTGATGGTCGCCACTGACTTACATAGAATGGAAAAAAATACTATAGTAGTCAATGAGGACCAGAAACTTGGTAACTCACATTATTCTTTAATGTTTAACAGAAGAAAGGGACTTATACAGGTTTGGGCAGATTTTTTTTTTTTTTTTGGTGAACTTGAACTAGGATCAAAAGCTGTCACTGGGACAGTTTTCAAAAGGTACACCTCTGTACCTTATTGACCCACAAGGGTGCATTTTAGTACCTTAAAGGTACATTTCAGCATTCACCTAAATGGTACATAATAGTACATTTTGAAAAGGTACCGCCCAAGTGACAGCTTTTGTACCTTTTTTTATTTATTTTTTCTGAGAGTGCATACATTATACACAGTGCTGGGTTGATTATTTAAAAAATGCAATCTATTACTGATTACACGATGAAAACTGTAGTTAGTAAAGTAATCTAGATTACTCATTTTAGGCAATGCATTCTGACTACTTTTTGGATTACTTTTAGATTACTTTTTGATCAAACTTTAAGCGTTCCATATTTATATAAAAAACAAAGAGAAAGAAAATATATTAAAAAAATTATATCAGCATCATAAAATGCATTAAACATTACATTAGTGAGTTGATAAAAACCTAATAATTAATGAAATCATACTGTAAATAAACACTCGAACACGAAAATTACAAATATTTTATTTGTTTACCTGGATGTCAATGGGACCATTAACCGATATCAGAGAACATGCAAATGTGTTGTTAAATTATTTGAAATATTAACTTTCTCAGAAATATTTCAAATGTATTTATTTAAACAACATTTGTTATTATAGTCAAAACTAAATTATAGGATTTTTAGAAAGTAAAATTTAAAAGAACAATCAAGGAGAATCAATAAATTATGAATAATTTACTGCCATTGTGTGAATAATATGTAATCATGTAATCAAAAAAAATTAACTGTAGTCTAATTATGGCCATTTTAAAATGTAATATAATCTAAATTCAAGTGCTTAATTTTTGAGAATCTGATTACGTAATACAGATTACATGTAATCAGTTACTACCCAGCTCTGATTATATGTACGGATATTTGCATTGCTTTGACTGTTCTCTGTAGATCCCACCTTCTCGCATGCCACAATTGGTCAATTAATTACAACGCCTACATGCTACTGGTCAACTTTGACTACAAAGCTAAAACCTCGACAAATGAGGCAATTTAGAAATGCCGGCCAGTACATGTTCAGGAAAAAGAGAAGGTATGTTCACCCTCATCAACTTACAACTGATGACGGCACTGACACTGAAACGTCTTCAGACAATGAGAGATAAAGTCCAGTTGTAAATGAATGAACCCCATAAATAGAAATATCAACGATTTTTAAAGATTTGGTTCCAGCATTCCTTTTTAGGGTAAAAAATACCCATTAATATCCTTTTGTTTTGTAAAGTATATAATGTTCATTTTGCTCTTTTGGAATTACTAGTGCACCACTGTCTCTTTGTCTCAAAAGCACTGAGTCAGTACATGTCTCCCTGGCAACTAAGTACAACAGGAAGTTATGCAAATACCAAGTGGAGTTTGACAAAGGTTTTCACGTCCCGACCAGAGACAGAACGGAACTGAGTGTCCCACACCACACACAGATCCACTATTTGACACTTGGGCGAGCTTTTCTCTGCAGCATATTAATTACTGACTTCATTCAAGACAAAGGAAGAACCTTTTGTCACACTGACACCAGATCTTCAGTTTCAATATAACGAGCAGCAGGTCAGAACAATTCATCATCTTTAATAGTGTTGGGTCCTTTCAGGTGCACACAATGTCATTTAAAGCATCCATTGTGTCTACTCCATTAAAAGTTAGTGTAAGCGAGCTGCCCGTGTAACCTGTCATTTTCAAATGAACCTGAAGACCTCTGTTAACAGGTTCAGGTGTATGCGATGAGAGCTGGAATATGAAGCGTGATAGTATGACCTCACTGAGGAAAGCCTTTCATAAACAAACACTCACTACAAACTACATCACGAATGGTACAATGCTTTATAGATGTTTAGAAAGTACTGTAGTGGTTTAAATGTATGTGGAAATGTTTAAAAACATTTCTGCTGGGTATAAGAGGGTTTAACTATATCACCTATGGAATTTCACTCTTTGTTCATATTAGAAATGTGCAGATTTTGAATGATCTACATCGACACATCTGCCTGTCCATTATGATGCCAGAACTAAATATACAGTATGCCAGAAAATAAAACACTATTTTATTTACATTAACTTGGAAACTGTGGTTGCAAAACATATCAGAGAGTAAAAAATTATAGTAATAATATATCATTAAATTATATAGTGTCAATATACCAACCTATTCAAGCTATTGGAATCTGTTACTGTAAAATGTGGTAATAACATAAAGCAAGACCACATGATGACTGAAAAAACATAAAAATTGGCAACTGTAGCTAATAACAACATTAAGACAGAACCAGTGTCACCCACACAAATGCAAAACACCAGAAACTGAGTAACACACAAAATGATCCAATTATCACACAAGCAAGAATTCTGTAGTAGTGAATATCAGCATGACTGTGATTTCCTGTGATTACAAAGCCATACTGATATTCAGTGCACAGCAAGAAGTTAATATTCATTTTTTCATACAGAATTTGGCTAATTATGTTCTCCCCCAATAAAAATAGCTACAAAAGGAGCCAAAGCATAAAGCTTTGCATGTTGAAGGCCACTCAGCATAATAAGCACATGGAGTGATGTTATGCCCCAGTGCTGTTATATGAAATATTAGCACTCTTAGTAATATGTTCATCAAATTGGATTAAAGGACTGGAAAATCTAAACAAATTTGATGGTTTGCACAAGGATTTCAATAAATTATAAGACAATTTGTATTTTGTTCCTACATATAATACGCAATTTTTCTGTAAATTATGAGGTGGTTCACACATTGTAAAAAAAAAACAAAAAAAACATTTTCAAAGTTGTAAATAAAACAAAGATTACTGAAGTGCATTTAAAAAAATAAAAAATACTATTCCAGTCTTTCCACATTTTTTCTTACCTTTAATTTATTGTTACTTGCCGTTTCTTTGTAATTAAATGTGAACTTAGCAATTTCTGAGTGAAATTTGTTTCTACACGTTTTTGTTTTCAAGTATATGTGTAATAAGCATAATTATATTGTATTGCCTTGTTAAATTTAATTTGACTTGTCTGGACAAATTAAAATACAATGAACTAATGCATTTTATAGCCTATATTTTTTTACTTACAAGTAACACAATTTTAACAGTATTTAAAAGAGTGTGTATTGCCTTATTAAATATACACGTTCTTTTCAATTATAAGGCAATTCATAGTTTTACTTCTAATTATTTATTAATTTGTACCATTTTACATTAAAAGTACTGTCTTTAAAAGGTCTAATTCTATTTTCACGGTATGTGGTAAGGTAACCAACGAACAGGTTTTTACTCTAGCATTTTCTCCCCGACGTAGAAACTCCTGCATGCTTTTGAGCTGGAAGCGGCGGCGGAATCATCATTCACATTCATTCATCGCGCTCAATGCATCACAAGAAGCTCATCATGAGCTATGATGAGTCCCTCATATGCAGGTCAGAGGATGAACGTGATATTCACTGATACATCTGTCACAGAGCAGCTCAACAGACGCATTGGATGATAGCTCATCCTAGAGGAGATGACAGCTCTCATATGATCTACCCTACACCGATGCATGCGTGTCAGCACACAACCGGCTCATCATTCCCGAACGCTTCCTACTTACAGGGGCTGTTGTGGGAGAAGCGTGCTCTCCTGGGCGAGTGGGATTCGTTCTGATCCAGTTCATACGCGGAGGCGATGAGCACGGCGAGCAGCAAAAGTCCGGTCCTTGGCGGCATCTCTCACTAAATGACACTGGGGCTTTTATGAAGGGCAATAAAAGAGGATTTCCTTTATGTCTTGCGCGCTGTGCGGTGCGTCTTCTTGGCGACTTCGTTGAGGAAATGCGTGTGATGTGGGCAGTATCATGAAGGCTCTGTCTGTCCGGCTGATCTCTTCAGCAATTTCTTCTTCCAGCCGCGTGCATGACAGGAGCGCAGGTCGCCCTTTATATGTGCCCGAGCATCACGAGCTCGCCGCTCAGCCCAATCACATCACAGCATGCGCTCTAACACAGCCTCAGCTCAAACTTTCATTCATTGATCCGTAGCATTTAAATGGGCTTCTCGTATGGCGTAAAGTTTGCTGTTCTTTTTAACTTGGGAAAGGCGATTGGGAAAACGCTCACATCCGCGCACTGTTGTCATATACAAATATACGCGTCCACTTCAAAGAGCGCGTCGCATATTTGCTCTTTCATAACGTCACAAACGGAGCTCACGCGCGCTCCGGTTCAACTTTACCCTACTGAACGAAAAAAAGAAAGAAAAAGAGCTAAAAGTGCAAGAACCCCTCTGAAACCAGCAACCAGACAACAAATCTAAACATTGCTTACTATTGATCACAGCTACATCAACCACTTTCTATACAACAATCCGCGTGATTTAGATGCTCTGGCCAAGCTGGTTCCCTCAAAAATGACCAAACTCCTTTAAAACCAGCCTCTGGCACATCCTCATAATGTAGGCTACTACTAAAAAAACTGAGATTTATGTCAAATGAGTAAATCGGCCTATTAAATAATATGACATCCATATGACCCCAGTCCTGTTAGTCTAATGAACCCAAGTCTGATCACGCAAGTCTAAACACTTTCTCCACATACAAAAAAATCAGCGTTTTAAACCTGATTTAGATGCTCTGGCCAAGCTGGTTCCCTCAAAAATGACCAAACTCCTTTAAAACCAGCGTCTGGTACATCCTCATAATGTAGGCTACTACTCAAAAAAAATGATATTTATGTCACTTTAAATGAGTAAATCGGTCTATTAAATAATATGGCATCCATATGACCCCAGTCCTGTCTAATGAACCCAAGTCCGATCACTCAAGTCTAAATCTCATTATTGGCCTTGGCAAATGACAGTTTGTTTTTCTTTATCTTTTTGTTTCATTCAGTAATCCTTGTAGTGTTATATTTCAACTGTCTGCTAAAGCGTTACCACAGGATCGAGTTTTAGTCAAATGTATTGCGTTCTTTGTTTTTCTTAAATGTCTTTGAGAAATAACATTTGAAGTTATTCAAATGACCCGCATTTTTATCGCTTTGGCATTTTGATGGACCCTCTGCAATAATGCCGCTATTGTTGGCGAAGCGGGCGGAATCGTCTCTAGCTGACAGATAAACTACGCAGTTATTGACACAAATCATGCAGCGTATGGAAAGCATGTTGACTTTGCGCGTCTCGCAACTCGCGCACTCGAGCTCGCGCAGGGCGCACGTGCAGAAGGGCACGCGTAATGTGACACTGAAGTACGTGCGTGAACAATCGCCCAATCAGCACAGTCATGTTTTAGTGAGACATCTGCTCACTTTTAGCCTTGAAGAAAGGAGAAGAGCAGTATTTTATTCTGAACACCCTTTAATTCCTAAAGGGAAGGTCAATAAATGAGCGTCTTGTTGCAACTGAGGCTGGGGCTAGTTGTCACACTTTTTACTCCAGTTAGCTAATATTTCTCAGAGTAGGTTTATGTGAATTTCTGTATAGGCACATAACTTGATTTCTTGCTACATAAAAAGTTTTGAACATTTTCATCATTGTTGTCTAGGTAATGTTTTTATCACAAATGCCAACCCTTTGTGTCCTGCATGTTTTAACCCTATGGGGTAAGTTGTCACACAGGGGACCGCCATTAAACAGCCTATTCATGCTTTTCAATACTATTTAAACAGAAAAACAAGTATGCAACACAAAACAGATAAGGGGAAAATGTAAAATACATTGTACAAAATATTAAACTATGTTTTTGGCCTGTAAATATCAATTAGATTATATGAAATCACAACCTGCCATTTATCTTGAGAACACATTGCAACTTTTGGGATAAAATCAGCCATTATTATATAGACAAGCCTCATCATAAAATATCCAAATGTGGTTTTATTGTGTAGATCTGGATTTCTGTTAAGTTTACTGACATTTCACATTTCCTTTAGACCAAACACAACACAATAAGTCTTCATATTAACTGTATTCATTCATATTCATTACACAGGATCCTACTTTTGATGGCTTTTCTTGTAACAAAGCATTGCGTTTGAAGCCTTCAAACATCAGTTTGTTTCTCACTGTTAAACTTTTTTGGCAACACTTTATTTTAAGTTATTCTTGTTACACATGTTACATGTACTTACTATTATAATAACAATAAATTATGCATAATTGCATGCAAGTCAACCTAAGCCAAAACCCAATCCTAACCCTAACTATATAGTAAGTACATGTAGTTAATAAATATTACTCATTACTTAAATGTATAATTACACTGTAACAAGGACACCTTAAGATAAAGTGTAACCCTTGTTTTAATACCATCACTTCTTATTTTATCAGCCCGCAACAAACATTCTTAATTTGCTAAGTAACATAAAGTTCAACATCTGAACGCTTTTTCCATCTGTGAGAGTGGTGTACATTCAGCAGGTGTTTCCAAGTGAAAACACCATGAATGGATTGTGAGTAATGAATGGATTCGTGCCTCCAACCCCCTACTTACAGACCACATCCTCTGCAACGCCATCAGATGAATCAGAAGGTCTTATCTACTATTTTGCCTTTGCAAAACTACAGGAGCACAGTAAAAGCACCATTATGGATCAAATCACATCATTGCAATGTACCTGTTTAAAATGCACCAGCAGTTTTGATAGATTCAACATTTAGAAGAGCTCTTTACATCTAAAGAACATTTCGTTAGACATTTTTATCCCAAGTGAAAATAGACAATGAAACCTTAACTTGCTATAATACAAGTGAAACCCTGTTAGGGACTTCAAGACTGTTAGGGAATGAACTCTTCTATTCTCCCAGCAATTTAGCGGTTTCACTAATAATGGTGAAAAATACAATAGGGGTTGAAGAGTGCAGGAAAGGTCAACCTCTTTTCATTTAATGCATTCAGCTGTGGACGAAAGCAGATAAAGAATAGCTCTGAGACTTGAGGTTCACTAACTTGCCTGTAAGAAACTGTTAGTTTGTAGTATTAGGCTACCTTTCTAGATTCCATTAAATTGGTTGGCAAGCTTCTTTTCACTTTGATATCTGGAACAAGCTTTATAAATGGTTTTTAAAGCCTTTACCTTTCAGGGGTTTGATTTGTAGACATTTTTTATGGTAGGTCTTTATTTTTATTTACTGCAGCAACTTGAGCTGAAACTAATATATGGTTCCTCTCAACTTCTACTGACCTGCTTCATTTGTCAATTACATTGAACACACACAGCAGATGAAATATATCAGATTTTGTGTCTGCTACTCCAGGAAGGTTAACTCTTATATTCTCTCAGCAACTTATTGCAATTTCAAAGCAAAGCATACTTGTCTTTAAAAGCTTTGGCCAATAAACGCCAGTATGATGCCAAACTGTGATTGTGCCAGCCTGTTAGTAACTGAGCAACTACAGAACATTAGAATTCATTACATAATTTAGTTCAATTGAATATTATGTTATCACCAAGGTGAAGAAAGCATTACGACAAACAGGATGGAGTGTGATAACAGGGGTGCCAGTCCAGTCACACATCACACCAGTCAATCAATGCCTCACTGCATGTGTGCACTAGACCTGCCAAAGCAAGAGGAAATGACTTTTAGATTACATTAGCACATGATAATGTGCTTGATACATTAGTACTTGCTCATATGAAGGACTTGTAGTTCTGAAAGACCATGTTTTTGGGCAACTTTACATGTAGTTTGCATGATGATGCAGGTGTAATAGCAAGCTATCTATAAGTTTTTAGTACAAACAATGCATTCAGAAACAAGTTCACAGAGTTCCAAGAGTTGTATTTCCGACCGTTTCAAAACCTTTTGTCACCAGGGAGCCCTTTTATAAAATGGGGTGTTTTTTTTTTTACCACTCTCGTACTGAATGCAACCATATTTCTTAAGTGCATCTTGACTGTTACTAAGATATTCTGTGCAAATGTAGGAAGACAAAATTCACCCCAGCAAAAAAATGAAGAAAATGGTATTATAAAATCCAATTTTCTGCAAGAGTGACTCACGCAGTGTTTAGATTGTGGCAAGGATTTCAATCCAGCTGTTCTGGGAAAGTTATCAGAATTATTATTATCATTAAAATGGCTCCTTGGGGGCACATTCAACAATTTGAGAAAAAAAAAAAAAATTTTTTTGATATATTTTTACCTTTGAGAGCACTCTTTGGATGTTCTCATAAGAAGCATACACATATTCTGAGCATTATGAGGAGCGTGATTCTCAAAACTATTCTCCACTTTTTTGGGTTCTTGTCCCGAATCGATTTTTTCGACCATGGAAAGACAAGGATAAATGGTGTGTAGCAAAGTGTTTCTTATGCCCTTCATCTCAGCTTAGCTTTGGCATCTTCAACCAGCAATTGACTTTTGTCATGGTTTGAATGCTTTACATCACGTCGTTTATTTTGAATAAAAAAAAGTAGAACATCTAAGCCAGATTGTACCCTTTCATTCATTTGAGGGAGTACCCAGAAAAGGGCTAAAGATTCAGCAGCTGCGCTCACATATGGATTGAATTCATCCTTGGCTAGTTACAGAGGTAAGTCAAATTCAGGTGGTCTTGCACCCCAAATTAATGCAACCTTTGGGAATAGTGATATATCAGGCAAATGAAGTCTCCTCCTATAAGTGGTTAATCAGGGACGTGTTACGATGAGAAATAGAAACATCTGGATGTTGGACATGAGGAATTGTAAACCTTGCGTCATTGTGAAGTCACTAATCTACTGCGCTTGGCTCTCAGGAGTGTGTATGTGGGAAGGAGAGAGGAAGAGTGAGGGGGGGAAAGAGGGTTTGGATGTGTGTATGCTGGGCAAGGGTTCAAAGACGGGGCATGATGGCAACCAAAAGTGAGCATTCTGTTTGGCCTGATACCACATGTGGCATATTTGCATTGCTTTGCATGAAAGCAGTTTAACTGATTCTAAGATTACTCTCCATTTGCATCCATTTGTCATTTCTGCCAAGAGGTCACCTGCAACCCTGCACTTGCTCCTATGGCATCATGGGGCCTGTATGTCCATGAATTACAAGCTCTGGTTTCCGCTTAATAAATGGTTGGATATAAACACATGTATAACAGTATGAGCAAATAGTAGAGACTATACTATTTTCACAACACACAGGCAGGAGACAAGGGGTAAGTGATAATATACAGGTTTATTGACAGGTGGAATGAATGTAGATCGTGAGGGGAGACTGGCAGGTGAGGAATCCGGAGATATAAACAGTACAAAGGGATCTTAGCTGTAGACTGATGAAAGTGCCTCTTTGCAGGATCGTAGGAGAGCGGGAACCAGGAACCAACGGGGAACTTCAAAGGAGTATTGCGGGAGGATAGCAGGAGATCTGGAAGGTAAGTGGAACAGGTAAGAAATACTGGGTCTGGTGACTGTTCGGGGTAGTGAACGGTAGACCGGACGACGAGGGAGTGTGGAGTGAGTGCAGATATAGTGGAGCTGATGAGTGCTGACAGGTGCTGGTGATCAGTAACGAGGTGGCTGTGCTCAGTAATCAGGTGCTCCAGGTGATGGTGATCGTGGCTGATGACTGTTATTCCCTGACATTACTCCCCCATCCCGAACGGTGCGTCCCGCACCGTACACCATCCAACAGGGGGGGTGGGCGCTCTGGAGGCCTCAAGGGACACGGAGACAGGACAGGAGGCCTCCAGGGCGGCGCCCATTCCGGGACCCACGGCGGAGCAGGGAGCTCGGGCGGCCATGGCGGAGCAGGGAGTTTGGGAGGCCATGGCAGGACCGCCTCCGAGACTGCGGCCCCATCCCCCGCCTCGGTCTCTTCGGCAGGAGCCCTACTACCCCCCCCCAAAAAAATTTCCTTGGGGAAAATAGGGGCTCCATCGGGCACTTGGGGGCACACTGGAGGCGCGGACTCTGGGGGGCGCTCGGGAAGCGCGGACACTTGGGGGCGCTCGACAGGCGCAGACACTTGAGGGCGCTCGGCAGGCGCGGACACTTGAGGGCGCTCTCGAGGAGCGGGCTCTGGGGTGCGCTGGCGAGGAGCGGGCTCTGGGGTGCCCACTGGAGAGCACTTGCGAGGAGCAGGCACTGGAGGGCACTTGCAAGGCCCTGATTCTTGGGGGCGCTCTGGAAGCGCAGACTCTCGGGGGCGCTCTGGCAGCGCAGTGCTGGACGGGACCAGCGGGAACGAAGGAGAGCTGGACGGGACCAGCGGAGACACAGGAAGGAGCTTGCGAGGAGCGGGCACAGGAGGGTGCTGTCTCGGAGCGGCCACAGGAGGGCGCTGTCTCGGAGTGGCCACAGGAGGGCGCTGTCTTGGAGCGGCCACAGGAGGGCGCTGTCTTGGAGCGGCCACAGGAGGGCGCTGTCTTGGAGCGGCCACAGGAGGGCGCTCTAGGCTCGAGTTGGTCGCAAACGGCGGTGACTTGGGAGAGCCACGGGCGGCTCTGGGCTGAGGACAGGGACCGAGAACTCCGGGGGCAGAGCCTCATCCGTGAGCCCCAATTGAGGAATCGGCGGAACCTTCATCGCCCCGGGCGGAATCATCATCGCCGCTGGCGGCGGAGCTATCATCGCCGCGGGCGGTGGCACATACTTCGCCGTGGGCGGCAGCAGGCTGAGGATCCCCAGACCTCCCGTGCGGGGAACCAAAATCAGCCGCCTCCTCATAGTCAGTTTGGTCCGGTCTTCTGTCACAACACACAGGCAGGAGACAAGGGGTAAGTGATAATATACAGGTTTATTGACAGGTGGAATGGATGTAGATCGTGAGGGGAGACTGGCAGGTGAGGAATCCGGAGATATAAACAGTACAAAGGGGTCTTAGCTGTAGACTGATGAAAGTGTCTCTTTGCAGGATCGTAGGAGAGCGGGAACTAGGAACCAACGGGGAACTTCAAAGGAGTATTGCGGGAGGATAGCAGGAGATCTGGAAGGTAAGTGGAACAGGTAAGAAATACTGGGTCTGGTGACTGTTCAGGGTAGTGAACGGTAGACCGGATGATGAGGGAGTGTGGAGAGAGTGCAGATATAGTGGAGCTGATGAGTGCTGACAGGTGCTGGTGATCAGTAACGAGGTGGCTGTGCTCAGTAATCAGGTGCTCCAGGTGATGGTGATCGTGGCTGATGACTGTGATTCCCTGACAACTATACTATACTATATCATAAAAGCTATTACAATGATGTTGGGAAATATGGAGTGCATCTGGCGCCAAATCAGATCTACTGTAACAGTGCAGTGGTGAAACTGATCTGACTCTTAAAAATATATTTTTTTTGTTGTAACTTCATGTTGTCAGTATGGCACAGTAATAATAGGGAAAATAATGGCATTGACAAGAAGAAATGATAATATGAATAATTAAAGTTTACGTGCTCACGCACACACACACACACTGCATATACTGTATATAGTTACATTAACAATGAAAAAAAAATACATATACTGTATATGCATTGAAGAAATTGCCATTAAATTAAACATGCAATTTCGATGTAAAGAAACTGACAACTTAACAAATTATATATACAGTATATATATATATATATATATATATAATTTAAGTTGTCAGTTGTATAAAGTTGTATAAAGAAAATGTGTTTCTTTACATCGAAATGTAAGACTCATTCTTAGATCTGAGCTGATGATTCAAACTCAGATTTATTGAGCTTAAAATAAATAAATAACAATGCATAATACAATAACAATATAAGCACAATCCAAATAAAAGTCATTTTTGGTCAATTTTTCTATCTAAATTTTTTATAACTGAAGTTCATTATTCCAAGTAAGCCTTCAAACCTTTTGGTTTTATCATTGTAACAAACCAACTGCATTGTCTTAAGTACTCCTCCCAAAGGTTCATTTGGTTAAAGTGTGTTGAATCATCAGCTCAGATCTAAGAATGAGTATATTTGTGTCCTGCACTTCCTGCACTGTCCACTAGAGGGTCTTTGTGGAATGTGCATTGATAACCTACAGGTAAAGAATGATGCTCATTTAGCCTGCATTAGAACTGGATGAGAGCTTGCAAAGACTGTGAAGAGTAATACCTTTGTGTCCTTTTGTGGCTCATCAGTTTAATGAAACTCCCATTTAGTAAGCTTTTTAAAGAACAAGTTACTTGTCAAATGCTGCAGAAGAGCAGCAAAACAGTGTATATGCCTGAATCTTGTTTTAACTTCAGGCCTTTCGGTTTTCCAACAAACGTCTACAGGAATGTTGGCCCAAAGAAAGTCACAATCCAGTGGATGCCAACAGCATTAAATCTTCAGTGTTGACTTTTAGGTCAATAAAGTAAGAAGCAGGTCGGGAATGTGCGAATGGAGGTTTAATAGTCTATATATTTCCATAAAACAAGCACTGCATGAATCATTTAGTGTAAGTATATTACAGTGTGCTGAGGCATATCATTGCATTTTTGGCCTGGCAAAGAGGTTGGCTCATTTATGACGGAGATATATTCATTTCCACAGGCACTGCCTTATAATGGCTGCTTTTTCTTTCTTATTTCCATGAAAGCGTTGTGATGTTCAATGTCATCATGACAGATTCATGAAAATGATGTCTCAAGTGAAACATTAATGATAAATCAGAAAATGACAAATGCCAAATTACGTATAATAACTATAATGAAAACTTATTGTAATAATTATTATTCTAATAAATGTAATTGACAGTTGAGTCTTATATGAATGATAGATTCTAGAAGGCAACTCAAGTTTGAAATCTGAGCTGTTAAGTTGTTTTCGTCATTTTAGATTTTTAGGTGTTTATGTTGTCATTGCAATGATTTATAAACTTGGATGTAACCTCGCAAAGAAAAGATTAGTAAGCTTTTTTTTACACTAAAGTCATTTAATTTACATATTGAAACAGTAAAATGAACAGAAGAAGATGAAAAGAGAAAATAATGCACAAAAGGATATAAATAGATTTATATTTAACTCTCCCTTAATAATAACAGCTCAGTATTAAGGTTTCTTCTCTCCCAGAATCAAAATTGAACCTGTTCAAAAAATAAGTTATCTAGCAGAGTGTCAAGTCAATAGTGCAGAATGACAAAAAAGTGCTTTAAAAGTGCACGATAATGTTTTTTTTTTCTTTCCACAAATTATGACGTAGCAACATTTGCAGAGCTTTTAATAAAAAGGTTTAGGTATGGAATTACAAAGCCTGCATGCATCACACCAAAGCAAAGTTTACACTGGTGTTAGCTAGTTGAGTGAGTATAAAATATGTCACATGCTCATTTGACGTCTCAGAGATGAGCAAATGTTCTACTGCACACGTCAACCAATGACACATCATCACAATTACTCTTACTTATCAAAACAGTAAGACATATCACAGTGAATGTAAAACAGATGTGGTTCTGTTGACATGGCCACAGTCAAGTGGATCTGTACAGGCCTGCGTCACATTGTCACAGTCATCACCTCAAACCTTTTAGAAATTGCTTCAGACCGTCCAATATTTACACATTTACCAAAATAGCCACCACTCCCAAAGTCACACACTCAAGCGCTGGTGTCCAAACAAGTCATTCTCTCATTCTCTTCTCTGCTATCCAGATAGACACAAGTGGTATCAGTGATACTGTCTGATGAGTTGTGACACGATGCAATTCTTTAAGAAAAGAATAAACTTGCAATTGCATGAAAAAGTCAGAATTGTGATAAAAGTAGCAATTACCTTTTTAAGAAACAGGATTGCAAGATGTAAACTTGCAACCCAGGCTCATTGGAAATATGTGCTTGTTGCAAAGTTTCTGCAACACCCATATTACATACGTTAGTGCACGTTTTATGGCAGTTTCAATGTAAAATGTACAGTGAGTGGTGCTAAAAGGTGCATTCAATACATGACTGTGGCCACGTTTCTATTACGTTGGTACAGGGATGTATTTCTGCAATTTTAAGTTGGTTCAGGCATGTATTGCGGTGGTTCAGAATTGAAATGTCCGATGAGTTCGCCAAAAGTTAATGCTCTATCGTGTTGTGCGAAAATTAGGCTTTCTTAATCAAAATTCTGGCCCTGTAAATCATACTTTATGTGATTCCAATTCCAAATCTTTATGTGATTCCAATACTTTATGTGTATTTCTAATAAGCACATAGTTCCAACAAGCCTGGGTAGAAATATAAAATCTAAATTGAGAGTTGTAAACTGGTAATTCCAAGAAAAAATTCAAAATTGTGAGAAGAATTCTGAGAATAATGTCAGGTTGAACAAACTCAGGGTCACAGGATTCGTTTTGAGTTCAGCAAAACTAAACCAATCCAATCAGGCTTTGTTGGTACTATGTTGCTGCTCATCTTTCATCCTGAGCTCATGAATAACTATGGAGCATGTGGAAAGTGAATTGCCAAACACATGCCTTGAAACATAGAAACTGAGATTCACTTCTCACAGAAGAGTCAGCAGAGTCATTCACTTCTGTCTTCTGCCGAATAAATTCGCATTTACACAAAAAGAAGAAAACACCTGTCCATGAAAGACAACTAAAAGAAAACATCTTGCTATACCAGTGCAAGTCAACGTTGTAAAGACAATCTTTTGCTAAGAAGTGACTGTGAATTTGAAGCAAGAGAAACAGGGAGAGTAACTTTCTTGCATCAGAGATTTGTCACTTTGCTCACAGCTGATTGCTCCAACTTTGGTTTGAGATGTCTTTTCCAGGGCTGCGTTTCCCAAAAGTATCGTAAGCAATGGAGCTACGATCAATTTAGGCTTACGATGCTTTTGGGAAACGCAGCCCAGAACATTATCTGTGTCGGAGCAGATTGTATGGAGTGCAAGTTACTATTGATCGATACCAGTAGTATCGAAGACTTATAAGTCTTCATGGTACTTAAAATCCAAATTCGCAATTACCTATTTTGATTTACTTTTTATTCTGCAGTGGAAACAAGTTTCCAAATAAGCTTGCATTGTGTTTTTCACACAGAACCTCGGTAATAAATCTAGATCAATTTATCTAATGCTTCTTTTTTTTTTTTGGCAAACTCAATGGTTCTCTGAGAAGTCTAATCCTGTGATGTAAATGTGAATATCAGTGATTTCCGATATTATCGCTTTGCCTCATTTGTATGTATTTTTACCTGAGCTACTGTTTGCACACTGATTTTCCACATTTCAATATCTGAATGGCAACTGAGCAAAAAGTAGGCCTAGAGTTATGTGGGTTTATTATAAATAGCCACTTCTGTAAAGTTAATTTAAATATGTTTTTATTAAAAATTCAATTAAAAATAAAATAATGACTATAAAATGCATATGTCATATCTGATGCATACAAGCACAGCATGACCTTCTGTAACAGTACAAAACACACACTCCCACCTCTGTAATAAACACAGATTTATTTAGAAAACCAGCCGTGTCCAAATACGCTGATGGATGATGTTAAATTCAATTGGATCTTACATGCGTGACTCACTGAATGCACCTGGATGTACAGAAGGCATTAGAAGATCTCTGACTCTCCTGTAGCACGTCTGAGGCGGTGAACCAGCTTTAACCTCAATAGATATCACATCCTAAATGTATTAACCCAGCATTATCTTAGTCACAGAGGAAACCACTCATACTAGTGCCAGAACTAATCTGATCCTGCAGGCCTGATGAGTTTGCCAATATTTTGGGTAATCTCTTTATGACTAATCAAGTTAATGAATAAGAGAAAAGGGATATAACCAGCTCATTGTTTCTGAACCACAGGCATTTCACAGAAGTCTAACACGGAGCGGCCACAGCTTTGATCTGTTCGAGTTCTGCTTACTTCTACAGCTCTACGGGGCACAGTATGAGTTTTTTTACTTTTTAGTATGAGCAAAGTAGTATGCGAAACTGATGCGACCTTTACTGATTTCTGGGTTCTACATTAAACATCGTGGGAGGTGTGCTTGACGCACAGTCATGACGCAAATCCCCGTCACTGACAGAAGAAGTGGTCCAACATACAACATGCAGTCTGACAGGTTGTCAGGTTGAGACTGAGGATGCACAGATGTCCTTTGTTCTTTGCAGAGACAGTCTGGACAGATCATCTGAGGGAACCTTCAGCAGAACATATGTAGTGTACAACAGGGTTAAAGACCCTGCCTATGGAAAATGTCTTCAGATTTATTTATTTTTCAGCAAGGATGCATACAAATTGATCAAAAGATGCAGTATAAAGACATTTATAATGTTACAAAATATTTCTATTTCAAATAAATACTGTTCTTTTGAACTTTCTATCAAAGAATACTGAAAAAAGTTTGGACAAAAATATTGAGCACAACTGTTTTTAACATTGATAATAATAATAAGAGATGCTTCCTGAGTATTAATTTGCATATTAGAATGATTTCTGAAGGATCACGTGACACTGAAGACTGAAGTATGATGCAGAAAAATTCATCTTTGATCACAGGAATAAATTATATAAAAAATATATATTCAAATAGAAAACAGTTACACTGCAGTTAATTGTAATAATATTTTACAATATTACTGGTTTTACTGTTTTTTAAATCAAATTAATGCGATCCCGATGAGCATAAGAGACTTCTTAAAAAATATTTAAAAAATCTTACCAACCCCTAAATGTAAATGCAAAGGCAATTAAAGGGCCCCCCAGTGTGGGGCAAAAGGCCCTTAGGTTACAATAGTGATGCAGTGTTGATGTCAGGCAATTACAGCACATTTTGTTACCGTATGCAAATACTTTTGATATAGTTACTTGTTATAGTACTTATTGTTTGAAAAAACTTGTAACTACATACTTATTCAAAACAACCATTTAAGCAATTGGCAGAACCAATGTTCTTTATTACAAATATTATTTTTTTTTATCATTTTTGGCATTTAATTTCCTTTTAGGTATTTTATAAGGACTAATTTTTATTCTGCTCTGAGTATATCACAGAGTTCATCCTGGAGCTGCAATGCCAGTACAGGCATATTTCACAAATTAATTTCCATTGTGATTGTAACTTGGCCTTACTTTGCACACTCTGTTCCTCATAACAAATGTATTACTTCCCAGTTATAGAAAACTACATTTTGTACATTTTCCTCCTTCGGCAACCCAACAGTGTTTTGGGTGGCCTTTTGGTCACTGTGTGCTTAGATACATTACTCTTCAAAAGTTTGGGGTCAGTAATTTTTTTTAAACTAAATTAATACTTTAATTTAGCAAGGATATCTTAAAATGACAGTAAATGCATTTTAGTGTTTCAAAAGATTCCTATTTTTAACTTTCCATTCATAAAAAAATGACAGATGTATCACAGTTTCCACAAAAATATAAAGCAGCACAACTGTTTTCAGCAGCAAATCAGTATATTAGAATGATTTCTGAAGGATCATGTGACACTGAAGACTGGAGTAATGATGCTGCAAATTCAGCTTTACATCACAGGAATAAATTACATTTTAAAATATATTAAAATAGAAAACAGAATGATTAAATGCTAGATCAAATGAGTTCAAAATCAAGCTTTTCCTGCATACAATGACCTCAAGGATCAGGTCAGTTGTGTAGCACTTACTGACAAACAGGTGATAACACAGCAAACTCGGCTGTGTTAATTCAACTCTGATAGTTTGCTGTGCAGGAAAGAGTTTTGTTGCTCTTAAATGTTTTGGGAGGAGAACATTTTCAAAATGACTTTTTACCTCAGGGTGCTTTTAGCCTTGTTGTACCCTTTTGGTTACTCCAGAGCTGAAAGTCTGGAGTCTGAATAGACCAGTGAGGGTGGACCTTTACAACATTTGCTTTAACATGGAAAGATGCTGTCCATGTTCTATAGTCTTTTCACCTAGAGTCACAGTTATAATTACATTATAGATATATAATGTTATATTAACACACACAAACATTGCATTATGCTTCACAGCTCGTTAGAGTGTTACAAATGTAATGAACATCTAAGAAAAGTCAATGCTTTATACTGTAAATCTTCTTCATGGACCCCCTGCAGTGCTCATAAGGATATCACTGGTATTAGCCATGAGAGCGCAGCAGTTCTGTGCATGCCATGATCCTTTTATAAAGAGTTTTAATAGTGCTCTTGAGGCAATAACTTGGTTTTATTAAACAGGATCCAGGGTGAAAGAGTTTCAGAGCTCTGCACTGTATCACGTCCACCTACTGCTCCGGATTCACAACGTTCAGCAGGGAGGGCATGAAACGGTCAGAGCACTTGCATTTGTCATCAAAGAGCCTTTTAAATTGCCTTTATGTGTCCTCTATTGGTTTCTTTGACTAACATGCAAATCACTGAGAAGGTTGGAATATAATTCTTAATAAATGTTATGAGTATTATTATGTAGTTAAAGGTTGAACTCTTATGTTGACAGCACTGTATTCACAACATTTAGACTTTAACTACAGTTACTGAAAACTTTCAACAAAAGCACTCAGGCATATTTTTATCCACTGTAATTAAAAATTTACGCAGGAAATACATTTTCTAACACTGTCTTAAAGATCTCTAATTCTAAATACAATCTTACTTACCTTAATTTGGGAAATCGTGCCTGTTGCAACATTTCTGCAAAATAATATTTTATGATACCGTATAATATTATTATAATACCGTTATAATATTATTATATGTTAAAAAATAATATTATATGTTACCATAGGCTACTTCTTGCGCCTTTAACTTGAAATGTCCAGTGGGTGGTGCTAAAATGCATTTAATTTCCCTCGAAACAGATGAACATGTATGTGCCAGTGTTTTGTAAAGTTGGCCATTGTACGTTTCGCGGCAGTTCGGAAATGGAATATCCAGTTGGTGGAGCTAAAAGATTAACACTCTATCATGTTTGAAAATAACGTAGTACCTGCACTAAACCTAGCAGATAGTGTAAATAAACAGAAACAGGACATAAAATAAAAATTTGCTGAAGCAACCATGGTATTTTAGTTTGTTTCTACAATTCTTTGAACTATTTTATGGCATTTTGCATGACTCGTACCCACGCGTTTATGTAAAGCAAGTGCCATGCTGTACCAGGTGAGCTACTGAGCAAGTTTACAAAGTCAAGTTTACTTTACAATGTCAAGCAAGTTTACTTAAAAATGAATTTGTTTATAGAAAAGTTGGTGTTTTACTAACACTCATGTTCATTTTAGGTGGCAACTGCAGTCAATTGTATGTTATATGTATGGAGGATTGGAGTTTTTGACATGTTTTTGTTGCGGCTACCAGAACAGCACTAAAACATCTCCCATATTATTTGATTTTAAGTATGTGCAGAACCCATTCTCCTGGCCTTAGAGATCAACCTTTGTAACTAAATCAGGAAATTTCACCTAATTTGTACAGTATAAAGTCACAGAAATTCCCCTAATCTGAGAGAGAATTGGCCAAGTCAAGGTTGTCATTTGGACATGTGTGTTCACATCTGAACCCCAGATGAACATCTTCCCCACATTGTGGTAAACCAAGAGTCACATAGGAGCATGTCTTGTCCTCCTGGCGGAAATGTCAGCATTGTTTAGACCTGCGTACTGAGAAGGAATCAAATCCCCTTTACAAATTTGGTTTGAGGCCCTTGCATTTCTATTACAGAACCCAGACTGACATCTGTACTAAAAAGGCTACATCTTTATATTATGGCTTGGCTGCTGTGATGCATCTGGAGCTTTCTTATATAAAAGGTCTGTTAATTTTTTTTAGGCAATACAGCAATTTCATCAAAAACAAAAATACTGACTATTTTTAAAAATATGAACAAAAACTGTTTTTGAAAAAAGTACTGTTATTAAAACATTTAATGCTTGCTATTTGCAGGGAAATCATATTTTAAAAATCTACATTTATTAATTAATTAATTTAAATTTATTTTATATTGTTTTTATAAAACCAAATCCAAAATCCATATAATCCCTGCAACCTGCAAATGGGAATTTAGATAATTTAAAACCAATTAGACAATCAGTAGTTACAGGCTGGAAATAATCACTTCAATTCAAAGTTCAAACACATTCATGAATAAATATATTCTAAGAATAGTGATTTCACTGTAGATGTACACACAACCACCTCGCATCTCACTCCTAGAATATTGTCAAGTGAGTGTGTGTGTCTTTGTTTCTCCTGAATCTTTAGCTCGTCTCCATCTCCTCTCCAGTGGGTTTGGGTCCATGTGCCCAGCAGGCTATTGTGATACATCTTGATCAGTGTTTTCAGTTGTTGCATTTTAATCTTTTTGCTTTCCCTCACCACAGCAGCTCAAACATATTAGGACCATATTTGATTTAATGCTATACTGCATTAAAATCTAAATACTTAATGAGCCAGGCTGTATTGCGTGATCATTTTGAGTTTAAAACTACTTTGTGTGGCTCTTGAATTATATTTAATGATTAAGTATAAAGCCCCATGGAAAGGCTTACCCCCCTGTGAGATTGAAAGCATCAGGTTAGCTGATGTTTTAAAGATATGTACATAATGGGACGTTAGTTTCCTTTCCATCTGTGTGAAATGTTATCATGGGAACTGTTTAGTCTGAGAGAAATAACTAAACCATACATTGTCAAATCTGCTGTTACAAAAAGAAAAGTGCAGTTGCTTAGTTACTCAGCAAAGTTGGTTCAACTCTCAACTTCTGCAAGTATATCTCTACGTCTTTTATTTCATATTGTGGTGTTAATTTCCTTGAAATTACCAGTATGTCTGGTGACAGTAGGCTATTAACTTTCATTAATAACATTATTATTGCACGTTGTATTGTAATGTACTGTAATAATGTAATGTAATGTAATATAATATAATATAATATAATATAATATACAACAGTTAGTTATAGTCCTTAAATCCGGTTGAGCAGCATCCAACAGTAACAATGGACTTTTGTTTTCACGTTCCATACAGATTGAGTTTGTGCATTAATGATTGGCATTTTATGATTTTACATTGCGATTCAAGTAGGTGGTGACAAGGCTTTATGAATGAGTCACTGAAATATCATTCAACTTATTTGTTAAAAAACACGTATTCATTCACAAAAGAGTCACTGAATCATTTACTCAACTGATATTAGTAAGTCAATGAATTATTCTCTCAAACAATATTAGTAAGTCACCGAATCATTCACTCAACCAATATTAGTGAGTCACTAAATCATTCACTCAGTTGATATTAGTGAGTCACAGAATCATTCACTCAACCGACATTAGTGAGTCACAGAATCATTCACTCAACCGACATTAGTGAGTCACAGAATCATTCACTCAACCGACATTAGTGAGTCACAGAATCATTCACTCAACCGACATTAGTGAGTCACAGAATCATTCACTCAACCGACATCAACAGAATCATTCACTCAACCGACATTAGTGAGTCACAGAATCATTCACTCAACCGACATTAGTGAGTCACAGAATCATTCACTCAACCGACACTAAACCCAGTGCTTTTAAATATCAGCATTTTAGAATCTCTTGGAATTAACTGTTGTGTAAAACTGACATAAATTTATAAAAAGAATATTTTCATTTCTATCATTTTGAGCAGTTTGAATGATAATTTGCTATTTATCTGTATTTGTTTTATTAGGGAATGCACACATGTCAAAAGTTCATCTGGATATGTCAAGATCTTTACCTCTCTATCACACACATACATAAGCAGTCTGGGTCTTTGTCACCATATTTTGAAGTGGCAGCAGAACCCAACCAAGCCACTCAAGCCCACTTCTCACCGAGCCACAGGTTCCTTGTAGCCATTTAAAGTAGGCTAATTGAAAACACTCTTCTGTGTGAACAGATGACACACACACACACACTTACACATTGCAAGCTCCTCAGAGCCATTTAAAATGAGTGTAATTGAAAACACTGGTCTGTGTGAACGGATGTGGGCATGGATCCAGGACGTATTCCTGAAATTCTTTCACTGGAGACAGAACCAGATGAGCCTAGAAATGAAACCAGATGGTCATAATAGAAGGGGGACATTTTAGAGTTAGGAACAGGCCAGGTAAAGGTTGTTTGTACACTTGCTTTGCTTTCAGAGAGTCACAGATGTGTTGGAATCATGTCCTGTGTGGAAATTAGTCCATATGAACATTTCAGAGATAGATACTCTAAAGATATTCCACCAAGAGATGACACTGAGTACATCTAGTTTCCTCAGTTGTGATGGACAAAAGCCAGTTTAATAAAAATTAAAAACAAATGACAGCTCATCATATTCCCACAGAATTTACATTCCTACCATAAATAAATATCATAGTGTTGTGATAACTTTAATAGTACACACTTCCATTTTATGAGAGTAATTACCGATCTTCTTGACGTATAAATGCTGCAAAGTCATTTATATACTGGCAACTGGCTACATTTTGACTCATTAGATTAATATTGAAATGTTCCATCCTATACCAATGGCCCAGTGTCATCTGATTCACAAACAAATGACTCTAATGAACCGGTCCTTTTTAGTAAATCCAATTTGAATGAATATGAAAAAATCCTTCACTGAACAAACTAACTCAGACGTGCGTTTCCCAAAAGCATCGTTAGCCAACTAGGGTCGAAAGTTCCATTGAACTCTATTGGTAATGAAGGAACTTGTGACCATAGTTGCTTTTGGGAAATGCACCCCAGATCAGTTGCTTAACTAACATCTGACCAATGAGTGAAGTGTAAAATTTCAGTGACAGGTAAGAATCTAAATATTATATGTATTGTTACGTAATCACATAAGTATAATTTCAATGGATTTGAAATTTATATTTTTTATGTTGATTGCTATTTTGAAAGCTATTTTGTTAAATCAGATGAGTGAATGATTCAGTGAACTGCTAATGTTGTTTGAGAGAATGATTTGGTGACTTACTAATATCTGTTGAGTAAATTATTTGATGACTCGTTAATATCAGTTAAGTAATTGAAATGAAAATATTCTTTTTATAAATTTATGTCAGTTTTACACAACAGTTAATTCCAAGAGATTCTAAAATGCTGATATTTAAAAGCACTGGGGCATTTAACTGTTTTTATCATGCTTGCCTGTTCTAGACCAGAGTATGTTTTGAGCTTGATGTTTTAACCTCTTTTGGAACTATTTTCTTGACAGAGGACAAAAATGCAAATTAACTGGCCAGTTACTGACTGATAATACCACTCTAGCTATGATTTCTTGATGAACATTTACTATCAGAACAACTCCAGAATTAATCCTGCACCACATAAAAAAAACTAAGAGGAGGACACTGCTGCATTTAAGTCATATCAGAAATTAGTTATTTACGAGTTGAACACACCACCACACCACAAAGCCCTTTGAGCCCCCACTTTCCAAATTGGGGGCCTGTCAGTGAGAAAACTTGGTGGACACAATGAATGCTGCGTCTTTATTGCTGGTAAATATGTTAAAATGTTTATACCTTGTTTATACCTTATATGTGCAAGTATGTCAATACAGTGAACCACAACCAGTTTACACCTCTAATTTGTCCATGTGAACTATAACACCTTTCACAATTAGTATAAAAGTAATTTGCATATTTGCACGCTCTTCGCAGTACTGCAGTACTTTGCAGTACTCTTTGCAGTAATAGTATAATGCAACTCTCAGCTGCTGCCTCAGAATAAATTACCTTTAGAAAGTCACTTTCAATCTTTACATCTCTACCAATACAAGACTGTGTATACTGTAGCTATGCCTGGAAAACCTAAATGGTGAAACAATTCAGTAACACAGTGAAACTGGCATCTTCTGAGATACTGAAAAATCAACTGCGTGTCTAAAGGGATAGTTCATCCAAAAATAAAGTGTGCTGTTAATTTACTTATGCTCAGGCCATCACGCATACTTGTATCACTGACTCATCAATCTTCGGTCCAAGTCTGAACTGTTTTCTCAGTTCAGTGACTGTTGGAGTAAATGGAGCGCTGAATGATTTGGCAAAACCAGCATCATAGGATCATATACGCCAGTACTTTGGTTCATTTCGAGTTGGAGTGACTGTCAGGCATCTGAAAGTGAGTTTTGATTGAGTAAGTTTTAGATCTGTGTATCTCGAGCTACAGACTGTTTCAGACGGTTCAGTCGATTTGGTGAACTGGTTCAACTACACTGAAAAAAATTATTCATTGAATTTACTACATATTTTTAAGGTAAGTGGTTGCAATCGATTTATTTTAGCTACATTTAAATAAACAAATTTAGTTGACTAACTTTCAACTACATTTGTTTATTTAAATGTAGCTAAAATAAATTGATTGCAACCACTTACCTTAAAAAAACATTTGTATATTTTTTTTGTTCAGTGTAGTTCACTAAAAAGAACTGGTTCAAAAGAATGATTTGTTTGTAAACTGGACATCAATTAATAATGTTGTAACTATTGTCCAGTTTCTTGCACAGACCAATCGTTTCCCTTCATAAGACCTCAATATATCGCCAGGAGCCACGTGTAATAATTTTGTGTTCCCTGATATGTTTTTTTTTGACTCTCAAGTGTTGTAGCCACTGACTTGTATTTTATAAATCACCAAGGACCAGGGTTTGAGCTAAAAAACTTCTTTACTTTTCTACTGAAGAAATAAAAAGTTAACTACATCTTGGATTGAACTTTTACGTATCCTTTTGCAGTTTGTAGAATATGGAGTGTGTTAGTATTAAAATAATACAGCTCTAATACAGCAGAGCACAATCTATGATTTTAAAGCTTTCCAACAGGAAGTGCTCTGGAGCCATTGGTTCACATTTGCCTGGCTCTCTCTCTATCTCTCTTCTGTTTTCCCTTTCTCCCAGAGCTCCGATAAGGAGTATTACACTAACACATATAGTGGGGGGATGGCTAATCTGAGAGAGAAACATTGCTCCCTGTTTTCCAATTTGCATGCTAATAGAGTCCCCATGCTCATCTGATCATCTGATATAGCCTGATCATCGCTATAACCAGGGGCATCAACCATTTTTTAATTTATTATATTATTTTTTTTTATTTGAGGGGGCACCAGCGGCTCTTCTGACTTACATTGTCATATAAATGTAAGATCTGTTAAGGCTGATTCACATTACCCCAACAAAATGCAACATTTCAAACATTATAAAATTATCAACAGTACAAACCTGAAATCAACTTTCACTGGGACGAAAGTCAAAAATGGCATTTATGCTTTGAATGGGCATAACGCTGCAGGTTTAAGCACATTATCCATATTATATTTATAAATATGGTAAAGAAGGCCCCTGGCGGTGTAAAAATAGCTTGCACTCTACATAAAGACATTACATTTAATTCAGCTTAATCCACTTTAAAACCCAGACACAATCACACACCCACACACATTAACCTTTAATTCATACTAGACTTAAAAGAGGCAGATATTTATACACACATGTACATATACCAACAGATATAAAGGACGTCTTGAAATGAGTTCATATACCACAGTCAGGTTGAATTATTTTGCAACACATGTAACTTTAAAAGCGTGCATGTGTAAAGCGTCCCATGAATTCAGATCAAAAGAGGAACTGTGAACACTTTTGGAGAAAGGTATTGCAGCATGAAAGAGAGCTTTGTTTTGGAAAGTGTGTGAATGTGTGTGTCTGTGTGTGTTCTGCTGAACACAGCAGCATCCTTCCGGCCGGAAGCTGTAGCCCAAGTACATCAGCAAGTCAATTACACCGGTTAAGGGACTTTCTCAGAGATTAGTGTGTGTGTGTGTGTGTGTGAGTGAGGGAGAGAGAAAGAGTGTGTGTGTGTGTGTGTGTGAATGAATACCAGTGTAAATGTCTGACTCATGCTCAAGACCATACTGTATCCTAAATACAATTCTTTACACATATGAGTAGCTAACAAATAACATGAATATGAACTTTTCATCATTGTTGGTTGCAACCTAGGCTCATTGGAAATACGTGTCTCTACATACATTTCTGCAAAACTGAAAAAAACGTACCTATATGTACGATTCCCTGCAGTTTCCAGTTGAAATGAACACTAGAGGCAGTAAAACTCTGACAACTTTTATTCCTTTTCACACGAAGTATGACTTACAGGAACAGTTTTGATTATTTTCTCACAGTTACTTGCAGAATGGTATGTTATGACTTCTAAACAATTTTAACATCCTGCACGATTTGAAAACTGATACTTTTGAACGTTGTCGTCACATATACAGCTTCATATGTATGAGTTTACTACCTCAGTAAGTTTACTCGGTAGCTCACGTGATACAGCGTTGCATTCAGGTGAAGAAGAGCTCCGATACGAATCCCGTCAAACTACAGTTCAACAAAACAGCTCAAATCTGCATAAGGAAGTTAAAATAGCATGGCTGCATCAGCGAATACCTTTTTATATTACTTTTGCATTTGTTAACACTTTCGGGTAGGTTTAGGTTTGGGTTTGGTGTAGGGGATACTTCCAACTTCCTAGAGCTTAATCTTTAGCGACACTCACCGGATATTTGAATTATGTGGCAAAACGTACCTCAAGCAGCATAATTGAGACTTTAAATATTATATTTATATAAGTGTCTGTCATAAAAAAAAGTTTCATAAAAAACAAATTCATGTTAAATTTTACAGTTACAACTGCTTGTGAAAATTTACAAATATACACTGAAGAAAATAGGAAAACAGAATGTAATTTGCTCAATCATACTATGGGATCTGCAAAATTGTGTTTCTCTTCTAAACTCATTTTCTTTCTTTCAATTTATGTAATTCTCTAAAATGTACATTCTGCTAAATTAAATTATGTAGGGCAATATATTTTCAACAACATTTTTGTGGTTGACATTGCTTGTTCATGAGACTTATTGGAGAAGAGTACAAATGAAGACTTCAGATGTAAAAACCTTGCAAAATGTTCATCTGAGTTTCTTCTTTTTCTTTTAAATGTGCATTTTTATTAGGCTCCTATGTTTAGGTTCAGTAATTTCACTTTAATGGCAAAGAAAAGGTTATTAGTCAGTTATTGAATGCCTTATTTTCAAAAATGTCCAATGATATTTTCATAGAAGCCTAATAAAAATACTAATTTTAAATCTCAGATGGACTTAGAAGTTTTTGCATCTGAAGTCTTCAAATGTTGAAATTAAGTATTATTTCAGTGATATGATACAAAAATATGTGAAACTGAATAAATTAATCCTGCCAGGGAACCATTTAAATACATTTTGAAATGACATAATTGTCACTTAAAACATACTATATAGACTATTTCATGGTCATTTTATGGTGTTTTTGGATCTTGGCGGACACTGGTTATCTATATATTTTGATTGTAAGGACACAAGCAAAATAATGTAAATAAGCTGGTATTGGAACAACATAAGGGTGAGTAAATGATGACAGAATATTCATTTTTATTAACTATCTGAGCTATTCCTTTAAATAGGCCCATAGTGCGTTATGAAAACAGTGTATAATGATTCAGAATCATGTTGTTTAAACAGTTTCAGAAGTATTTTCCCTTACCAAAATTAACCATGGTTTTATTATAGTAAAAGTGTCGTAAACATTTTTTTGGCATATTGATTACCAGTTGTATAACCACAGTTTTACTACTAATAAGGTAAATTTGTGTTTACCATGGTTTTTCATAGTACCCTTTTTTATAGTAAAACCATGGTTAATTTTTGTAAAGGTTAAAGGTAACAGATGCAAAATTCCATCTCCATATTTTCAATGTTATGTTCCGTCAGCGCATACTTCAATTCCCTTGGCTTTGTTCGCTGCATCATGCTTCATAATTCTCCGAACACATGCATATTTCCTTTAGCATCTCTCAGAGAATGCAGGCACGGCAACAGAAGTTTCGGCATGCCTTGGGAATAAAGACGAACAAAAGCCAGATGTGAGTATGTTTACTCGGCCCATAGTTTCTGTCGACAGCACTGTACACAACTCCCTCCCTCCTCACGCCCACATTTTTCCATACTCATCAGACTCTTTCTGTCCTTCCTGCATTAAGAAGGTTACATTAGAAGCGTGGGCCACTCGCACGATGGTGACAGCGGGGTCACTGACAGGGTCGACTGTAAAAGAAGGAAATACATCTAGTTAGAGGTGTGAAGCATTTACACGTGCATCCTGTGAGATCACAGGCATTTCATACTGATTTATGAATGGAGAAGGTCCATAACACTTACCTTAGAGCATGGCTTTACAATCTTAATAAAATTGCAGGGGAGAATGGCATACATAAATAGAATATCCATAGTTATAATCTTTCTGATGCACAGCAACAAAGGCCATGAAAAAATTAGAGGCTCATATGTCATTTACGTGAAAACTTAAATAGCATTATATAAAATATAGTTAAATATATTTTGTGCTTTTATATGAGTGAAAATTGTCAAAATGTGCCTATACCCCCAGGCCATCCAAGGTGTAGTGGAGCTTATTTCTTCATCACATCTGAAGAAATTTTGCATTACATCACTTGCTCACCAATGGATCCTCTGCAGTGAATGGGTGCCGTCAGAATGAGAGTCAAAACAGCTGATAAAAACATCACAATACTCCACAAGTAATCCATACCACTCCAGTCCATCAATTAACATCTTGTGAAGCGAAAAGCTGTGTGATTGTAAGAAACAAATTTACCGACATATTTGTTTGAAACTCTTTTGGACTGTTTTCACTTCTAAATGGTGCTTGATTTCAAGACTTTTGACTTTTTCTTTGGAGAAAGCAATTTTATGGATAGAGGAAGTTAAGTGTGAAGCTGAAAATGTATTGATGGATATATCTGATAGATTTGATAAACTCATATATATTTTGGATGGCCTGAGGGTGAGTAAATTTTGGGATCAACTATTCCTTTGATAATACATTCAAAGTTAATATATTTTAAATATTAAATTTTAATACATTTCAGTTCAGTACATTTTATGTACTAAATTGCAACTTCATTATTACAAATGTGTCATTACTAATATACTGTAAATTATAATTTATAAATACATGACATCCAAGTTTCAATAGAAATTACATTAGTATATATTTTAGATATATGCTTTTCAGTACATTCTGCAACCCATTTCAAAGACAATAAGTAATTAACATATAAGATGTACTTAAGTCCAAAAGTCTGAAAATATTACATTCAGTTCAAACTTAAGAATATTCTAAGTTTGTTATTTCCTTAATAAATACTCTTTTATTTGCGAAAGTGTACTTCTTTTTCATGAAGGCAGAAGCCTACCAGAAGCTGCTCTTTAAAATTAAAAAGATATTGTGCTCTACCATGCAGTGCAGCTCAACACATGCTTTTCTCCAACATTTGATCATTTGATTAATTACTGCTACCATCATGAACAGAAAATGTATTCATATTTCCTTTCTAAATGAAATTGTTTACTGCCTGCTTTCTGTGTTACGCAGGCCTGACATCTGTGAATGAAGCAAAATCTATAATAAACCCCAAAATGATGAAGAAATGTGCAAAACATTTATATTTAGAAGCATATTTCCCCATGCAGTTTGAAACAAGGAAAATAAAATGGTTTGTCAGCAAATAAAGTTTGATTTAGGCCTAATGAATGGTTTGAATCACAAACATGTTTTGAATGATCACAGATCAAAGTGAGCATGACAAAAAATGAATAAAAAAACACCTCTTCGATGAACTCGATGACAGCTTGCAATTTTAACCTCTATACTTAAAGTCAATCAGATTTTCCTCTTAATTTGCAAAAGACGTATCATTAAAATATGTTTTTGATACCATATATTGACAGCCACAATGTTAAAATAAATAAATAAATAGATAGATAAATAAATAAATAAATTAGACTACTACTACTACTACTACTACTACTACTATTATTATTATTATTATTATTATTATAAATAATGTATGAATAATAATAATAAATTTAAAAAATAATTCAGAACACTTAATTAAGTTGAATGGTTCTGTTTTCTTTAGTTTGGGATTTTAAACTAACACGAAGCGACTCAATCAATAAAATAAAAGTTCAAGTAAATATTTCAGTTGACTATGTGTCTTTCAACACATAGATATATGCTTCAGCCCGTCTTACTTGCAAAGTTCCATTTTAGGAACAGTTAAAAAGTTGGAGACGGGTCAAGTGGAAAAATGACGTATTATAAAAATAACCTGTGTCAAAAAATATCATTTCAAATGAAATGCAGAGACGAGACCATTTTAGCTGTTTATGTGCTTATTTGGTGTGTAATGCCTCCAAGCTGTAGAGACCTATTGCAAGCAGTTGTATTCCACACCAGTAAACCATCTGCATTCACACACCCTTTGCCAAGGACAGCAATCCGAACAAGCAAAGGAGAATAATAGAAAGTATGGTACACATTTATCAAAGTTAAAACGGCACCCACTAGTTCTTCAGTTCTTACTGTGTATATCAATTTTACTATAGTAAGTGTTAAATTGGAATTATTCTGTATATAGATGCCTCCTCTTTACATTTGAGCCCCTGTCTCCCTTTATATATATATATATATTATTTTATTATTATTATTTAATTTTGACATTAACTGCTCCAAGACACAAGGGTAGAGGATCCAAATGCAGTGTATTAAATGAAGGGTAATCCACAAACAGAGTCCAAAAACAGGCAAAGGTCATACACAGGTGATCAGTCCAAACAATAACAACAGGGCAAAAACCGACAAAGGGTTAATCCAAAAGAGAGGCAGAGTAACAGGACCAAGAACCAGGACACGGAAGAAACATGGAAAAAGGCTTAAAATTGCAGCAATGACACACAAGACTTCACAAAGAATGACAAACTGAACCAGACTTATATAGGGTGAGCAGACAGGGTAAATGAGACACAGGTGCAAACAGTGAGTGCTAATGAGTCCGGGCAAAGGATTATGGGAAATTAAGTCTTTGATGGCGTGGTAGAAGTCTGGGATGGAGTGCCCTCTAACGAAGCTCACGGGCACTCCAGCTAGAGATCGTGACAGAGCCCCCCCACCAAGGAGCAGGTTCCAGATGCTCCAAACAGAATAGACTAAAGTCCAGGAGATAGGTGGAGCGAAGGCGGTACAGGGGAAGGGATGAAGGGCCAGGTCTATGTGGAAGTGGAGGGAGAGGGGACTGAGACAGAGCCAGCTGAGCAGGGTGCCAAGGTGGAGCAGAGAGCCAAGGCGGAGCCGGCAGAGCAGAAGACCACCACGGCGGAACAGATGGATCCAAAGATTCTCACAGTGGAGCAGACAACCACCAGGGCGGAGCTGAAGACCACCATGGCACCATGCCACCATGGCACCATGCCACCCACCGTGTTGGGGAGCAGATCTAACTTTGACAGAAAGCACAGAGAGGTTAACAACGGCCTCTGCAGCCATAACAGGATAGGCAGGAAGTTCACAGATGGCTTCTATGGCTGGGTCAAGACAGGACAGGACAGGACGAGAGTTCAGGGACAGCCCTTTTGGCTGTGACAGGACACACTAAGGGTTCAGAAACGGCCTTCCTAGCCATAACAGGACAGAAAAGAGCTCAGAAACAGCCTCTTTGGACGTGACAGGGTAATCAGAGATCTCGGGATAGGCCCTATTGGCCATAGCAGGGCAAACAGAGAGTTCAGGAAAGGCCTCCCTTGCCAGGACAGGACAGTCACAGAGTTCAGAATCATCCTTCCTAGTCGGAACAGGACAGACTGAGGGTCCACAGACGGCCTCCATTGCCATGACAGGACAGGCAGAGAGTTCATATGCAGTCCCCTTATTCATGACAGGACAGTCAGGGAGTTCGGGATATGCTTTATTGGCCATGGCAGGCCAAAAAGAAATTTCGGGAGAGGCCTCTTTGGCCGGGACAATGCGAACAGAGAGTTCAGGAAAGGCCTCCTTGAATGGGACAGGACATTGAGTGAATACTTTTTGTTATCAACAGTTTTTTATTTTATTTTTTTCACACATAACACAACATAACATCCAAAATATAACAAAACAAAACAACAGACACATACTCAACATCTCAAGGTCCAATCACAAGGGAGGGAGAGAGGGAAGGACAATAAAAAAACACAAAAGTCACTCCTTTATATAATCACGTATATCCATCAAAAAACACTGCCAAGCATCAATGGTCGAGGGCCTGACCCCACCAACTCGCGCCGTTGTACATTCACACGTCACTATTTGCAGGAGGCTACGGATCCAATATGTTTTTCTACACATGTGTGGTGTAAACCAGTTCTGGATTATTGTCTTCTTCGCAGCTGTAAAACCAGCAAACAGCATTCTCTTTTGCATTGAATTAATACAGAGACCAGAATCATCATTAAGAAGACACAAACTTGCGTTAACAGACCAATCAATTCGCAGTAATGCTGACAAAACCAGGTTTACATGTGTCCATAGACTGATGACGACAGGACATTCGCAAAACATATGCAGAAAAGTGCCTGATGATGTAGTGTTACATATATGGCAGTTCAAATTTGACTGTAGTTTCATTTTAAATCCTTTGTAAGGAGTTATGTATGCTCTATGAATGACTTTGAAGTGAATAAGACGATGAGCCAGATTTGTAGATGACATTGAGTGAATACTGAGGTGGTCTATGTGACTATGACAGGAGGGACTGGGAGTTCATGATTGGCTTCTAAGGTCGAGACAAATTTGACAGGGTATTCCCTGATGGTCTCCATGACCTCGTCAGGACAGACAAAGAGTTCATAAATGGACTCTTCTATCTTTAAGGGAGCTGAAGCGAATACCCCCGCCACTGCTGGAGGTTCTGCAGCAGACGCCACCGCCTGTGGAGGTTCTGCAGCGGACGCCGCCACCTCTGGGCTTGGCAGGCTTGACGTAAGCAGGCTCTGATCAAATGATGAATGATGATCAAATGATGGAGTAGAGCATTTTAACTGGGCCCATATCCAGTCATCTGGTGAATTTTAAAGAGTCAGTTCAGGTTCCTGGATCACAGTGGTGGAATGATGCTGTGCAAACTACAATATTAAGTTTGAAAACCCATTACAATTATGTTGACTAAGATGGTTGATTTTTACGTTTTGGTTAAAATTCTTTCTTAATTTTATTTCTACCAGAGTTGGCAGAGAGTAAAAGAGAGGGGGGAGTGGGATGGGAACATGAACCAGGCTGAACTTGAGCCTGGATCACCATGATCCAGAATCATAATCCTCTCAGCTTTAAAGAGCATTTTAAGTGTCAGACAACAAAACTGCAGCGTGATTATTTTAAACAGAATCTTATCGTTCGTTGATGTGGACGCAAATATGGTTATCAATATAGTTATCTTGGTCACACTTTATTTTAAGGTCCAATTCTCACGATTAACAAAGCATTAACTACTTTTGCCTCAATAAACTCCTAATTGTCTGCTTACTAATAGTCAGTAAGATAGTTGTTAAGTTTAGGTATTGGGTAGGGTTAGGGATGTAGAATATGTTCATGCAGAATATGTGCTTTATATGTACTAATAAACATATAATATCCCCCCCCCCCCTCTGGTCTATGCATCCCTGCTTCTGCTGAATTATTTTTATCCCCGGTGGGGATAAAATGATTCGTGAAACGCACTATGAAGTCCCATTCTGAATCAAATGATTCGTGAAACGCACTATGAAGTCCCGTTCTGAATCAAATGATTCGCAAAACGCACTATGAAGTCCCGTTCTGAATCAAATGATTCGCGATACGCGATCCGATTGGAGCGCTTCGAAACAGTGAATCATTTTGCAACGCAATGGTTTAACTGACTCAGAGTTTCAAAAAGCTCCATAGATAATGTACTTTGTTCGCTTTCTCTATATAATTTATTCATTGTTTGAATCACCGGGAAAATTAAATCATTACAATTAATAGGCCCAACTTACAATGTTTTTATTAAATTGTGATCACGTTGATTTCCGTCGTATTAAAAACATTTCATGACGTGACACCCAATTACTTCAATAGGGTCTGGCTGCAGACATGCACTTGCATTTTCAGACTTTCACTCTTAGGCACTCTCAGACACCTGCACGTCCGCAAGTGACGTCACTTGCAGTCTTTTTATTTTTTATTTTATTGTATTTATTAAAGGGGTCATATGATGCTTTTTTAAAGATCATTATTTTGTGTATTTGGTGTAACAGAATATGTTGGCATGCTTTAATGTTCAAAAAACACATAATTTTTCAAATACTGTACATTATTGTAGGTCCTCTATGCCCCGCCTCTCTCAAACGCGTCGTTTTCTACAAAGACCCTCCTTCCGACAAGCACAGTCTGCTCTGATTGGCCAGCTGACACAGTGCATTGTGATTGGCCGAACACCACAAGCACTCGTCAGAAATGTAACGCCCCTTTCCATAATCACGAGCTTCATCTATCAAAATAAATGTAAAGACAGTTAATAATGTCCTTAGTTGTACCATCAGTTCAAGCTCGAAAGGGGAACAGAGTCGCGTGACAGACAGTGATAAAGCTTGTGTGTGTTTGCACACAAGCCGCGATTAAGAAAGCAAACTCCACTGTGATGTGACCCTGTCTCTCTCCCTCTCTCTCTCACACACACATGCGCACACACACATACACACACACACGATGCGCAAAACTCCGCATTTGAGCAGTCAATAGCAAATATTTAAACTAATAACAAAACATACTTACAGTAGCTGATTCAGAAGCGCCAGATTGTCATAGCAAAGTCAGAATTACCTCCTCTCCTAGGTTCACGAAATGGTCGTCCATAAAATGTGTTGCTGTACTGTTGTAAATAATTTTTATGATTCCTAAATGCATCTACTTTCAGAAGGCCAAATAAAGTGCTTTTGCTTTCAACTAGAAACACACAGCGTCTCCCTGTCATGGCTGCATCAACACTACTGCGGTTACTGAAACCACGCCTTCTTTCTTTGCGTGAACATTTGGGCGGCATTACGCAAATATTTCCACATGGTTACGTAGACATGTGGGGCTTGTTTGAATGAGCCGTCTTAGGGGGGCGTGGCAGAGTCTTAACTTTGATAAAGAATATCTCTTTGGTTTTGAGACTTTAGTCTTTGCAACTTCAGGGATCTTATCTATGCACAATCAGCTTGTAACACCCCAAAGAGAAAGGAAAACTTGAAATCACACATCATATGACCCCTTTAATAATTTTTAAATTGAATCTCTCAACATTTTACACAAGTAGCCATGTGATGAAGACAAGAAAAAAAGAAACTAAATTACAATGTCAATTGCAATCGCCGCTTGCACTTTTCGCTACCTGCGACGTCACTTGCAATCCACACAAGCCGTGCGTGTTGCCAATGGAGACAAGACGCTGTGGTGGTTAAACGATTAAAACTAATTTAATATAAACATACAGGGTCCTGCAAGTCATCTGTAAGAGAAAAAGGCAAGATCCGCAAATCCGCGGTCACAGAACAGCAGAATATGAACGCAATGTGCAAAGTCTCTCGTTAAGCGCTATTAAACCTCCAGTAGAAAACCATAAACTCTTATTATGGCTGATAGTGCTATTAAAAGATCAAATTAGATATATAGTTTATTAATTTAACGTACTACAAGGCAAGCATATGTCCGTGAACACAACGAGCAAACTTTCACTTTTCCTCCCGTACAGCAAAACGCTTAATGTGGCATAATAACGGACTAAAATGATAAAGACCAAATTCAGTAGGCTATTTCTTATTGTTGATGCAAACTATACAGACCATATGAACGCGCATTAAGAAATGCATTAAATGATATTAAAGGACCAATTCCGTTCAGGCAAGCAGATGAGCCCAGAACGCAATGTTAATTTGCACATTAAACGTTTCCCTCCCGTAGAAAATCATTATAAATAAAACATTAATGTAGCTTAATGGACAAAGACAATGATACAAAAGGGCTGTAGACATTTTATTCTAAATGGGAAAACGTGAAACTTTGCGCGTTGCATTTATTCTGGGCTCACCTGCTTATCTGTACATATTAATTAGGCTATGTTTTAATAATGGAGAGGATCATATTGAGTTTGGTCTTTATAATCTTAGTCCGTTATGCCACATTAGGCCTATGCCACGTTTTGCGGTATGGGAGGAAAACACTATATACATATACATTTTATTAATAAATTGTCTTGTCTCCATTGGCAACATGCATGGTTTTGTGGATTGCAAGTGACGTCACACACAGGTAGCGAAAAGTGCAAGAGGCGATGGCAAGTGACATTGTAATTTAGTTTCTTTTTTCTTGTATTCACCACCTGGCTACTTGTGTAAAATGTTGAGAGATTCAATTAAAAAAAAAAATTAATAAATTAAATAAAAAAAAATAAAAAAAAGACTGCAAGTGACGTCACTTGCGGAAGTGCAGGTGTCTGAGAGTGCAAGTCTGAAAATGCAAGTGCATGTCTGCAGCCAGACCCTTCTCATTTAATTGCCTAAGACGGATTCATGATGTGCATTGTTAACAGATTACACTAACTAACATTAGGTTAGGCTATAACCTTACCCTGGAGAGAAAAATGTTTTCTAAAGCATCCCCCCTCTGCTTTTTTCACAAATCGCACCCTGCATATATACTGTATATATGCATATATACTGTATATATGTATATATATGTATGTATATATATGTATTTATATGTGTATCCATAATCCATAATAACGCTTCCACCAGTGAAAAAATTCCATCCCCTGTTGTCCTCTCACATCAAAATGTGTTTTGGACTGTTTTTGCTTGTAAATAGTTCTTGATCGGTGCATATTTCTCTCCTGATTCAGATGAGATTACTTTTTCACTGGAGGAAGCAATATTATGGATTTGGACTTGTAGTTTAACCAAAAGCAGCGCTTTGAAGTTGAATTTATTTCTTACAAACAGAAGCTTTTGACCTCACAAGCTATTAACTGATGGACTGGAGTGGTGTGGATTACTTGTGGATTATTGTGATATTTTTATCAGCTGTTTGGACAAGTGATGCTAAAGTTCTGATGAAGAAATAAACTAATCTACATTTTGGCTGAAATATTTGTGATTTTTATTTTCTGTCACATAGAAATAGCATTGTGTGGGGATTTGACATACACACCAATAGCTAAACCTGCTCATAGCTAATACAAGTGCTTGAAAAAATAATATCCATTCCTCATTACTCTATTCATGTTTCATCTTTTTTCCAGACTTGATGGAACAGGATAGATTTATGACTAGAGTGTAAAAGTCCAATCTATGTGGTTTAGTAGAGCAGTGTCCTTAACCATTAGGAGAATTTTTGAACATTTTGTTCCTTACTAATTATGTAGCAATAAACCTCCTATAAATAAATCAGACATCAACCCACACTCAACATTATCAGTAACATTAGAAACAGCTGTCATCTTTCTTGCATGTTCTCATTCCGTCTATCTCTTCATCTTTATCTCTAGCTAAAACACACGTTACTATAAAACCAGATCAACAAAAGACACAGTACACCTGCAAACACACTACAAAACATGCCAACAATATAGTATCGTTTAACTAAGCTTGACTGCCGTTAGTGTATGACGGAATGGAGAAAATTTGTCAAAAGGAGCGAGTCATTATTGATCTATATGGGAAAAGGAGAAAAACAGTTTGGAGCTGAATAAAAGGAGGGTTGCTGTTAAGTGAACAAAACTGCAAATGGAAACTTTAATAGGCACTTTGAATAGAAAAAACAGGAATCTTTGCAAAGCACTTTCAGTGGTATGACTCAGAGTTAGTGGCACCGTGACACACCCAAACCTATTTGATGTTCAGTCGCCATTAAGTTTAACTTTGGGGGGTTTGAAATAAGCATGGAGTCAACAAAACTGGAGTGGGGGCCCGGAGAAAGAACAAAAACACACTCATGTTTTATAGGAGTGCTCTTTAGTTTTATATTAGAAGACAAAATACCTATAAAGGCACACAGGTACAGTCATTTACTCACCCTCATGTCATTCCAAACTAGTATCCCCTCTTTTTTTCTGTGAAACACAAAAGAAGATATTTAGAAACATAGATAGTCAATGGGGTCCAAAATCAGTGCAAATATCCTAACTTTCTATGCAAACGAGGTTTATTACTCACTAAAGTCAGTGCTATTTGCCCTGTATTTAACGTGTTTTGGTGTTTGTATATTTTTAGTGATCATGGCAGCAGTAATTCACTCAATGATGATCAAATGATGGAGTAGAGCATTTTAACTGGGCACATATCCAGTCATCTGGTGTAGATGAGGACACTTTCTGCATTTTAAAGAGTCAGTTCAGGTTCCTGGATCACAGTGGTGGAATGATGCTGTGCAAACTACAATATTAAGTTTGAAAACCCATTACAATTATGATGATTAAGATGGTTGATTTTTACATTTTGGTTAAAATTCTTTCTTAATTTTATTTCTACCAGAATTGGCAGAGAGGAAAAGAGAGGGGGGAGTGGGATGGGAACATGAACCAGGCTGAACTTGAGCCTGGATCACCATTAGTCAACAGCTCTTAAACTGTATGCCTGTATTAATTACTGTATTAATTGAAGTAGTCACATACATTTATATTTGTGAGAATAGGCCCTCAAATAAAGATCATTTAAAGACATTAAGTTATTGGAAGAGACAAGAAATCATTAAATAGGCATTGCATATAGTGGATTTAGATAACGTTCATATGTTGAACAGGTGGCATGATTAAATAGTTTGGTTATATTTTTAATTATTAGATTTTCTTTAAAACACTAGAAACTCTTAAAAAGATTCCATCCATCTATCCATCTATCATAGTTTAATTTCATTTTTTTTTTTTTGCAGAAATGCCATAAAACAACCATTTTTGGTTCCCAATAGAACCTTTCAGTAAACAGTATGTTTGTTTGTTTGTTTAACATTTAATTTAATTAGTGTGAAGAACGTTTTAAAATTCTAAAGAATTGTGGAATGGAAAAATTCCATGGATGTTAAAAGTTCTTTGTGGAATTATAGATGCCAATAAAGAATGTTTATTTTTAATAATGTAAATTAATGGTAAATTCCCTAGTGCAAAATAAATACATTAGAAAATACATTTGAAATACATGTATTTCATTCTAAGGATACAACAAATACATTTACATATTTATGTAGGCCTACTTAATAAAAAATACCCTGCAATTGTAGTTTAGTATACTAAAGGATGCAACAAATAAATGTACATATTTATGTACTTAATAAAAAAATCCCTGCAACTGTACTTTAGTATACTAAACTGGTATACTTAAAGTCTGTTAAATTGGAACAACTAATTTTGTACTTAATGCACTTTAATTGCGCCTAAGTAGTGCTGAATTCCAACTAAAGATATATTAAAGTACATTTGATTATGCTAAATTGGAACTAACTGCAAGTATACACTTCAAATATCTTGCATATAAAGACTGATATTTTTCAAAGATCATACAATCCTCATCAATAGTGATGTTAAAACACATTTTAGGCTTAATATTAAGAAATGTGTATTGTGCACAAGTAGTACTCCAAATACATTTTAATTATACTTTTTATATCAGTAAGTCTCGCACGATATGTCAGTAAAATATTGACAGATTTGAACTATACCAAGTATGAAATAAATGTTTTCAAATATATTATTTTTTTACTAGGGTTGACAGCCCTATATAACATAAATTGCTAAATGTGCATATTAGTATCACTATTACTTCAAATGTGAACATTCTTTTGGCAACTCAAGCAAATGTTGAATACAGATTATCTATTAGCATTGTTGCACTGCCTAACATTTCATCTGGCTGTCACGGTGCACACACGAGGGAGGAACAGGAACACGGAGACGAGGACATAAACTCAAATAATAGTCTTTAATGAGACATCCAAACAAGGCAGGGCATGACAAGGCATGACTGACATGGACAGAAACACCGGGGAGTAACGAGTAGACCAGACCAAATCTAACTGAACAGGCATGAACTAATATACACAGGTTAATTACAGATAACGAGACAAACACGGCTGGACAAGAATAAACTCATAATGACATCAGACGAGGACAGGAAACAAACCAAATATGGACACAAGAGGCGGGAACACATGACACACACAACAGAGGACTGACATTGGCATTAAAAATTGAACTGTATTTTATGGAAACAGTTGCATTTGTTTTTGTATTGAGTTATCAACATTAGCCAAACAGAGTCCATTTGTGTATCTGGACTGTCCTGCCAATCAGTTGATGCTGATCCAGAGAAATGGAGGCTTGCTCAATTCAGTGAGGACCAATTTAAAACATGGGAATAAAGAGAATCTGTTTGCAGCCAGCTCATTTAAAATGGATTTAACAGTAACTATTAGTTAGCCTTGCTGTCGCAATAATGGGTCAGAAATCTAAGTCTTGACTTCTGGCACCTTTGCTGTCAATTACAAACACCTACTCAGAATCACATTATAATGTACTGGCACAGCTCCAGTGTCACACCTTACATTATTTTCAATCAGTCAGGGTTAGCTTATTATGTATTTTCTGCAAATAATGTCTCCCAGTGATTTGTAAACTCAGTTATGATTGCTGTATGTACTGGATTGTCCATTTTGATCACAATTTCACAGTCAATTCGAGACCCAAATTGCAAGTGTTTTAGGCAGGCGAAGCAAGCAAATTGATTGATTTTCTTGAGCCTGGACCAATAAAATGTAATAGTTAAGCTTTTACAACATGTATGATATGTGATCCATGTTAGCTGCCCATAAATTATTTGAGAGGACAGTTTAATATTCTCTCATAAAGACGATATAAAACGGGCCACCCACCACACAGTCAGGCCCATCTAACACTTTGCCTGGGTTAGTCTGGCACAGATCCTGACTCATAGTACCGTGGCTAGATTTAAATATAACTGAAAATTGTTGTTCTAATATGTTACAAAGCATGAGCTCAGAGTGCATGTGCAGCAATGTACTTTCTCTCTCCCGCGAGCCTGTACAGATAGTCTTCACAGCCCCTTCCTGCCCAAGACAAGCTGGTGTTTACAAGGTAATAATGTTGATCATGGAAAATCAGTGTGCTCCCCCACACTTCCATCTCTAGCGGAGCAATCTCTCCCTCACCTTGCCTTTTCCACATAAAACTCTGCAGCTCCTACGCACAGCCACACCACTATAGGTGCCACTATAAAAAAAAAAAAAAACAGTGATTCATTCCACCACCAAGACACCCAATCCCAAAAGCATTTGGAGTAATTGCTATAGGACTGCAACATATTTACTTTATAACATGTTAAAAAAGACATGCATTCTGGATGTTGCGATAAGACAATAAATATGTTCATGTTATGATCGAAAATTGACAAATGGCCAGTATTAAAATGCAACACTATTTTGTCTACAACATAGGACACCACAAATTAATATCAGTGCACATTTAGATATTGCAACATCATAATATTCATTATGAAAAAATAACTATAAATTTTATAATGATTTGATAAAGATTACTAAGATTATTAAATCAAATTAAATGTTTTTACTTTTTTTTTTAAAGATTAGTTCTTTCCCGTCACCGTTTATCATCAGTGATCAGCGATCGGTTTTACACAAAATTTGAATGGCCCCCAGATTATTTAGTTTCATGAATATCTGAACATGCATGCAACATATGTCAAAAGAAAAAAAAACAGAGCCTCTGCTTTTAAACAAAACAAAACAGTTTTATTCTACAGCTTCATGCATTTCTTTTTTCTTTTCTTTTTTTTAATCAACATTTGAATGTGGGTAAAAATAAAAAGCTGAGAAAAACATGTTTTTGTAAAAGACTCCCAAACCACTTCCTGGGTCGACATTTCAGTTGATAACGTTAGGCTTTTTTGGTTTATATGCTGTTTGATGATTGAGCATGCACTATTAAATATCCAACCAAAAATGTAGCTATTTTACAAGCTTCTAATTTAATAAGAATTTATGCAAAAATATTTATACAAATTAATTCCTACAGTATTTATACAAAAATTTGTACAAAACATTCTATTTTCCAAAAAGGTTACACTTTATTCTGATAGTCCACTTTAGAAATTCTACTAACCATAAATAACTTTGCAACTACATGCCAACTAACTCTCAGAGTAGACTGTTAGGGTAGGTTTAGGGTTAATTCAAGTTCAATTCAAGTTTATTTGTATAGCGCTTTTTACGATACAATCGTTGCAAAGCGCTTTACAGGAAATTAAGTTTCTACAATATATTTATACATTGTAGAAACTTAATAAATTAACTTATGGCAAAATTTGTTAATTCTGCATGTTGTTGGGGGATCAGAGGTTGGCATCCTCTGAGGTCCTCCGAGGGGTCGGCATCATCTCTTCTCAGGTGTTTGGTCATCTCAGATCATTTAAGGGCTGGATCCAGACTGAACCTTGTGTAATTCCTAGTTACCATGGGATGTTAATCCCGTGGCAGAAACAGAGAAACAAAGAGACATAATTAGCGTAGCTGTTGTTCCATTCTAGCAAAAATTATTTGTTCAACCCAAGCTAAAGAATAATAATGTGCGTTTGATCAGATATAACTGCAGTACAAGATTATGAGATGCATTATATGAATGCATTATGTGAATGCTTGGCTAAAGAGATGTGTCTTTAATCTAGATTTAAACAGAGAGAGTGTGTCTGAACCCCAAACGTTATCAGGAAGGCTATTCCAGAGTTTGGGAGCCAAATATGAAAAAGCTCTACCTCCTTTAGTGGACTTTGCTATTCTAGGTACTACCAAGAGTCCAGAGTTTTGCGACCTTAGGGAGCGTGATGGATTGTAGCGAGATAGAAGACTAGTTAGGTACGCAGGAGCTAAACCATTTAGGGCCTTATAGGTAAGTAATAATATTTTGTAACTGATACGGTACTTAATAGGTAGCCAGTGCAGAGACTGTAAAATTGGGGTAATATGATCATTTTTTCTTGCCCTGTTAAGGACTCTAGCCGCTGCATTTTGGACTACCTGTAGCTTGTTTATTGAAGATGCAGGACAACCACCTAGCAGTGCATTACAATAGTCCAGTCTAGAGGTCATGAATGCATGAACTAGCTTTTCTGCATCAGAAACAGGTAACATGTTCCGTAGCTTGGCAATGTTTCTAAGATGGAAGAATGCTGTTTTTGTAACATTGGAAATATGTTTTTCAAAAGACAAGTTGCTGTCTAATATAACACCCAGATTTTTGACTGTGGAGGAAGTAACAGGTTCATCCGTCTAGTTGCAAATTGTAATCCAAGAGATTCTGTGTACTCTTATTTGGTCCAATAAGTAATATCTCTGTCTTATCTGAATTTAATAGGAGAAAATTATTGGTCATCCAATCTTTTACATTTTTAACACACTCAGTTAACTTAGATAATTTAGAAGTTTCGTCTGGTCTTGTTGAGATATATAGTTGAGTATCATCAGCATAGCAATGGAAACTAATCCCGTATTTTCTAATAATATTAAGTAAGTTGAGTAAGTTGACATATGCTTGCAAGGTTTCTTATAGTCAGTATGTTGTATGCTGTGTGACCATCAAAATAAAGTGTTAGACGATATTAAGCAGACAGTCCACTACTCCAATAACTGCTAGTTGACATGTAGTTGCAAAGTTACTTACTGTTAGCAGAATGTCTAAAGTGAACTATTACAATAAAGTGTTACAAAACACACAAAATAGATTGTAATAATTCATACAAATTCACATCCAATATTGACTACCAATAAATCTCTAATATTGGCCAATAACCAGTCCAGCTTTGATCTATTGCACACCACATTTGCGCACTATATTTCAAATCATGAAGAAGAGTGATTCCACATTTTAAGGGCCATTTCAGGTGCTTAGATTTTAGTGGTGTAATGATGCTACACAATTCCAGTATAGCATGAACACTTTGCATTGTTACTAGATTTGCATATTTCCTTTGATGAATCTTTAAAACAATGCAGTAAGCGTATGCAAATAAACACTTAATGAATTCTCCCAGAAGTATCTGGACAGAAAGATTCCTGCAGCAGAGCATTTTGGCTCATTCTGGTTTGGATTTAAGGAAGGCTCATTTAATATGCTTTCAAAGTTTTGGAGAGTCTTGTTGTAAGGACAGAAGCAAATTGCCTTCATTAAGTGCAGTACTTGAGGTTGTTTAATTTGTAATCCAGACATCATTCCTCACATAGCTTCATTTTTAGAGGCATATGATTTTATAACACTGCTTCTCATTCTCCTAACTCAGGGAAACTATATTAGACGAGTGCTGTATGTGACATGCAGGTCCACTCTCAGTCTGAGAATCTGGCCTAAATGACAAAGCAAACATAGTTTTTCTTGCCATTTTCCCCTTTAAATGGGAATCCTTTCCATTTATTTTAAGCTACAAAACACTCATTTTGATCATGACCATTGGGGTAGGCCATAGCATAAAGGAACTGAAAGGATTCATCGACAAATTGTGGGTTATCTAAATGTTTATTTATTTATTTAAAATGTGTGTGTGTGTGTGTGTGTGTGTGAAACCTGGCATACACACGTAGTAGCACACAAGTAGTTTCAGCTACTTTTAATAGTTCAACAGACTAATATTTATAATTATGTAAGTTGTAACATAGAGCCCATTCACACTATAACTAGGCCAAGTTGTAACTTATGCATGGCAGACCCACATCTCTCTGGGACATTTTGGTGTTTTTCCCACTGGGTGGAAACACTGTGAAAAGGCTGAGCTGTCTAAGAGAGTTTCCGTTGCACCTGTAGCTGGGCTAAAAAAGTGACTCACAAAAGATCTGACTTTCCTCTGTTTGTAACAAGTCTAATGGAGTGCGTTAGTAACACACTTAGTCACCCAACGACAACAACAGTGAACACAGGAAGATGAGTGTAGGCCAGGTGTGGATCCATGATCCATCAAAAGTCACTGAAGTGTGTGGTTGATTACGTTGAGCTTGACAGAGAGATTTCTAGTGTATTTCAAATCAATATTACTGGCTTGTGTCTATATAACTGGTCGTTGCTATGTGGTTGCCAAGTAAGACTTGGAAACGTTTCTTATTGTGTGTTAAAGTCCTCATGGGAAGTTGTGAAATCACAATTGACCCTTGCCGGAGTTTGATTAACAGGTGATCTGACCAATCATAATCTGCCATTTTGTCCAACAAACAGAACAGACAGGAGAGTAGATTAACCTCGGTTGACTTGAAGTTGAAAAAATGGTGAGTATTGACATCTTTTCGTGGTTCAAAAGAAATACCATCTAATGTTCATTCGTGTTTATTTCATGCTATAACTAGTAAAGAGGAAGAGATGACCGGTTCACGTGCCGCTTGAACTGAGGTGCAACAGCGATCTGTCACGACACATTAAAGAGCCACAAAATGGTATTTATTGTTTGAATTTCTTAAAAAAACTAAAAAAATTCTAACCAAAAGTAACCTGCTCTGTCTTGTCTGTTGGCACACTGTCAGTGTCCTCTTTACTCCGTGATGTATTTTTTTACTGTGCGAGAACATGATGTGTGTTGGTGGACTTAGCAAAAGGGGAGAGGGTCTTTGCGAAGGGTGAATTACGATGTCAGGTGCATTCAAATCATTTGGTTGGAACTAGGGTGTCCCCGACTAAGGATTTTCATAGTCGAATCGAAATTTTTGAATCTTGCCGATAGTCGACTGATAGTCAAATCATATGTTTGGGGGAGGGGGCAAAATACATTACCAAGAGTCAAGTAGTCAGACATTCAACAGTCATAATTTTTGACGTTAACACACAGGGAAAATTTGTAACGGACGCCTCGCAGATACAAACGGGGTAAATAATGTTTTATGTTTTGATTAAAAGGTTAACATTAAACGTCAGCGAAACCCTAAGATGTCACAACATTTTTTACAATAGTGCTCTCATTATAACGTTATGTATATGACAGTAGTTATTAATGTTCTGCATTTCTGTTTTGAGCTGTGCACGCTGAAGATGACCAGTAGAATGAAGCATTTGATAGCAGGTTTTTAATCAATGATATTTAACTAATTTATCTCATATAGAATACGCTTCGTTATTTATACAACATAACGTTAAAGGGATAGTTCACCCAAAAATGAAAATTCTGTCATTAATTACTCACTCTGATGACGTTCCAAACCCGTGAGACCTCCGTTCATCTTCGGAACACAAATTAAGATATTTTTGATGGAATCTGACAGCTCTCAGACCCTCCATAGACAGCAAGGGTCCTTACACGATCAAGGTCCAGAAACGTAGCAAGGAGATCGGTAAAATAATCCATGTGACATCAGGGGTTCAACCGTAATTTTACGAAGCTACGCAAATACTTTTTGTGCACAAAAGAAAAAAAAAAATGACTTTATTCAAAGTTGTCTCCTCCGCATCACTCTAGTGCCATTTTGGAGAATATCTGCTGGACGGAAACTGCGTATGCTCTTCTGTGTTAGCCGCATACCAGATGCACTGTTTTCATTCAAATCAAAGCGTAAATATACGTAGAAGACGCATCCGTGCGGTGTGGCTGACACAGAAGAGTGTACGCAGTTTGCGTTCAGTGGATATTCTCCAAAATGGCACTACGCCGACGTAGAGGAGACGAACTGTTGAATAAAGTTGTTATTTTTGTTTTCTTTTCATACAAAAAGTATTCTCGTAGCTTCGTAAAATTACGGTTGAACCCTTGATGTCACATGGATTATTTGACCGATCTCTTTGCTACGTTTCTGAGCCTTGATCATGTAAGGACCCTTGCTGTCTATGGAGGGTCTGAGAGCTCTCAGAGTCCATCAAAAATATCTTAATTTGTGTTCCGAAGATGAACGGAGGTCTCACGGGTTTGAAACGACATGAGGGCAAGTAATTAATGACAGAATTTTCATTTTTGGGTGAACTAACCCTTTAATATTACGACTTGCTATCTGCACAAAACGTCCCGAATGCATGAACGTGTCTGTGCGGCTCTGAATTAACTCCTTTTGTGGACGCGTTATTCACCCAACAATGTGCAGAAACACGGCAACTAAACTTTAAAAATTCACAGCGTTTTACCATAATAGTGTTCTCATTATAACGGTATGTGTATGACAGTCACAGTCAATATGCATTGTTGTTTGTGCTGCTCGCGCTGCGCGCTGAAGAGATAATCACCGTACAATGAAGTGCTTTACTGTAGCGTAACTCAACCAAATGCATCTTATACGAGATAAATAATAGGTTACAAAGCCTACATGATATATATAAACCAGCTGAAATGTTTTGAAATCACTTGTACCCTACCTGATCGAAAAAATCCAGTCTTTCACTCTGCCTGTGTCAGTTTGAATCTTGTTACAGTTTTAAATCCTTGCCGCCACGATGCTCCTCTGTCGGTCACGGATTATGGAGAGTGAAACTTAAATCTATAGGGGTGGTTGGATTTATTCACGCATGTTAAAATATTTATTTAAAGCTTCTTTCTTTTCAGATTCTTATTTACAGCATTATCATAATAGGCGGTATATTAACTTATTGGGAGAAAACCAGTAGTTCTATGTGAAATCAGACACTGAGCACCCCCATATAGACAAAATGGCATGATCATAAAACCTCTGCGAATATTCGACTGTGAATCAGTCGAATCAGGCTCCTCCTATCGAAGCATTGAATCTTCGACTATTCGGGGTCACCCCTAGTTGGAACTAATGTATCTTTTCTACAAAAGAAACAAAAAACTGCAAGATTTTTAAACTCTAATTCTACAAAATGATGAATAAAGAATGTACCAGTTTGTTTTGCTTTACTTTTTTTAATGTATGATGCAAATTGAATTGTCATATATTCTATATTGTAATCATACAATACTACCATATCTTGCACTTACAACTTATTTTATTGTCAATTAAAATAATAGTTTCATTAACGTCAACAAATTTTGTGATCATCTGACATGTTTTCTCACTCCAGAACGCATAATTATGAGCTGGTTCTTTTTAGTGAAGCAAAAGCATTGTAATGCAATAAACATAATGCAACCATAAGGAGAAAATAAGGTGGATATTCTGATCCAAAGGAATGACTCTAATGTTTTCAAATGTACAGTAGCCGCCTTATTTTTACTGTAAGAGCGGAGCGGCCATTTGTATCTTTAATGTGCGCATCTTCTGGTGTCATTTGCTTCTAGTTATTTTGGTTGTTAAACAGTCCTTTATGCTGCTTGATATTGCAAACTCGTATTAGTTATTTAATTTATTATTTTAATTATAAATAGATTGGTTGGTAGCTCAGTTACTGCATTTTTTTTCTTCTTAGTTATTTACTTTGCAGCTAATGAATGCATTACACTATTTTGTTATTCCCTAAAAAAAGTAACTGATTACGTTAATTAGTTACTTTTTATGGAAAGTAATGTGAAAAAAGTTACGTTACTTTTGAGTTACTTTTTAAATGTGGGCTGGGCTTGATTGTTTTTAATGTAAACAAGTTCTTCTTTTACAAATGTAAAAGCCCTTTCACAACAAAAGTGAAATTAATATTTCAGGTAGGCAGGCCGGCGGGTTCCGGTAGCCGGATGAAACACCGTAACAAAGCGTCATAGTGGGGCACACCACCTCTGCGCACCAACGAGAATCAGAAAAATGAATCGTCCAGTTGAAGTCCAAGTCCATTTATAAGTGTGTAGACGTAAAATCACATTTAAACAAGCCAAAACAGACAAACATCCCGGTCTGAAGCGTATAAAGCAAAAGTATATTCCTTTTTCCAAATATTTCTAAAATAATCTTTAATGGAAACATTTAGGAATCATAATCGTTGAGAGGAATCGGAAGGTTTTAGCTATTTACAGTTCCCTTCCCTGTTGTTAATCTTTTTTAACTTGTTAGCATGAGGATAATTACTGACTCACCCTCAAGGCTCTGATATTGGTCTCAAGACATGACTCTGATATCTATATCAATGTAATTCTGTGGAACTTATTCTCCATTTTATCACAGAGTGAAAATTGCACTTGAAATTGCTTACAAAATAACAGCTCAGCTGTCATCTAAAACTCAATTTACTATTAAGTTCTGTAGCACAAACAGTGTGGGGTGAGTTATACACAATTGTATAAAAAAAAATGGCAAAGGTGATGCTAATCATAGCCATAACAAGTGATTAATTAATTATTTATTTATGTATGTACACCTAAAGGACATTTATTTATTTATGTACTTACTTACTTATACTATACTTATTTAATCCTTCTGCTGAAAAGACAGCATCTGTTTGGACCAAACTGTAGCTGATGATTGTGTAAAGTGAAGTGACCATGGCTGTGACTGATCCACATCTGCTTTACATAGGTTCACTGAGGACACAAACACACTGTAAAAGCCATTTTCCTTCTTGTTCCAGACCTCCTTTTCATGCAAACTATTTTTGGGTTGTCTGTCATTGTAAACAGGAATGCAAACAGTTCTGTTAACAAACACCAGCAGTGTGGGGGTGTTTGCATATTTGTTAATAGTGATGTTTGTGCTCGGATCTTACACATACTGTATTTCATTGCATGCTGGCTTTCTTTCTTTATTTATCTATTGCTTTAGTGTCCATCAGGACAACAAAAGTTTAGTATAGGAAAAAATTATTCACACACCCTCACGGAAAGCTTATTTGTTTGCTTATTATTCCTGAGAGCATAAAAAACACTTAAATTATTTGACAAAGATTATGAGGTTTATAATCAATTGAGATATTGAACTGAGAACTGGCTGTGTTTATCAGATAATAAATGAACAGAGCGAGATTATAGCGTTTGATCTTAATGGAGATTCTGACTATTCATCAGGTACAGTAATAAAGCGATTATTCATCTTTGTGAGAAAGCGGCTTCCCGCACGCTACGGTTTAACATGCCGTCAAGCTTGAAAACATCTGCGGGGGGTCGACTTTCATCAGGCTGTGATCTGAGAACAGGTGTGGGTTCTAGATTCAATCTGTTTACACGTGTATATGAGGATCAAAGCTACACCGAGGTCGATGACCAAGTATGGCGTATCACGTTGAAGGAAAAAGGCAATTCCTTTATGCCATCACACAAGTGATCGTCAGCACCTGAGGTTAATGACTAACAAGGGGAGGCGGTAGTCATATCGGTCCAAGGGAGGTGATTACAGCAAAATGTTAGTCCTGTTTGAGGTGTTACATTCCCTGAAGCGTGGACCTCACAATGTGGGCTTTTGGTAGATTCAAATAATTAATCGTAATTATAAATCTCATGATTTTTTGGCATAAACCAATAAGTTGATCTGTGTTCAGAGAACAAAGTTATTTTTCAAAAATGTCAGGTTGTGGCACCGTTTCACTAATTATAAGTTTTCTCATGTGTTTTATATGTTTTAATTTGGTTTTGTTAGGCAAAACAATGGTTTCGTAACTTTCCATGAATTGTTTAATAATTGTTTCAATATCAATGTCTCAAATCAGTGCCAACATCAGGTTCCCATTGTGACTTACCCCATATAGTCTAACAATAAACTCTGCTGGGACATTTAATATGTAATGTTTAAGAAGGTCTTTCTCTGAAATGATTCTCCATCATTTATTGATAGAAGAGACTGATTGTTTTGACAATTTTGAGAATTGGCAGCCGCATTGGACAAAATAATAGGAACACCTAGGAAATAGGAACAATTTCCTTTTTAAGGCTTTTTTATTTGCCATTAACACACCTTTCAACGTTCTCAGACTAGATTCATACAGCTTTTGAACCATTTGTCTATCAAAAGGGCTTTGAAATAATACGATGAAGGCAATAAGTGCATTGTACCAAACAAACAATTCGCTCTTGCAGGCAAATTACCATGCAAAATCTGATACATCAATCATAATGCAAATATTTTCATAAAATTTTAATACAATTAACTGTCCAGAAGCTGCTGAATCAGCACTTTCGGTACTTTTAGTGTTGAATTCTAGATGCTTAGATGTTTTATAGTTTTTCATCATAAAGTTAAAAAGCACAAGTATAACCAGTGCAGTGCATATATATATATATATATATATATATATATACAGTGCTGCTTGAAAGTTTGTGAACCCTTTAGATTTTTCTATATTTCTGCATAAATATGACCCAAAACATCATTCGATTTTCATATAAGTCCTGAAAGTAGACAAAGAGAACCGAATCAAAAACGTGAGAGAAAAATATTTTCTTTGTCATTTATTTATTGAGAAAAATGATCCAGTGTTACATATCTATTCGTTGCAAAAGTATGTGAATCTTTGCTTTCCGTATCTGGTTTGACCCCCATTTGCTGCAGTAACTGAAGGTAAAGTTTCCTGTAAATGCTGATCAGTCCTGCACAATAACATTTAGGAGTTTTAGCCCATTCCTTAGTGCAGAACCACTTAAACTCTGTGATGTTGGTGGGTTTCCTCCTACGAACTGCTTGCTTAGGTCCTTCCACAACATTTTAATTGGATTAAGGTCTGGACTTTGACTCAGCCATTCCAAAACATTAACTTTGTTCTTCTTTAGCCATTCTTTGGTAGAATGACTTGTGTGTTTGGGGTTGTTGTCTTGCTGCATGACCCATGTTCTCTTGAGACTCTGTTCTTAAACAGATGCCCTGACGTTTTCCTTTAGAATTTGCTGGTATAATTCAGAATTCATTGTTCCATCAATGATGTCAGGCTGTCCTGGCCCAGATGCAGCAAAACAGGCCCAAGCCATGATACTACCACCACCATGTTTCACAGATGGGATAAGATTCTTAACCTGGAATGCAGTGTGTTCTTTTCTCTGAACATAATAGCTGCTCATTTAAACCAATAATTTAAACCAATTCTATTTGGTTCTATCCATCCATTAAACCTTTCTCTAATAGTCCTCTGGCTTGTCCAAATGATCTTTAGCAAGCAATTTTCTTTTCGGAGTGAATATTTACACTAAGTGCAAATAGCCCGCCTTGTTGGCAAAGGCTATTTACACTAACTCCGCCCTCCAACGTGTGATTGTGTTAGTCAACACTGCAAAAGGACGCTCAATCTGCATCAATTTCAGTGGCGTAAGTGATAAGGCGCATGCTTTTTTACGTGATCGACCCGAGTTCGAGGCCGCCTTTTACCGAACTTTTTTTCTCCCTTTTCAAATATCATATCGCATCGGAAAGGCAGTTATTTTCAATAAAAATGAAGGAAATAATCAAAAAGTTGAAAATAAAAGTATTGGGTAGGGTTAGGGTACGTGTAGGGATGGCTTTATTGTCCCAATAAGGTGGCATCCATTTAATAATTTGAATTAAAACTATAATTTACACTCAATACGTTATTATTGCGTACTGTTTTATAATGTACTACAATTCTGAGGTGCAGATAATTGCCACTATTTGCAATAAGTAGTATAAATAGCAGAAAATCTTGCTATTGTAACATAGTGTAAATAGAATCTATAGCTATTTGCACTTAGTGTAAATAGCATATA